>CANTFL010001467.1:0-394416 GCA_947650285.1 Hyaloperonospora brassicae
GACTTAATTTATTAATATAACAGTTCTACTTTTACCCTACCTACGCTTCCTCGCTCGCCACGTGTACGTCCGTCGGGGCACCCAAATCCCTTGCGTTAAGTTACGCAAGGGTGTGCCCCGTTACAGTAAATGCAACACAGAACTGATTGTAGCTATAGTTTTGCAGATTATTAGCGGCCTATAGAACCGTTCAAAAACGTTTTGCACTAGTTCGGCTTGTATAAATGAGACGGTGAGCATCTGAGACATTTGACGATATCTATTTTAATCAGAAGGACAATCGACGCGTCGTTAGCTAGGTGCATCGACACAAGAATCGGATGGCATGTATGTTCGCTCATCGAAAGAATTGCAAGAATATAAGCGTTATGTTTTTTGCACCATGGAGGGCCAGTGACAAGTTGGTAAACTATGCTTGAAGCCACAAAGTGTTGCGAAGGGACGATCTAGTTTCGTCTAGAATGTGCAGGCTGAAAGCATCGCGACGAACTAGTTTGATTGCGCGACAATGGAATTTTTTTAATCTGAAGTTGATGCTATGAGCTGCGCAAGAGCAGCTAAATCGTACGAAAAACTGTTTGAATTGTTTATATCATTCGATACGTCATTAGCGCATAGTCTCATTTGATGTAGAGCAGACATGAATGATGTACCACTTATATAAAGCAACGGGCACGCTGGATAATATCATATAACGCTTGTGGTTATACTTCAAATAGCGCTGCTCGCATAACAACTTACGCAAGTTGTCACCAAACAATGCACCATCGAACAGGTTGAACAGCCCGTGACAAGTTACAGCAGTTGGCGTGACTCTTACAAACTTTCGTACATTCAGCTGTCGCTCATACACTCTGTACGTTATGGGCAAATCACGCTCGATACGACACGTCATTGAGTTTGCGACCTTATTGGTACTCGCTGTTCAATCTCACTCGCTTATTGATAAACCTGCCAACAGAAAAGCGCCCAACAACTTTACTATCCAAGGAACCGCTTGTCTTTGATCGTGTTGAAGAAAGTACGCAGCGTCGATTGGAAGTGTACATCGTGGTAATCGAATTTTGTAGAATGCTGCAAGATGCTTATTAAACATAATTATCAGCATGGCTGCAGTCTGTATCGATTAGCTTCGATATCCTTTACACACGTTAAACCAAAATATATACTATTGGATATAAATTAACATATCATCGATCTTTTTGAGGTATAATCAGGTCTCTTTATATACGTCTTTGACCGTGAATGCCATAAATAGCTTGTCTACGGCTTGACCAGAATGACCTATACGGATCACTGTTTATTTAGCTCCAAAACCGGCAATGAGGCTCAGCAATTTCATTTGCTTGCAATGCCACACACACTCTAGCGAAAGGTCGGTGGTACTGTTGCGAAAACCGTCTTTTTTAATTCTTATAAATCGAAAAATCAGATTCGACTTGACTTTTGCCGAGAAACACAGTAGCGACTCCACCACAGAACCGTAATATATACATATTTTAGGCTTTGACCCCACCCCATGATTCATAGAAAGTACAATCTCCATTATGGGATCCTAATGTCGACTTGAGAGCAGGTTCACACCTCACGGCAATCAACAGCTTGCCGTTCTCCTGCTAAATAAAATCGATACCTTCGAGTATCTAACTCGCCAGAAGGCGCTCTTTCTGACTCCTTACAATTGCACTGAATTCAGAATTGCGAATCAAAATCAGGTCTTGAGGTGCAACGGTTAAAGGTTTGGTGTCCTCTGAATTCGCGTCTCAATTATTGGGATCTCGCTCAGCCACAATCTCACCAATACTATTGATGGAATTATTGAACAAAGTCGCGACGCTTTTCACAACATCTCTCACCTCGCCATCTTCCATGGACGCAACGATCTCAGACACTAACGAATCTGATCAAACTATTCACCTTGACAAGACTCGAAGCAAACCTTTCGGAAGTCGATACATGTCATTTGATAGGGTCCAGTGTGTCCGCCTCACGACCATCCGCCAGGAATAGACCTTTGTCGCCTACTCATTCGATGTAGAACAACATCAAACTCATCAAATGTTCTCGATGCATTGACAACGTGACAGAGTGTACTTGGAGCTGGTTGAAATTTACTGTCTCGCGTGCTGCAAAGTCTTCAGCAATCATAATGTCAAATAACCAACGGCTGGACATTGTGCACACCGGATTCTTTTGGGAAAGTAGGCACCAACACGGACACGTTTGGCCTTGAACCAGCCACCGACTTTGATCATAGACTCTCAACGGGAGGTAGCAAGTTTTGGACTAGCCGTCTTCATTTCGCTGATCAGGTTCTGCTATCGACAAAGTTAGGAAATGACGAAGGTCAACACTTCGTGAGACTCGGCACCACCGAAATGAATGTATACTTCTTGTAATACGATCTCCAGCTTGTGCGCGCCACACCAAACCCGAATAAAACCAAGATTTGTAACATTTTGGAACCTGGGGACACAATTGCAAAATCGGCCTGTCATTTTTTCGTTAGTTGAAGAGATGCCAATGATGATGCCACTCCATTGAGGCAGCACAGCGTCTAGCGCTTTTCAAGCAGTCTAGAATATACCTCGCCACTGTGTCGTTTGCACGCTGGAATCGCCAAAAAATGGAAATTGTGAATGCCATACTTACATAGATGTAAACGGAGAAGGATTTCGAGATACGAAGTGCTCATTTGTGTCGCCGAATCCAGTGCAATGGAGAACGTCCAAGACTGCTCTTACAGCTCTGGCAACAGCAAAAGAGCATACTCGTCTACCGTTGCTTCACTGGGACACCTTATCAAAGCCAATCCTGTCAGCTCCTATATAGACAGCAAAGTACGCATTATCTGGCGTTATGTGCATGCAGCTCCCAAATATTCAGCAGCAACGTCGAATCGCGGAGAATTCTTGATATCGATACGGTAGCGGTCGATCCCTTCTTCATCTTTAAGATCTTTATTACCGGCAGCAATGTCAACGCGCCTGCATCATCTTTTTGTTACTCTCGCCCTCAACTTCATCTGGATCCCAGAACATGTCCTAAATGATTTTTTTTACAATTAGCGCGCTAAATGTATGCTGCCTCTGCATCTGCTGAGACTCAAAATTTGAATGTAAGGTGTGCTTTACGGGCTGCACATTCAAAAAGTAGCCCGTGTTGAGTATAACAGAGAGGCCTTTTTACTCCTGCCACCCATAGGGGTGCTGCTTTTTCGGGTGCTGCGTGTAGTTGTCGGTTCTAAATGGGCTAAGTAATACTTGATGTTGGTGTTTCTCGCACAGTTTGCGCCTGGCTTGCTCTCGCGACCGAATTGAATACAAAAAAGACATATTACAGAGACAACAGTGCAGTCCCTGATGCTCCTTTGAGAGAATCGAACACCATATATTCGATAATGGTCATTCTGAAAGGAAGTCTCTCGCTTATTTTTCGAGGTCATATGATATATGTACCAACTTTATCCACGAGCTGTTGCGGGTACCACAGCTTTGGTTTTGGTATAACTCTTAGTCACGAAGGATATGCTCTTCTTAGATTGCGGGGGAGTCAATTTTAGGTCCCCGTTTCTCTTGTCGAATAATTTTTTGCTCGCACATTTTTCACGGACTCGCTCACTCGCCCATCACTCCCAACCATCTCCCAATCACAATTTTCCTATGACTCTAAGCCATTTACAAACCAGGTTATTTACAGCTCGCCAAAAATATTATTTACGGTGTCAAATATGTTGATAGTCCAAATGGATGTATATAAAGAGACCTGGCTATAACTCAAGTAGGCAAAAATCTACGTAGGTCAGGCTTTGAGTAGCTTTAATTTGACATCTACTACTACAAATCTACACGATGAGCGTATTGTCTTGGAAGATGTGATGTCACCAAATGCATCTATAAGCCAAGTAGTATAGCTAATTATCGTAGAGGTAGGTCGTCAATACCGTAATATTTCCCGTAGACTGCCTCTCTACACCGATACCATGCTCATGTATATGACTTTAAAGTGATAAATCGTTCATTAAGGCAACAATTGACGACGAAATCCAAATTTTGCTGCATGCGTTTAATTAAATACGTTGCAGTGTTTTCCAAGATCTCCAGATAAACTTAGATCAGGTGTTATCGCAGTACCAATTAAATAAAGTTGACACAAGCTTATTCTTCGTGTTTTTTTTACTATCTAAAACCTGTTGATAGAAAGACCCAGTACATATCCAGCACTTCATTTTCCGGTGTGATGTCTTGTAGATTTAGAAGGTAAACACTACTTTGTGTGTCTGTTCATCTTCGGTGCAATTATCGGTTGCAGATCTTGTTATGTACACTACAGTATCTCCAAATACACTTAAGCTGGTAGTAAAATCTTCCGGGTGATATCCGCAACACTTTTTCAACATTTGCAACGAATCAATACATATATATTGAGTACCATTATGGTCGCTCATAAACCTCATGAAGCAAAAACACTTTGGCTTGCGTGAAACAGTATAAATTGTACTTGAGGCAGCATTGTACTAAATCTCTGTGCCCCTATATATAATTCTCTAATCCTCTATCTGCTTGCTGCGTATACTTGAGGAGACTTGTTCGTAATCACATGACACATAGTCCGATGAAGCGAATCACGAAGATGTTGTTGTTTACACATGTTGTACTTGAGTTACATGGAAGCCAGAACATTCTGTTTTTTATCCAATCAAGATTCCCCCGATCCATGTGGTATTTAAAACTGAGTATAACTACGTCTTTATTCGATACAAAATGTGCAATGATGATCGAGAAATAAATCTAGCATATGTATACTGCCTTTTCAAATGCAGTTGACACTAATATGCGCGTGCGATTGTATGTCGCTTACATACACTATATCTGGAATTAGACGTTTCAATAATTTGACAACTTTCCTACAATATTATGGTAGTCGCGTACCTCGGAAATAAACTAAGTATTTATTCTATCATCTTCCACTATTATTTAGGAATACGTAGCATTGATAAACTTGTTTCATCACTTAATCATTAGTTTTTCTGACGTAATAAATGTGTCAGATCGACAATCGTCGCTTTTATTTGAAATGGGTCATATTAGATGGAGGATATAGCTTTAACTTAATCGGCTCTTCTCTAGCAATTGTCACATTCATTACAAAACAGCTCGTAATAATTCGATGTGCATACTCGTCCAAATTGCCGTTGATTGCTGGTACGTGATATGGAGCGTCATATTTAAAGCCGTCGTAGACTTTCTTGTTTTTTTCTACTTGTATGTCCGATGTATTAATTACCCACTATACAGTTGTTTACATAGATGACAACTAGCATCATCAGTATCTTTATTTGCCTTATCGAACTTATTGTGACGTAACAATAAGCTAATATAAGTGTGTATGGATCGGATTATCAATCGTGACATTGGTTGGTAAAGTATTTATGGTTACACTTATTTATATTCGATCAATATTCCAATTTAGGCCATGAATCCGAAACGTTCGAGCTGATACTTCTACAATGATAAATAAATATTGTGCAACAGTTGGGTATGCTAGCGATTTTTGTACTTTACCAAGAAACTAAGCCAATGCGATGTCTTGGTCGATTCACAAGTTGCAAACGGTATTATTTCATAATATAAGCCTTCAACTACTTTCTTTATGCAATATGCACCTCACCCATTTCGCTGCAACCTCACATGCCAACAGAAATCGCAAAAGGAGCAAATAATTGTTGCGACCTGTCGCGTATCTAGATCAATGGTGCACCTTATGTTGCATGTACGTATCATCAAAACCATAAGCAATGTGCATCTAGTACCAAAACAACATAAGAACCTCAACTGAGTACGATTGGTGCTCACGTACAAACCATCGATGTTACTCTAATATCACGATCCAATAAAAATCAGGCATTTCTACAATTGAACTCCGCGTTTTGTGAGCTTGTGAAATATCCCATTGCGCCTTAACGGTTATGTTTGGATCTTAGCAAGCTCAATCAGACACTTTGTTGTAAGTCATATCTTTTATGAATAATTAGGCTGCATAACACTCAGTTTCACTTTCGTGAGATCTATGCATAACGCAACACTTCTCGCGTCATTAATGTAGGTCGTTGTCATACGCTAATCATCATTAATAATCTCTGGACCGTTCGTCGTGGAACATCCCCTAATCTCAATAAAGCTCACGTCTTACTTTGGCATAAGGTATTGTGTTTTTTGCAATGCCGCTTGTGCATCAACAGTATTCGTGTATTATCAATACGAAAGAAATATGTTGATTTATGTGGTATACGTTAATATAGTACTATGGCATAAAAGTCAGATAATAATGGTGGTAGAAATTAAATCAGTATATTGTATATAGTCGTTTTTACTTATCTTACTCACTATCCTTTTGATCTGTAACGATCGGATCGTATATCTTGTTTAAAACAGGAAGGGACGTCATGGTGCTACCTTAACATAGAATGATTAACAAGCTGTTCAAATTTTCTTGAGTCAGGACGAAAATCCCCGGCCTGTCAATAAGTGTAAATAGACCGACGCACAATTCGTAAAGAGGTGAGAGCCCCGCTACCGACTTACAATAAGAGGTTTAGCGAGAGCTTCTAATAAATTGGTTGATTTGAATTCGTTTATATTTTGTTTAATTTGGGTTCTTAATAAGTACGAAAGGGTTCCCCAGCTCATGAGATCCACACACAATCGAAGTTTAATGTATCGTTGGCTGATTATCGGTTCTGACACCCCTGTATTGAGCTAACATAAATGACATGTAAATTCGCTGATCGGATACTGCCCTAAGCCTACTTATGTGAGCAATTATTATTCCTACAACTACTTATGTAATAGGTTGCCGTATTTTAACATACAAGGCGGTGTAAAACGCCCTCGTTCAATACATTTGATTAAAGATCTGGATGAACTATTTTGAGAGCTAGAAGATTGACTTCATAAAACAAATCAGTCCCATTGTCATCATCAAAAGTGCAATCGAATAACAGATGTCTTTACAAGCATTGAGACGGACGCACAACATAGCGTTTATAATTGACTAAAGATTTTATATCTACGCAATTGTTGGAGTTATGTCGTCGTTCTATACCGAAATAATATGAACTATTGGATGGATAAATACCTCGCCAAATCAGGACGAAGGTTGGCACGTACAGTATGGCGCGCACACTTGCCGAGCATCCTTGAACGATGTGACAATATCATTTCTTTACTTCTGGCACCAATTTAATCGCTCATTGAAAGTTTGAATCGACGCGCTTCGCAAAGTTATGGGTCAAGTTTGTAAAACGTTTAAGAATTTAGCAGAGACGTCACAAAATATATCACACACACCATATCTATTGACACCCGTATTCTTTTGTGACTGATTATATTCTAAAACATGTATTGTTGTCATCGAGCGTTAATACCAAATTCGAACAATGTATTCGTATAAAAACTTTCTGTCTTTCAGGCAGTTTTTAAAAATGAGTCCTTTTCTTGCAATGCGGTTCAGCACGCTCAGTTAAGATCCGCAAAATACAATTCGTATTGCAGTTATAAGCTAAAGACATATTTTACGGCTTGTGCTAATTGATGAAGACGCTGAAAAGTGGACAGATTTTGATCGAGACCATTACTAATTTTTAACCATACAATTATAACCTTTTGATAATTTACGTTGGTAAATGTATATCAATTACGCGGCAATTAGAGCTTTATACGATACGACGATCAGCTAATTGTCGAATTTGGACTATAGATATATTACTTGGGGTGGTTCCTTGGGGTATTGGTGCAGTACGCTTTTCGTTTAGATAATGAATGCCGGTTCACTCCCCTTAATGTGCACAAAAATCCCTGAGGGGGACAATCGTAGTATGATTCCCACAGTAGCTGAAAACCTGCCACTACCTATCAAAACCCATGGTTGAAATATACGGATATAGGTGGTCGTTTGCGTACCCGAATATACATCACCAAACTAACCAGCCTATAGATCGATTACTAGGGTGATATGCTGTAGTTTACAGTTAAGTCGAGTGATGGACGCTTTCGTACTCCTATCGACTTCGAATTAGAACTGACTTGATGCTACCCTTCGACACATGCCTTACATTAGGTCCCTTTGCTAATTTATAATTAATGTGGATGGGTGCAGTGAATACTTGCTGGCGCAATAAATACCGCTATAATGGAGATGTTTTTGATGTAATAGTCGTTGCCAATATCTGCTAACAGTCGTTTCGATACAACCCGCATATTTTTGCATTTTAAGAAATAATGTCTCCCCTATATGCTGAGCGATTACGCAGTCTAAATAAATTAATCGGAATGCTACTGCGATAGGACAATTTCCTGATAACCGCACTTTATCCTACGAAATACGTCAGTGTCAAATAATTAGGTATCTTATCATGTGTATTTGATTCGTATCATCCTTCAAAAAATTCACATTTTCAATCTTGATTGAACCAATTTGAGGAAAGGCCCTCTTTTTTCAAATCTATTCAGTGATAGAATAAGCTATCGTTTGGTTCAGTAAACTTGTCACCACTACCAAAGCTATAATTCACATGCTCCCTCATAGTCGAAGATTGCTTAGTCAATCTTTCAATATAGTCTGTGCCCGGCTTGCGTCGTTATGGTATATTGACGGTCACACTTGTGTACCCGTCCGTACGGCGAGCTAGACTCTCTCAGGTGGACTCGTGTGGAAAAAAATTAATCTTGTTTTTATGGGTTAAGTTAGATCGTGTGGCAATCTTCACGCAATTACGAGTATGCTTGTACGGCTCTCGATATATGTCAGGCTTATCTTGACGTGATCGGCTTTTCCAAAACGCGTACAAATTATCCGCTTGACTTTCTGACCACGTGATCCGTCTTGTGGTCTTGGACCTTGGCATCTACTGTATTGCTGCGTCCGATCGCAGTTATATTTTTTCTTGAGAGTCCTTCATTCCCGACCAAACAAGTCAGTCATATCACTTGATGAAAGTATGCGAATTTCTTGACGTCGGGTGGATAATATTCCAACAGAAAGAAGAAATCGACACATGTACTAAGAAGTAAATTAAACTTTGTGTAATTTTTTACCAATCAATCAAGACCTACCACTGTTCTTACCAAAAGCTATGGATATTTGACGGTCCCTTGCACGACGTGAATCACTATATGTACTCTTCTCATCGCGGATCTCGAATCGCGTACTGTGCTTAGCTCCTGTCTGATCGTGATCTTGTATCTGCTCTTGATTGTGCACCTGATCGCGATGGCGTACCTGGTCGCAGTCTTTATCCTGATCGCGATCGCGTGGTAGGATACACACCTATCTGAAATTTATTGCGTACCTGATTGCAATCGCGTCCCTGGTTGCGATTCTCATCCTCATCGCTATATTCATCGTGATTATAATTTTGTACCTGATAGCAATATCTTCCGTGATCGCGTATGGCGTATAGTACCGCTTGTCCTTATCTTTCAATTTTCCTTAGCCTACGAACGAACGTCAATTTCCGCCGACGATCTTCGATCGTTAAAATGACGTAATGATAATATTGAGGCTGTTACCACCAATCATCCACTGGCTGATACTTAGCCTGAGCACGATTGGTTCTTCTGTCATTGAATGGCTTGAACACTTTATATCATCTTCCTCTTGCCCTAATCCATAAATTCATAGAGGCTTGATCAACAAAGTTCGAGGCACTTTGTCGCCTCAATATGCATTCTTCTAGGTGTTAATCGCTACCTTCCTAGTTTGCCAATACGTGTAATTTCTCTGATCAATCGAAATGAATTATTATCCGATTAATTTTTTTTTAAATAAAACGGATCAAGAGTTTCTGAGGCATTCAAAATTTTGCAATTGAATAAATCCACAATTTAGTGGCCCATATCTATGTTGAGGTCGTTACACCGAGAAGAAGAGCAATGCCATTTTGGCTACCACGTTTGCGCCAAACAAGCCTGTCAACTTATACCTTTCAACTTCTTCTGCCACGAGGATTTTACAGCTATTCCTCTGGTGAAGAAACTGAATGCAGACTCTATATTGCACCTTCTCTTGTAGCCACTGGAAACGACGTTCAGATTCATCGCAAGTTTCGATCCCAAGGTTGCGGTACACATGGGCAATACGCGCAACGGCGAGTATGGAAAATTACCTTCTGCCTCAAGTCACAACTTGTTCGGTGTACATGACAATGTTGCAGAGAAGAGCAAAATGGCGGCTTCCATGCGGTGAATTTTTCAACACCAGGAGTGAAGACGCGTGAAATCGCCTGATTTGGATGAAATATGAGTCTTACATCTGTATAGGCTCGAGATGCCGCAGAAACGATCAATAAAACAGAACAAGGTGCTAGAGACGCAAGAAATCACACGTGATTGCGCCCTTTAATTCGACTGATATTTTTATACCATAGAAATCAGCGCAATGGTGCATATGATTAGCTCAGATATAACCTTGTTTACTCTTTAATATAAGTTGTATCGTAGTTTTGTATGATCTAAGGATACAAAGGTTGATTTGATTTGATATCTACTCTTTAATACTGCATAGCGGAATTTTTTACCATTAAGTTGCGATGCGGTGGCCCTATATATTCTATACGGTAAGTATAATGTAATGATGAATGCATTCGAGACAAGTGTTACGCCTTATCGAGCGATGAAATGATTTACACAACGAAAGTTGGCCTAAGTGTCAAGCGTATTACCGTCCACCTTTAGGCTCGTGTAATTGTTGGAGACTATTTGATTTGGAATTATAATGAGTAGTATACGTCTGGGCAATGCGGACAATCTTGATGGTAATGTTAATCACACGAGAATGGATGATCTGGTGCAGGCAGAACACTTCGCCTATTTTCTCAATCGTGTGAATGGTAAACCGGAAGAAAAGTAATTTTTGAGAAGATACCGTGGGTTACGCTTTGTCAAAGATAAAAGAAAGTGCGTCGGTGTCACTCGTTCAATGAGATTAAACATTTGCAGGGATCTCGTAAGAAGCACAAACACTCGCAAAAATCGCAGTCAAAATTTAGCTTGTCATTGATAATGTGCATTGTGGACCGGATGATTTATTGAGTTTTGAATAGCAGACTGGACCGCTTTCTGATCAGCGATGAAGCGGGTTTTGACAACATTGAGTCCTGTCACAGAAAATTTGATTGAACCGACTGCACGCTGATGAATATGCGTATAGGAGCACAGAGACGATAAATGTATTGATTGTAGAGATACACGTGCAATAGTGATAACAAGTTTCTACTTTGTTGAAGGTTCTCAAATCGTCGTATGGAATTGTAGACGAAAAGATTACACGCTTGGCTACAGTTGCTCTCATCAACGTGTGATAGCAAGATAATTACTGAAAAGGTGGTTTTGATGTCATACAAATAACATTGTTCGTGTTATATCGTGTCAAGTGATGACGAATGTTGTGAAGTTCGTGAAAGGTTATCTAATCATTTTTTAAACACAATAAAAATTGGTTTAGCGCACGATGATGATCAAAAGTTGGTTTAGTGGAGGTTCACAAGTGACTAGGACACTTAAATCCAGATAGTACTGTATCTAAATATTGACTCGTAATCCGTCTCCTGACAATACATATTGAAATCCGTAGCATTCCTGTCTGACTTCTGTTAAAGTTAAACATACTAAGAGCAGAGAGTCGATCAAAGACTCCGAATGACACTCATCTATACGTCAGGTGGAAGTTGTCATATGCCTAGACAACAAGGGTACACACTGAATTCGAAGGATAGTCTATACAGAGGTTTTGCATTCCACCCGTTTTATCACGAAAGCAAGTATTGCCGCGTATTTTGTGCACGCATCGAAGATGCTGCGTTAATAAATGTGAACACTTCTTGTATTTTGCTAGAAGACTGTAAACTTCGAGTCTACGTTTCTGTATGGACTCAGAATAAATGTTTTAGTTTTGTGGCAGAGGAAGGTCGTATGATGATAACGGAGTGGAGCTAAGAATCATGATAGAAATGGAGAAGCTGAGCGGATGCAGTGCAACGTTATGCAGATGGCTACATGTAAGTTTTATGTGTGGAACGCTTTGCGTAGCTTCTGGAGTGATGCGTTGTAAGCGCTGAACAAGTTGCGTTTGAACGTTCGCGTTCAAGATTGAGCTCTCTCAGGTACTCTGTACATCATGTTTACCGCGGCTATCGACTCTATAGTAGTTCTAAAGACCGCATAATAAATCGGAATACTGCATGTGCAAATTCTAGAAGTTTATTTACGATAGAGATGTTAACGAAAGAGACCATGTACCTTCATGAGGCCTTTTTTAACACCATGTGCTGTTTATAGCGAGCCCACAAAATAAAATGTTGAAACGTGAGGTGAGATAAGAATTACGATTTGCATCGATGATAAAGACAACAGCTTCATGTGCTTGCCAGTCATCGAATAGTGTGGTCGTTGTATTTCATCAAGCGCAGAATATGATGACATTGTACAGGCCTCAAAACAATAATATTGAAGTATCGTGTTTGCAAATTAATTCTGGTCTGGCAAATGATGACTTCGTGCGAGATAAGTTACAGAAGGGCTATACAGAATATTGCAGGCAAAGGAGGAGATGACGAGTCGTAAAACGAGAAGTATATTTCCAAGAAAAGAAAATCTCCACTTGAAGAAAGAAGGATATGAATAAGTCAGCCAACTCAACTAAATCCTCGATCATAGAAGAGATTCTAAGACTAGAGTCAATATAGACAAATTTGTCAATGTCACAGCATTTGAACCGCTGGTGAGTCTATGCGCAGCAGTCTCAAAAATGGGTGGTAAACGCAATTTCAAGATATACTTCCAGTTTTGTTCGAGAATGGGGTAAAAAGTGGACACTGCCAAAGCTCTAGAATCTTATCGGTTTTGAAGTTTGAAGCAGGCTTACAAGACGAAGCTAGACACAAAAATTAAAGTAAAGCGTTTGGAGGATGGATTGCTTGCGTCTAGGATGATCAAGATTTTTGAGTCAATTATGGAGTAACTTTTGCAGCTTATACTGATATACACATCGTAGAGACGATCTTTGCTCTGGAAAGAAAACAAAGGGTTTTTTCTGAGCACGGAGATGCTACAAACAATTTTGATGTAGTTAAAATAAAGAGTGTAACGGAGTTACACGTCGGTTGGTAACTGACACGAAAAGTGTGGTCACCAAGGATGAAGACCCATCACTGATGATATTAGAATACCGCATCAGTTGTTGAGGGCTGTTATGTGTAAGATACCAAACTACGAGATCTTGTAATGGGTATTGATTCCAGCATTAGTGTCTAGATTAAATACGTTGGTCTGAGGTGTTCTTTTGGATAACCACAAATAGCTTTTAGCTCCCAATTTGGTCTGTTTATGACACGTGCCTTCCTTAGTCAATTTAATATCTCTAAGAGTCTAGCAAACGCCTCGTCAAGACAGCTACTCTTGAGCCCTCTGTGATGTGAATTTTTGAATCGTTTGGTCCCCTGGCACAAGGCACATAAGCTCTTTAAGATTGTTGAATCTATGAGTCGAGTTCTTCGAGCCATGTTGCTCGTTGAGCGTTAAGTCTACCTCTGAATTATAAGGGGATGTGTAGCTCCGCTACACTTGGTAGCTCTTGTATACAATTTACGCCCGAGTCATTACGACGAATCCTTTTTAAAGATGGAACAATCCATAATTCTCACAGAGTCCCAAAAGATCGCGCTTGATAAGCTACCCGCGGCCGTAGGGACTGAGTATGCGTAGTTTCTAGCTAAAAAGGTCCCGACGTGCTTAATGCACGTGTTGAGACTTGCAAGCAGTTTTTAAAGTCCCTTTTAAGGCAGGTTCAAAACCAAGTAGCGTCGGCTATGCCAACATGCTTTTTGGCAGTGTCATACAAATAATCTAAGCCTCGTCAGCTCAAGATGGACGGCGAACATTACACCGGGAAGGAGAGGAAGAATTTCGACCCTCTGGGTCCGTACCGTACTTGAGCACCGGCAAGTCTCTCCGGCTATCTCTAAGCTCGATGGAAGATCTAGGGCGTGGGCTCTGACGTGTGGCACGTCTGTCAACTTGGCGTTTTCGACATGGATATCGTTAATGCTAGAATTTTTGCGAGTTTAATTCCGACTAACCAGGCTTATCGCGTGCGCTCACGCTTCTTATCGATTCGTCAGGGTAAGAATTAGTTATTGGAATATATTTAATAGTTGAGAACTCTGATTGCTGCTATGCAGTCTGACCCTATTCATGAATAAGTCTGTGTGACTATTTTAATAAAGGTCTTTGCACTGGCGTGGCCAGAACCGAAGGCTTTCTGGTTTACTTATATTATTTATCTGAGTGTGTGAGCATCGCTCAAAATTGTGAGTTTAACTTAGAGTCGGCCAGACTTGGTTGTAATGGGTATAACCCAAGCTTTGTGAAGGCAACCTCGACAAATACCTTGGCTGACTGTATGTCTGAACCGATGGATCTCAGCTATGCGAAAGATGAAGGTAAAGGTGATTGTCATGTTGCGGAGCAACAACAGGAAGTGAGACGCTGTTACATGTGCGGAAGCACTAAACACTTGCGTACCACTTGTCCTTTGCGCAAACAGCGCCAGACTCATATAAGTCGAAACCCCGACTCCAACCAGAAATCTGGTATGGCAAGGGGAAAAGTTGACACCCAGTAGGCGCGGGGCGCCCTACTGGGGTAGAACTAGGTTCTGTCACTTCTCTTCGAGGTAGAGGAAAAAGAGCTAATACCCAGAGAGCTCTGTGCCCGTCAGCACAGAACGTGGATACAAGCCTGGCTTCTTAGTTGCCGAGGCGATAGTTAAAGGCTTTGAGAAGTAGTGGCCGATCCTAATCGACTCCGGATCATCATGCAATTATGCTCGACGTCGTTCTCTTGACGGAAGTCAGCGATACGCTGAAGCGCTCAAAGCGCATGAGACTGATTCAATCACTGTTCGTCTTGCGACTGGTAGTCGCGTCACTTTCCCTAAAGTTCCGCTGAACTTAGGTGTAAAGTTTTTGGTCTTTGACAGCATTGAACGCTGTCTTGTCCTCGATTTGGATTCGAGATATGATCTCATCCTGGGTATGGATTGGCTTAAACGCTATGAGCCATGGATTGATTGGAGGTCTAAGACCTTAGCCGCAACGCGCAATGTTCCTAGCGAATCTTTGGAGAGTCATGAACCCACCTTCGCCAGGCAACAAAAGCAATATTGGCGCGAGCCATTATTGGAAGATGTCAATGTGCTGGACATTGGTATGTCAGAGTTAATTAACTCCAATGTCAATGACATCCATATTGAGCGGAGCTCTTTCACCGTATGTGAGGGGAGTTATACTCCGTTGAGTGATACTCGTTGTGATACTGAGTCACTGCACGCTGCAGGCATAATTGGCCCTGGGGCCGAGTCATCAATAGGGTAATTCCTCTGATGTGAGTTGGGTGGCACGTAAAAATCAAACGAGTGAGGTCGGCCGCGATGGCACCTCACTGAATGTCGGTATTGACATTGCTGGCGAGAAGCCAGAGTGTTCAGGGCTAGGCCCGGATGCTGAACGTGAAGTGGTACGTGTAATTGCACTGGGTAAAGTGTTCGAGTTACGTAACTCTTTACCAGATGTCGTTCAAGACATGAGCTCTCGTATAGAGCGTGCTGAGATATATAGCAACCTTAGGGAAACTACTGTCTTGGCCTCTAGGATGCGGAAGGTTTCTTCGAGGAAACAATACCGGCGTCGGGTGGCAACTGTTAAGCACCAAACTTCCGGGACGGTACGAAATGATGATAGTACAAATACAACATATGCACTTATCAATGGATTGACTGGCCATGTTGATGGCAACATTAGTCTAGAGACTCTTCCGTCCTTGGATGCTCTCTTTGACCTAGACGAAATAAGTTATCCTCTTTATTAGACGAATCCGTCCTGAAGGACACGAAAGCGACACTTAGTGCCCGTAGTGTATTTGCGATCCTTAAAGATCCTCTGGATCCACTTCATCCTTTGTTAAAGCAGTTTCAAGACGTGGTGTGTTATGACCCACCGTCTGTCTTACCTCCTGATAGAGGTGTTCGTCATGAAATTGACTTAGTTTCTGAAACGAAATATTGCGTAACACGGCATGGGCCTTTACCGAAGTAACAGTGTGACGTCATTGACGACTTCTTTCGTGCAAAGCACGCGGCTGGTATGGTTCGTGAGAGCAAATCCCTCTCATTCCATACCGACATTCTGTGTCAAAAATCACAATGGGAAGTGGCGCATTGTTCATGCTTACAATAAGCTTATTGCGGCCACCATCTAGGATCAGACACCAATCCCTAAAAAAGGTGATCTTCACAACAACATGGTGGGATTTACGATGTACAGTGCAATCGACCTAGTTGATTGATATTACCTATCGCTCATGCAAGATAGCGATATTCCGCTAACAGCGGTCAGTACTCCGAGCGGTATGCTGTGGGAGTGGCTCGTTATGCCGCAAGGATATCAAATTTTCCAGCTACATTCAATTGTCTCGTGACGCAACTGTTCAGACCTCACCGAGGATATGCACAGACGTACTTTGATGACATCGTTGTCCATAGTCGTGCTATGAACGGTCGGTCAGATGTGAATGATCAAATTGACTATTTACGAGCGGTGCTCGAATGTATGCGCCCTAATGAGTTGTATGTCAACGCCTCTAAGTGCATCATTGGTGCAGAAGATAATTATTCTCTAGATAACTTCATTGGGAAGCGAGGCCTTCGAGCGGATCCCGCTAAGGTAAAATCCATAGTTGGCTGGCCGGTTCCAAAGAACCAAAAGGACTTACGTAAGTGGCTTGGCCTTGCCAATTACTTACACAAGTACAGTGCGAATTACGCAGATACGCCTCAGCCATTATCCAATCTCATAAAATCGATGTTGAGTGATGCTGGACTAGCACAGAGCATGATTCCATGCAAGAAGTATATGAGAATCTCTTTCATGCACAAATTTTGACTTTGTCTAATCCTGGTTGACCTTTCAGTGCCGTATGGGACGCATCTGACTTTTCCATAGGCAGTGCTCTGTTACAGACAGATTCTGATGGACGGGAACGCGTCATTGCGTATTAGTCTATACAGCTTAAAGTTGCTAAAAATATTTCATTAGTTTACGCCAAGAAGCTACTTGCGATGAAGTACGCTTTAGTCAAATTCAGAGTTCGTCTGTATGGCTCCAAACCTTTTGTGATCTATACCGATCATGCGTCATTGCGCACTGCGACCCAGACGCCGCATCTCTATCAGAGAATGGCTCGTTGGATTTCATTCTTTACCGAATATAACTTCGAGGTGAAGTATAAGCCGGTTACGCAGAATGTTTTGGCTGGTGCGTTATCACGCAGGATTAATTATGAGCTTGCTCACGTTAAGACTCTGTCGACGTCATTCACTGACCTCATGCGATCGGCATATGCCCAAGATGAACACTGTGTAGCTTTGCTACGTGCTCTAGGGAGCAAGACGTTCCAGGACTTGGACATAGCTTTGTCTATACGATTACGTGCGAGGCTACATCGATATTACATCGACCAAGGCCTGTTGTGATATAGCACGGATGTTGAGGATACCCCTTACATCTTTGTTCTTCATGATGAGGAGTTGAAGTATCTAATCCTCTATGAGGTACATAATACTGCGGTGGGCGGTCATCGCGGTCGTGAGAAGACCTTTAGCTCAGTCAGACAATACCATTTGTGGCTTAAAATCTGCAAATTAGCAAGCACGTATGTGCGCACGTGTGGAACGTGCCAACGGGTGAAATTCTCAGCTCACGCGTCGGTGATGCTAGCTAGTTTACCTGTACCCAAGCGATATTGGTTATCCATCAGTTTGGATATTGTGTTGGGTTTGCCGAGAGATTCGTATGGAATTACGGGTATTGTGGACTTTGTTGACCGGTTGAGCAAGATGGCTCACTTGGTGGTTGTGCCAGATACCGTTGATTGTGAAGGTACAGCTACGCTGTTTATTGATCGAGTTTTTCGACAACACGGTTTGCCGTTGGCAATTATCTCTGATAGAGATCCTCGCTTCACTGGTAAGTTTTGGAAGTCCATCTTCAAGGTGCTCGGCACACGTTTGGACATGTCCACAGCGGATTATCCGCAGACTGATAATCAAACCGAGCGAATGAATCGCGTTATCGGTGACAGTATGCGCAGTGTTTGCGCTGAAATCCCTAAGCGTCGGACTTCGATGCTCTCGGTCGTTGAGTTTGCGTTGAACAACGCCGTGCATGCCTCTACAGGCTTTACCCCGTTCTATGTGAACGGCCTCACACACTCTCGCGTTCCTCTAACGCTACCACTGCGTGGTTCAGAGCTTAGTGGGGGAGAGATGGCCGATCGGCTTTCTGATATCAGCCCTGCTTTTGTTCACAAACAGGTAAGCGAGTATCTCGCAGTGTGATTGAATGTGTTACGACACGTACGTGATGCACTGGCTGATAGCCAAGACAAACAGAAAGAGTATCGAGCTGATGCTAAAGGCAGAGGTGGTATTGAACGTTATGAGGTCGTAAGTCAAGTGCTACTCAATGCTAAAAACTTACCTACAAATGAAGTGTCCGCTGTCTTGAAGACAAAGTTGCGTCCGCGCTTCATTTGATCATTCACGGTCGTCAATAAGAAGAAATTGTGTATACGCGTAACCTTCCGCGCAAACTGCGCACACATCCAGTATTCTACGTTGTCCCACTTAAGCCATATCGCGATCCGTCCTACGTAAACTTGGAGGTGCTTGCGCCGCGTAATTTGGTCTTACCATCGGCTGCTGAATTCAAATCAGGCGGTCAATCTGAGCCTTTATCCTGGCTTGGCTCAACTGCAACTCCTAAACACGGGCTTTCATCCCGTCGAGCGCACTCAGGGTCTTATCCAAGGTCTCACGGAGACCACTCAGCTTGAGAAGCACCTTCTCATGCTCCTCGTTCGGTACACCGACCGCCACCGACTCTGCTTGATGAGCAAGGGAACTACCAGTTCCATGTGGAGAAAATCGTGATGCGACGTCCTTGTCTAGGCCAATGCCATTATCTAGTGAAGTGGCGAGGGTACCCTGAGTCGAAGAACTCGTGGGAATATGAGATACATCTCCAGCAGGATTGCCCATACGACGTGGATGTTTTTGAGTATCATGGCAAGAATTGTCGTGCGATCGAGAATTATTCTCACCAATAGTGTCGGAAGGTAGCGGGCTGCTCCGCACCATAGGGTCGAAACCCGCGGCTACCGGCGTAGCCGAAGCATAGCGCGGTCGATTACACAGTTGGCCTCTGGCCTTCAGCTTGTCGTGTTCGCACCGGACCTTTCGTTCCAATTGAACATCAGCCACATCAATTCTTGCTATCAGAGCTGTCATGCTGCTGAGGTGTCGCTTGTGGTATTCCCAGCGGATGAATCGGGAGTCCTCCTCTTAAGGCAACTCACCGGCGAGCAACAATTTGGGCACGCCCTTAATCGGTCGAACCGAAATACCACGAGCTAGACTCTCAAGGTGCGCCTTGTACTGACTTTGTGTGGTCAAGAATGGTTCGAGATACCTCTCATGCAGAACCTGGCCGAAGGCGATGTCTTCTGGCGACGTAGCATCTGTTACAATGTCCCATGTTGAAAGGCTACGGTCTTCCGTTTGACGAAGACGTTCCTCCACGTCAGGTGTTGAGAACACATAACCGCTCCGGTTTTGAAGGACCCTCTTGGTCTTAGCGCGACGAAGAGCACTATCCTCACGCTGGACAATCATTCTTGTTACTCTTCAAGCGGGTTGGTGATGATGTGTTCACCGGCATCTTTAGCATGATGCTGCGCCTTTGGCACGGTTATTTCACCACGTTTGATGAACGGATTTGGTTCTGTGATAGATCGAATCTCAGGCAAAGTGGGGTTGGACGCTGTCATGACATACCCATGGACATTGGTATCGCTACCATAATCCACATCCTCATCGAAGTCGAGGTAGGAGAAAAGAGTCCGAGACTCGTTAGGTGGCGATGCCATGGTGTTTCGTGTTTTAGCAAACCGTTAGGTTCTAGCACACACACACCGACCTCTTCGAGGACAGAATTTGATTGACGTTTCGTGGTAACGTCGGTCTGGTGGGGGGGTGTAACGGGGTTACACAACATGTTTGTGTAACGGGTGACATAACATGTGTGGTACACAAAGGACGGGGTCCCATTGAAAATGATATCCGAACACCATATCCATTGTCGGGGGCTGACGTGTGTTAGCCACCAAATTAAGCGATCTTTTAGGAGGTATTGATTCGAACATTAGTGACTAGGTTAAATACGTTGTTATGAGGTATTCTTTTAGATAAAGAAAATAAAGTTTAGTTCCCATGTTGATTACCTAAGACGCGTGCATCACAAGGCGTCTTTGATCGGTAAAAGCTTAACAACACCTGTAAAGGTAGCTACTCATGATCATTCTACGCTGTGATTCTCTAAATCGCTTGGTCCCCTTAATTAGGGACCGTAAGCTCTTTGAGCTTGTTGGCTCTCTGAGTCGGGTCTCTCTGAATCAAAGTTGCTCGTTGAGCGTTAAGTCTTCCTTTGACTTAAGGAGCCGTGTATCTCCGCTACATAAGGCGTCGAGAAGAAACCATTAGTCCCACCATGAAATAATATGCGCTGGCTAACAAATTACCAGATGCCTGTCCGGCTTGAAGACATTGCGTCTCTCTATGCTTGGAAAATATGATAGACGTTTTGCAAGCGATTGGATACAGCAATGCAGCTTTCGCTGTTGGCAAAAAGTACGATAGAAGATCCGTCACGGAGGTTCAATCGATGTTGATGACAAATGAGTGATATGGACGTGAAAGAAGCAAACAGTCGGATCATGTAATGAGTTTCCAGCTGCATCAACTTTGGCTCGAGAACTCTGGGGGATCTTTACGAACTAGGCGTGAGCAGCGGGAAATGGCTGAGCGGCTTCGGTAACCCGTTATTACTGCATTCGAATCTCCCCAACAGATCGAGTATGTATGCGCTCTAGCGAGACTTAGTTCCAGTCGTCGTCACGGAATGTCGGCTTACAAATAAGCATAGGATAGTGGATAAGGTTCTTTGTGATTTCCACCGAATGGCAGGGCTTGAGATGCCCGACATAACGACGACATTTCGTGCAAGGTGGATACAAGCCGGTGCACTGCGAGTCGATAAGCTAACGCTTCAAGTGCCTTAACAGTGAGGTAGCATCAGCTGAGGCCAAATAAGATGACGTGTGCATCAAACTTGTTCGTGAATTTTTTCAATATGTGTGGAATGATACAGCCCATATCTCGAGACTGGAAGTACGCCTACGGACATACTTACGAAGGCATTGGCTGCACCGAGAGTGGATGGATTGCGCCAAGCAACTTGTTTGAAACAATCTGACGGGAGTCGACGGTGGCAAAGAAAGACGAGTTCGTTGCCAAGGGCAGTGTCGACGAGGAGGAGTGTTGTAAACGAGCTTCAAGGTGCTGTACTAAGTGGAACGAGTACCGTTTTTGGTCATAGTGTTGGCGCCGAGCAACTAGTCAATTTTAGCGTACGGTGTCTCCTGCCACGAGGGTGGGATAGCTACACAGGAGATGATCAAATGAATATCACTCTCTATATTTCACCTTAGTGCGTTTCCTCTGTTCGTTACGTGACGTATTGACTTACAACAATGATAGCACTGCATTTATCATACGAGTACTTTTTGCTATCGACGTGCAGGTACTTCGTACAGTACAATATGATCAAGGTGCTTCTTGCAAGGAGCTGCTGTGATAGCAGCACTGGATGTCGGTGTTTGTTGTCGCAGCTGGTAGGGCTCCTACCCGGACCGGAATCTCCCAGGTGTTACCCCCGGGGGGTGACCGGAAGGTGGGGTTTGGGCAGTAAGTCAACCCCCCGGGCGGTCCCTGGGGTTTAACATATGTATTTGTAGATACATATCGGTATATATTGCATGGCATTTACAATAGATAAGGATCCCTCTCTACATAACACCCCTCGGAAACTTCTTGTCATCAGCATCTCAATGTTTTCCCCGTTCAGAGATGACCTTTCATCCCTGCAAATCAAACCACTCATCGAGAAAGCACGTTCGGAAGGAACACTGGTAGCATGAATTGCCAGAAGGACCCTCGCCGTCTTGCCCAAACTAGGAGCATCCACCGGCCTACGGTGCCAATATCCCAAAGGATCCACATTCCTATCGGCCAGGTCTTTCCCCCAATACTTCACATTTCCCCCCGTACACGTTGGTAATCTTCTGCCGCTTTGCATCAATGAAATATTCAAAATCGTCGACCTCTTCACCTGCTTCTTCATGGGCCATGGGAACGTCTGCATGAGTGCTGTAGCGGCTTGCAGCAACAGCAAAGCTCTCACGAATCATGCGAGTATGGATTCCATACTGAGCAAATATCCTGCATGTTTGCTGAAGGAAAACATCTTGATGCGGGGATCGAGATTGACGGCGTGCAGGTAAACAGGTTTCTTGAGAGCCGCCTTGAGATACTTTTCAAGCTTTTGTATAATGTCTCTAGCTGGCTGTAGAAGCTGCTCCGAGTGGTAGGTATGTTTCACCTGCAAGATTCAAATATGTTTGAACATAAATATTGATATCTCGGATTCTCTACTTCAAAATCATAGCTTCGCACCTTTTGAAATTGAACAATGAGGGCAAAAAAGAACGGGATAGCTTTCTCAAGTGTGGGGAAACGTGAACCCGCAAGCCTTTCCTTTGCTGTGTTCCGAGGTTACAGAAAGTTCATGAGCTGACCAAGCTTTTCCCATTCCTCTTTCAAAAGGGCAAATTTCTGATAATCGACATCGCTGAGACAGACTCCAGCTACGGTCGGGCTGTCGAACCGAAAAGAAAAACAATTTCATCAATGAGTCAAAGAAACAATTCACAAGTACATACCGTAAGTGCAAAAAGCGCGAGCACATCGAATAAGTCGAATTCCGCCGCGTTTTGACATCGAAAATCAAGCATTTCACAGTATAACCTTGTCGATGGTACTCCATAGCTTGGTCAAAACGCTGGCGACGTTGGTCAGAATATCCTACATAGACTGACATGCCGTGTACACGCTTTGAAACCGTAGCCAAGTTGACATCGAAAACATCAGGTTCGGTGGTGATGTTGTGCACCGACATGATACATGTGGCGGCGGAGCCCTCCTCTTCATTGTTGAGGTACTCTTTCCCTCCAAGGGCCGTGATTCCATCCATTACAGCCAAATAGATCACGTGAGCCATGCAACCAAACAGCTGTTCCTTATTGTTGATCTTCACATGCTCCATGCCAAAAAGAGCTCGAGCCATAGCAAAGTTTGTGCTGGCATTGTCGGCAGTAATGGCAGGGTGGGACCAACGATGCCATAGTCGGACAGAACGTTGCAATGCAGTTCTGCAAAATTTTAAGCAGAATGTTCACCTGCAAAACATAATTGTTAAAGGAAAGAAGAAGATCTGGTTGTTAAATCCCACAGTACCCATGCAATTAGGAAAATGCACTTACCCATCACAGCAGGAACTTCCAGCAATAGGTCTTGCATTTTCCAATCGGTGTCAATCCAATGAGCAGTGAGCGCCATCAAGGATTTCACGTTGGTTGAAGTCCAAGGATCGGAAGTAAAAGCGATCCATTCGACCTTAGGAAGACTGATCTTGGTGAATTCGCGGTGCTATGCACACATTCGGAATAGATGGTTCTGGATGGCGTCGCCTTGACCATCATGTGGGGTATATTCTCGTTACATGCACCTAAAAGATTGATAAAAGAGCTTTGTTCGATGATGGCGAACGGCAGGTGGGCGTCATCAATGAAGTATCCGATGTGGGTTTTGAGGTCCTATCCGGTCAACACATTCTACAACATGGATTGACTCAGTCTTTTGCAAATGCCGGCCACATGTGTTCCACAAGCTCACCTTTTCGAGAGTTCAGTTTGGAAATACTTCTGAATAGATGCATTGTTCTCGTCCTTCTTCTTTGGATCGCTGAGATTGTAAACCTTTGTCAGGTGCTCGTTCAGGTTCTTGGTGCTGCCGGACTTGTCAAGGTAAAGGGAGCGACCGCATGCACGGCCCGTCCTTCGGTTTGTGACGACTTGACAAAGGGCTTTATTGGCATCGGCATCAGTCTCAAAATAAGCCCAAACCCAGCTACGTTTGGCACTTTGGATGGCGGGAGGCGCAAGGGTATCGTTGGTCACGTCGGCACTGGTTTTAGACATGGTGAATGGCAACAGGTGGAGGCAAAGAGGGCAAATGTGGGTAGAGAGAGGGGTTTGTCGTTTTGAGCCAGTGTTTGTTTTTATTTACTAGCGCGTTGCTTCGTCACGAGGCGACAGGAACACTCGTGACGCTTGCACAGTCATTCAAATGGTGTGCGTTACATTACTATTGGGCAGTTACACAAGAAAGACAGAGCACGTATTGCATATGCACCCCAAAAAAACCCGGGTAGGTGCCCTGGTAGCAGGTCCTGGCGATTTAATATACCGATATCCTCTCCACTTCGTCCACCTCCCGGTAGTAATACCGCACCTCCACGATCGTCGTGGACACGCTGATTCTTCCCGAGAACGATAAAACCTGGTCTCGCCCAAGTCCGCTTTGTCCTCTATTGTTACTTCACCGCCCAATCGTCCAACCGCCCAATTCAAGAACCGCCCGAGCTCCCGTCGCGATGGGCAACGCGCTCGGCACGAAGAAGACGCTGAAGGAGCAGCTGCGCGAGAACAAGCGCGAGATCAACCGCGCGGTGCGGCAGCTCGACCGCGAGCGCACGAACCTGCAGCTGCAGGAGAAGAAGCTCATTATCGAGATCAAGAAGATGGCCAAACAGGGGCAAATTGCGAGCGTCAAGATCATGGCCAAAGACCTGGTGCGGACGCGCCAGCACGTGACGAAGTTCTACACGATGCGGTCCCAGCTCCAGGCGGTCTCCTTGCGCCTGGACACGGCCCAGTCGGCTGAAGCAATGACGTCGGCGCTGCAGGGCACGACGACTGCGATGAAGGCCATGGCGACGACAATGAACTTGCCGCGCCTGAATCAAATCATGATGGAGTATACCAAGGAGAGCGAGAAGATGGAGTTGACGCAGGAGACCGTGGGCGACACGATCGATGACATCATGGACGCGGACCAAGACGAAGAAGAAGAGGAGAAGATTGTCGGACAGGTACTGGACGAAATCGGCATTGACATGACAGGGGCCGTGCCTGAAGCCCCAACAGCTCAGGTGGCACGGACAGCTGTTACGGAAAAAGCGGTGCCGGCAGCAGTGCAGCTACCTGCTGCTCCCGTGGCTGCAGGCGACGGCGGGTCGACGGACTCGGCGATCAGCGACCTCGAGAAGCGGCTCAACAACTTGCGGCGGTCGTGAGAGCAGCTCGTTGAACGTACGTGACGTTCAAAAGTGCACGTCTGGTCGGTTGACTGAGCGAAGCTCTGCTGCTGTGGGGTCACGCGGACCTGGCGTGAGAGTAGCTGCATCATCTGCTGACACGTACCAAGTAACAGCAGCGACGGCTGTGCGCGGCGTTCCCTCGCAGCTGAGGTGAGCCTTTAGTACATTCCATTAAGCACGGACAAGTAGAAGAAGAAGAAGAAGAGTAAACAAGCGATCACTACTCACAATACAAAACACACACACACACACGTCGTCATGAGTGTACACTAAAGACTCAATTCTTTGCTTCGTTGGACGGATCCGACTACTTCTGCGCCCTCGTCAGCCAATGTCCGGAATAATGAGCAAACTCTTTGGAATGAGGCAAAAGTGCAGCGCAAAGTACACAAAGCGATGGCACAAGTACGACGCGTCCTCGTAGTCACTAAAGACCTCGGGATGGTGGAAGTACGTGTGCGAAAAGATGCGGTAGAGTCGACGCGAGACCGACTGGAAGTACTGCGTGGCGTTCGAGCTAATGCTCGTCCGCGACGGGAACACGCGACTGCTCGTGAGCAACGTGTTGACATTGTCCATCGTGTGCACAATGTACTCAAACGCGCAGCACTCTTTCGGCGCTTTGTGGGCAGCACACAGGAACACCCACTCGTCTGTGGCCTTCATGACAGGACACGACTCGCGCGTGCACGTGCCGTCGAGACGCGCGACCAGCACGTTCAGCTCCTTCATGATCTGCCGCAAGTGCTCGTACTGCCACAAGTACGAGTTCTGGTCGTCGGGCACGTCGTAGATGGGCGCGAGCGCTGTCGGGTCCGCTCGGATCTGGCGCTGGATCAGCTGCTCGACGTCGAACGCGCCGCCCACGTCGGCGCTGCGGTCCGCGCCGCTCTCTTCCCAGCCAAAGAACTCGTCGTTGCGACTGCCTGGCAAGTTCTTGCCCACAACGAGCGTCGTCATGGTGTGGTGCTGATGGGTGTCGGTTGAGCGAATGTGGTCGGTCCGGGGCGGGCCCGGTGGTGCGTTACTTTTTCGATGCTTTGTCGTTACTTTTGTGCCGTTTTCATGGGTAAGTTTGTGCCCAGCGTTGTGGCCGCCTACTTTAGACTGCTACGGCTGCCTTTACTTCATGCTGCCACCTCACACAACCACTTTATACAACGACTTCACCTCCCTTTTGCGGCAAAAATCGCTCGCGTAGCTTCCGTTGTCGTTGCCAGTAGTGGACAGACGGCCAATGGAGCGGCGGCGACGCGCAGACAACTCGACGGGTCGACGCCGGCGCAGTCGGAGCTCCAGCCCCGTGTCGTCTCGTCTGCGCTACCACTTGCGCCGGCGTCACACGCGGCCGCCCCCGGTACACCGACGCCGTCCCCGACGCTCGGCCCTCGACTCGGACTATGACTCGAAAATTAGCCCCCGCAGTCGCTCCATGCGACGCAAAATAGGTACAGACTAAAAATGGGCACGTTGCATACTGTTTTTGTTGTTGCTGCTGTTGTTGCTGCTGTTGTTGTTACTTTTGTGTTGGACCCGCTCAGTTGCAAAGGGTTTTGTTGGTAGTGGTACTAAATGTGTCACCTGTTTACTCGATGTTTGCTGTTCACTTGTATAGACTCGAGAGCGCCAGGTCGGTCGAGGTCCCGGTCGGATTCCCGTAAGCCAAGATACCATGTGGACACGCGGTCGCGGTCGGAATCCAATGGAAGCCACCGGCATCGCCAACAACGGTTCGGG
The DNA here is from genome assembly GCA_947650285.1 of Hyaloperonospora brassicae. Taxonomy (NCBI): domain Eukaryota; phylum Oomycota; class Peronosporomycetes; order Peronosporales; family Peronosporaceae; genus Hyaloperonospora; species Hyaloperonospora brassicae. The sequence continues at coordinate 27,185 of CANTFL010001467.1, forward strand.
GTCCATTGAGCGCTGTTTGCACGGACTTTGTTGAGGCTCCTGTTGTTGTACTTACGATCTGGTCTTTTGCTGCAATGGTTGCAGCTATAACGGCCGGACGTCCCGCTCGTCGCGTAGCGACAGCCAGACGCGTGGACGACGCAAGAGTCCTGAAAAGCACTACAAGACGCGTCGTCGTTCACCGCGCGGGAAGCACAAGCAGCGGCAGTCGCGACGACATGAGCCGTACCACGAGCGGCAGTCGCTGTTGATGCCGCCGCTTGCGACACCGAAAGACGGCAGCGAAGATAGTGCATCGCACGACGATACAGTGGGAAGCTACGCCGGTAAACCTGGTGAATACATTGCCAATCGCTACAAGATCATCCGCGAGGCAGGACTGGGTACATTTGGCCGTGTGCTTGAGTGTCTCGATAAGCAGCGCAACATTGTGGTGGCCATCAAAGTTGTTCGCAAGGTGGACAAATACACGGAGTCGGCCAAGATTGAGGCAGCTATCTTGCAGGATGTGAACGACAAGGACAAGAACAACGAGTCGCTCTGTGTCCGTATGTTCAAGTGGCTTGAGTACAAGGGTCACGTGTGCATGGTGTTTGAGCGTCTCGGGTGCTCGTTGTACGACTACTTGAAAAACCACGACTACAAGCCGTTTCCGCTGCACTGCATCCGCGCTTATGCGTGGCAGCTCTTGACGTCGCTGGAGTTTATTCACAGTATCCGGCTTATTCACACAGACCTCAAGCCCGAAAACATACTGCTGGTGGATGACGAAGAAGAGAGACTCTCGTGCGACTCGTCATCGCCGTCGTCGACGTCCTCCTTTGACTCGCGTGAGGGATCTTCAGGACGCGAACGATGGTCAAATGGGCGCCAGTGGAAGAAACGTGAGCGCGATGTGTCTGGTGGTGACAACGGGCGACCGTCGCTTCGTCCCCCGGCGAACAATGCAGTGAAGCTTATTGATTTTGGCGGTGCGACGTACGAAGACGAGTCGAAGAGCTCCATCATCAACACGCGTCAATACCGTTCGCCCGAGGTGATTCTTGGGCTGGGATGGAGTTATCCGTCGGATATTTGGTCCGCTGGCTGTATCATTGCAGAGCTCTACCTGGGTGAGCTGCTGTTTGCTACGCACGAGAATATGGAGCACCTTGCTCTCATGGAGCGCTGCATCGGTCCACTTCCCGTGAAAATGGCGACCAAGGCATCGAAACACTCGGCGTCGTCCAAGTTTTTTCGTCGTGGGAGGCTCAACTGGCCTGCTGGTTCGTCGAGTGACGAAAGCGTCGACCACGTGCGAAGAATGCGGTCGCTGGCGGAGATGATTTCTCGCGAGGACGCCCAGAGTGGTCTACTGGAGCTGCTGCAGCTCATGCTGGTATTGGACCCCGAGAACCGGGTGACAGCCAAAGAGGCTCTCAACACTCCATTCTTCGATGGATTTTCGTATCGCAACATCGTGCCGAGATGGCCATCATAATGGACACTGTGGGGCACGAAGACGTTGTAGCAAGTAGAGAGAGGGAGGGGGGAGGAGGAGCGCTAGGCAAGAGCGGGAGGACCCGTCGATTGGATTCAGCATGTTTTTCTCGATTTGTTTTCTTTCGTGTGCGTCTAGTGCCGTGGAGCGAAGAGGTTGTCAGTAGGTGGGTTCGACGGGATTAGCAGCACGCGTTCACTCGTCTGGAATCGAGAGAGAGAGAGAGAGAGAGAGAGAGAGAGAGAGAGAGAGAGCTGAGACGGACAAGATGGTGCGGTAGGTGGACAAGCCAACGCAGTACAAATCGCTACACGGTATGTTGTTACTGCTGCGACTGGTGAGTCGTGCGGGAAGACATGACCCGCACACTACCGATCGAGAGCGTCGCGTCGTGCCCTTTCTCCCGAAGTGGGCACGTCGTTTGGAACTCCATATTAGTCTCTCTATTTGCAAAGAAGCTCTGGTTCGGAGAGCTCACGCGCACTTTGCACCGCGTGCTGCCAAACGGAGACGACGACGAAGTCGACGAGTGCGTTCGTACAAAGTCAGCGACTGCCGTCGACGCGGCCAAATCTTTGGCGCCTGTCGTCGCTACGGCCTTTCGCGCAATGGGCGGCGACTTTGCTTTCGCGACACACAGCGCGCGATTGTCGGGGGTGAGGTCGGCCCCGCTGTACTCGCAGTCGGAGTTGGGCGGCCGCTGGTGCTCGCCCGTCTCGGCGCCCCGTCTCTTCTTGATCGCGACCGCGACGGCCAACACGCCGACACACGCGACGGACCCGAACACGGCCGGCAGAATCGTACCCATGCCGCCGGCAGCGTCGCCTGCTTTGACCCCTCCACTGCGACTGTTGAGGGAGTCAACGGGAGCTAGTGACGACTTGTTAACAAGGGACGCTGGCGGTGGCGTGAGCGTCGTCGTCGTCGTTGTTCCGTTTGTAGTGGCCACTGGACCAGGGGCTGTCCTGTGGTCGGGCGGCAGTCTCGGACTGGGCGTCACGTCAACAGTCGGAGCGAGTCCTCCCGTGTTGTCACTAACAGTCGGAGCACGTTCACTTGTCTCGTCGTCATTGTCGAGCGCCATCGCGGCGTTGAAGTCCGCGTCGCGGGCGGCCAAGAGACTGGTTGTTGTAGGTGGGGTGTAGGCGGCAAGAGGAAGAGGCTTTGCATCCTGCGTGATCCCATTCGAGGCGGTGCCTTGAGTGACGGGCCCGGACCAAGTCTCGGGCGTCGAAGGGCTGCTCCGTGTCAAGATGAGCGAGTCCGCCGCCGGTGAGAGCGTCAAGGCCAATGGCGTCGGGTCTGTCCACGCATCATCTGCAGCACAAGCAAAAGTTGTTGTCAGTCGACATGTTGTCCCACAAGTGTGCAAAAGCGTGTGGTCAATGGCAGTCAGTGGTCGTACCTGCTACTGCTGTGCTGGCAAACGTCGCGGCGGCCGTGAGCAGCACGAGACGAGCGACTCTCATGCTCTGTGTCCCTTTGTCGAACGCCGTACGTCGACTTCCCACACGCCTTTTTCGTCGGTCTCGTTACGCTCGATCTGCTTTGGTACCAAGTGCGAAATGAAGGAACGAACGACGTCCGCGGCCTTCGAACCGCACGACAAAGACGGCCAAGATGGTAATGCCCCGTAGCAAGCAGCCCGTCTGTCCAACTTTAGCGTGCGCGTAGGTCGCAGCAGTGCTGCTGTGGAACCAGCTGCGCGTATTTTCCAACCCGATGGTTCCACTTATCCACAACGTGCGCGAGATTTCTTTCCACGTCTCTTGGACCGGCTCCGGCTCCTTTGCCACACACAGAGTGCTGCAACTACGACTGCGCGGCGGCTCATGCTATTGATATTGATATTGATACTGAAATCAACGATGAGGCTGGCGCTGTCTCCTGGATGGAAGAAGCTCGACCGAAAGGCACAGTCTCCATCTGCTGCCAGCGAGCCAGACGCCCACAGTCGCGACAGCTGGAACAACGGGGAACGTAAAGTTGTCGCAGCACGTGACCTCCTCCTCCCCCGGACTATAGGGCACATGTCTGCGAGCGTCAGCGGCAGGACCTCTTCGGGGGGGATGGCGCACTGAAACGGACGTCACGTCGACGTCAAGTCGCCAACCGCTTTGTTGACGTCACACACGAGCGACCCCATTGCTCGTTCCGTCGCGACAACGGTACTACCCGCGCGGCCAATGTGGTCGCTACGATGCTGCAATTCTTGACGCACGGGACATGACAACCAAACGACGAGCTGACAGATTGCGCGCCAGCTGTGCTGCTGTTGAACGCGGGCGCAGATGCGCGAGCGCGTTGGCAATCATTACACGCAATGTGGTCATTCCACGCATCATGAGGGGCTCGCGACACGAGGACCATAGCGTTCAGAGCTGTAGCTTTGCCGCGGATAACGGACCGGCAGCAGCACCACAAGTGTTGTTGCATGCGCACGTGCGTGAGTAGCGAAGTGGGGGGGCGCAGGTAGGTACGTGGTGGGTAGGTAGGTACATAGGCAGGTAGATGGGTGTCCACGACTAACTACTGACAGACTGGTGGACTGGTTGGTGGACTGACAGACTGTCACTCAGGTGATGGCTGTCACGTCTGAGCACATGTACCGCCACGAGCAGCAGCAGTAGCAGTGCAGAGGGGGTGTGCCCAGGCGGTGGTAATCCCCTCTCCACGTGCTCCTTGGCGTCATATGGTTCCACGCCGCTTTGCTCGCGCACGTTTTTCTCCCCTTGTCCAACACAGTGTCACATTGACGAACGCACAGTGTCATCTGTGTGGGGAAGACGGGTCCGCACGAGCAGTTCGTGCGTCCGTCCCCCCGCTCTCTTGCGGCGTCTCTGCCACCAGCAGATGCCATCACGTTCACTTCTCTACAGCACGTTGTCGTCACTTGACTGCGACGCTCTTGTTCGCTTGCGACGCAATCGCTCGTTTCTTGTCCCGTTCGACCGTCGCCGAGAGGGGACAAGCACGACAGTTTACCCACTACGTTTGCCGCCAACGTCCTCTTCCTACGCCTCTGCTTCCACCTACATCATGAATGTAACATGCACATGCGGGTAAATGCGTGTACGTGTAAATGAACGTTCACATGCATGTAGGTATTTGTTTATGAACTTTGTTGTATGCACGCATGCATGAATGAGTGTACGTGAATGTATGTGTATGCATGAATGAATGCATGTATGAATGCATGTATGTATGTCCAAATTCATGGACGGGTTCATATATGCCACTGCATGTGAATATGTAAGTTTAACAACGGAGTCACGCGTACCATGAGAATTTCTATCGTATGTAGTGCCTACTGGGGGCTTGCTCGACGGTAGAAATCGACGTGTCTCGTCTCTTTAGAAAGGTAGTCGTGGATACTTGAGTGTCATTCATGCATACAAATATACGTACAAATATACGTACAAATATACATACACACATACATACGATCGACTCGACTCGACTCAGCGCCTGTCAGGAGGAAGTAGCAGTATACCATGGCAGAGCAGACGGAGAGAGGCGGCCGTGTGCTGAGTATCCAGTCGCACGTCGTCCAGGGCTATGTTGGCAACAAGAGCGCCGTGCTCCCACTGCAGCTACTGGGGATGGACGTAGACCCGATCAACAGCGTGCAGTTTTCCAACCACACGGGCTACGAGCGGGTCACCGGGCGCCGTCTCACAGGCGAAGAGCTCCACGATCTTCTCGACGGCTTAGCGGCCAACAACCTGCTCCAAGACGCACATACGCACCTGCTCACGGGCTACGTGGGCTCTGTCTCGCTGCTGCTTGCGATTGTGCGCGTATACGAGCGTCTACAAGCTGCTCAAACAGACGCCGAGCGTCTTGTATACGTATGCGACCCCGTGTTGGGCGATCGGGGCCGGCTGTATGTACCGATAGAAATGGGTACGTTTTCCTATGGTCCGTCGTGTTTCGATATGTTTGCAACCTCACGTTCATTCGACGTTTGTGGCTTTGTTGGCAGTGAACTTGTACCGGTCAAAGGTCCTGCCGATCTGCGACGTGTTGACACCGAACCAGTATGAGAGCGAAGTGTTAGCAGACATGGAGCTTCGGACCGTCGCTGACGCCATGCGAGCGTGCAAGAAGCTGCACACAATGGGGCCAAAAGTCGTGGTCATCAGCAGTTTCCAGGAAGCAGTAGCGGCCGAGACACCGCCGAGGGAGTTTGTGGTCATTGGCAGCAAGATCCGCTTTAGCAGAACCAGTGACGCGGCACTGTACTGTGAGCAATACGAAGTGCGGTTTCCGTGGATTGACAGCTACTACACTGGCACTGGTGACTTGTTCGCCGCACTGTTACTAGCGTGGCTCTATCGCTTTCCCGACGACTTTAAGCGAGCACTGGAGCACGTGATTTCGACAGTTCAAGACGTGCTGTGTATCACCCTCGATCGTGGCGGAAAGAACTGCGAGTTGAAGCTCATCCAGAGTCGTCACGTGATTGCTGATCCGGTGGTGCGATTCGTTGCCATGCCGCTGTCGGTACCGATCCTGTTTGTGCTCGTGGATATGGACGTGCTCCTCGGAACAACTAGCGACGATGACAAGGTTGTGGACGTACCAGTCGGTACTGCGATTCAGCGCCAGGAGCTGCTAGAGGCGTTGACGCTTCTTGTAGGTGCCGATAACGTCAGCATCGTCACGAGCTACAGCGTGTTATCGACGCAGGCGCTGCTTGGCGCGACGTTCAATGTGGTGCCGTCGGCACTTTTCTTGGACAGCCGAATCGAAACACGTCATTGCGAGACTGTAGTGGTATCGAATTCGGTTTCTCTCATGGACCTGGCGACTCGCGCTATGTACCAGGTGGCGCCTTCTACAGCATCTGACGAAGCAGTGACGAGCTACATCACGGAACACAACAGTCAGTGTCGGATTGCATGATGACGAAGCCTCGACGCTGACTCGGTTGCGGGACGAGCAATGACAGGAAGTCGTCACTGCGAAATTGGACGTCCGAGCAGGTAAATGAGACGACTAAGCATGATTGATTTCGATCGCATACCATTTCTGTTGCTCGAGTTAAACTGCACACGACAAGATTGCATTTCCTGTGGTCACGGAGGTGCAATTACCCGCGCGGCAATTGATGCATGTGTGGCGGCAAGAGCTCGAGTCCATCGGTCCAACGCATCGTACGTCTTGGTAGCATCTCGGGCTCTATTACCACAAACAGGAAAAAACACGTGTCGGAAACGAACTAATTACAAATAAAAAGCGCACACGAATGACGTACTTTTGTCGCGTCTGCAGCACAAGAAGCCCCCTGCTCTGGTCAACCTTCGCGTCTAACTCGCAGTTTTGGATCAGAGCAACAGCAATGTCTTCAACATCCTCTGTCGTTATGTTCATGCGTTTCGAAAGGCTGTCTACGCGGATCGTTTGGTACGGACGTACAATCGTCTTCATAGCTTGGCATCGTATATTGCGCAACAGCGGGTTCAAGCACCGGTTCATTACAGGATCACTCAGCAGTTTGTAACTCGGGTTCTTCAGAATCTTCTCAAACTGTACAATGTCGTTGGCCTCGTACGCACTCCGCAGTAGCAGCATGGCGCCAACCTCCTCCACATCCTGATACACCTTTGCTTCTCGCGAATCGAAAGGATTGATATTCGAGCTCGTTAACATATTGGCCAGGACGACATACTTCAAACACTGCGTTGCACGCGAGTTTCCAGCTTCTTGGTAGTTACGGAAGCCCTCGAAAAACTCGTTGTATGCCAGCGTCCATTCCTTCTCTTCCAAGTACATTTTACCGCCTTCCTCACGGATAAAGCTGCGCCACAGGAGCCAACAAAGTCATTCATCACTCAATCATTCTACTGCGGTAACGACAGCATCACGCACCCCATGACTCGCGGGTCAGCAACAGCTGCGTCCAGATCCAGTGTCTTTGGGTAGATAGCGCGCATTCTGGCGCTGTTCTTGGTAGCGACACACAGCTGCGCGTCCATAGACCAGTGTTAGCGCTTGGATCCAAGCAGGCAAACGACATCGTCCGTTCCATTTACCTGAATTTCCAGCGCGTAGACTTCCAACAGCGACGTCGCTTTCGCGTGGTCCTGCACGCCGTCGGACGTCTGGCAGTATCCATAGAGCTGCTGCAGTAGCGTCTGCAACTGATCAAAGTCCTGCAAGTCGAGGTAGAGCTTCCCCAGCTTGGCGTTCATGCTGAACCAGAGTCGGTCGTTGTTCACGTCCTTGAGCTTCTCCAGCGTCAACTCGTACATCCGCGACGTGTACCTGGCGCTCGCCTTCTGCTCGCTGCCGACCGCGTGCGACACAATGTCCAATATGGACGAAATCGACTCCGTGCTCTCGTTCCTCGTCACAAACGCCAAGTGCTCGAGCATCTGCTCGTAGTGCTGCAGCATCGCGTCCCACTCACACCGACGCGCGCAGATCTTCACCACGTGCTCCAGCGCCTGGAAACTCCACTTGCACTGCGCCGCCATCGCGCGCTCCATAGCGATCACGCGCTCAAAGTACGCGCGCGCCTGCGTCAAGTGGCCGCGATGGTGAAAGTCTTCGGCCTCGTAGAACGTGTTCTCGAGCGCGATCTGCGCCTCGCGGGCGACGAGGAGCTGCTGCTCTTCGTCATCGTCCAGTGGATTGGCGTCCGCAGCTGCGGGCGACGTCGACGCGTCGGCCTCCAACTCCTCGTCGCTGTCGTACTCGTACTCGTACTCTTCCGAGTCCGACATGCGGGAGTCGGACGATGAAAGTGGTAGTGGTCGTAGTAGTAGTAGTAGTAGTAGTAGTAGTAGTAGTAGTAGTAGTAGTAGTAGTAGTAGTAGTAGTAGTAGTAGTAGTAGTAGTAGTAGTAGTAGTAGTAGTAGTAGTAGTAGTAGTAGTAGTAGTAGTAGTAGTAGTAGTAGTAGTAGTAGTAGTAGTAGTAGTAGTAGTAGTAGTAGTAGTAGTAGTAGTAGTAGTAGTAGTAGTAGTAGTAGTAGTAGTAGTAGTAGTAGTAGTAGTAGTAGTAGTAGTAGTAGTAGTAGTAGTAGTAGTAGTAGTAGTAGTAGTAGTAGTAGCGAACCTCGATCACTCAGTCGAATGCAAATCTGCAATGGAGTTGATAAATGAAAAGTGACAAAACAGTTGCGACGTCTGAGTCGACCACAAGCCGAGGAGGGGCGCAAAAAGGGCCCGTTTGTGCTCTGCCTTCCATGCGCTTGTACGCGTCTTTTCGTTTTGCCAAAACACGGTGCAATAACCCGAAAGAAAGCGAAACCGAAGCAAAACAAGACAAAGAAGACGACGACAAAGACCACTATGCTCGCGCACGTCATGTCCAAGTCGACGCAAGCGACGACACTCGTGCGCCACACGGCCGAGTCGCTCCAGGACGCGGCTCAGCACTCGTCGCTCGCCACTTCTCTCCGAACGGCAACGCGGACCGGCGCCGCAGCTCTGCAGGCGAAAGTCGGCGCGCTCCACCCGCAGCGGCCGACCGCTGCAGAGCTCTCAACGACTGCGTCGACGACCGCCAGCGAGAGCGGCAGCAGCGTCGACGTGGAAGAGGGCGGCGCGCCACGCGACTCCAGTGCGAGTCAGGAGAGAGAGGGACTGCTACTGGGCGACTTGGGCCACGCGTGCGGCCTCAACCGGCGCCAGCGCCTCTACGGCGCTCTCGGCTGCTACGGCTGTGGCGCGTTGTGCGCCGTCTTGTCGACGCTGATGCTGTGGGGCGGACCCCACCACGTGAAGCAGTTTGCCTTTTTCTACACGGTCGGCGCTCTCTGCAGCATTGGCAGTTCGCTCTTTTTGATTGGCCCCGTGCGGCAGCTCCGCGTCATGTGTCTGCCCGTGCGCCGTGTGGCCTGCGCGGTCTGGATGGGCTCTATGGCGGCGACGCTGGTCGTTGCGTTCGGCGTCCCGAAGGCCGGTCCGCTCGTGCTGCTGCTCGTGATTGTCCAGTACGCTGCTATGCTCTGGTACGGCGCCTCGTTCGTCCCCTATGGCCGTGCCATCCTGCGGAGCAGCTGTTTTAAAGCGGCGACGTACGTCAGCACGTAGCTACTCAGCGCGTAGGGAGACGCTGTACCAATGCAGCTCATAGATCCACTCTATACGGAGAGAGAGTGTGTACCATCGTATCATTCACTGGCTCTGCTTGGCCGTCGTGGACATGCGGTCTACGTGCGCTGAGCAAATCGAGTCGGGGCACACAGCCAGAGCACGGAGTTGGGTCTCGAAATGAGACGGGAACAGGAGGCGCTGCTGCCAGTAGGTACGAATCGGAAGCTGGTTGCGACGTGAGGACGACCTTTTTGTGTCCAGCATTAGTTTGTAGAGGTCTGAACATCGGAATGTGCCTTCGCTTCCGTTTGTCGACTCGGTCACGACCCGCCGTTCAGGCCGCAGTCATCCGGTAGCTATCGTCAATCTTTTGTTTATTTTATGGCCGAAGCGATAAATAAAAAACAGGATCGTGGATAATGTATGAACTCCTTCGCTACCACTTCAGTTCTCGGTTTTCTCGGTGTCGAAAAAACGAGATCGTAACCGGGTCCAGCTCGAAACGGATCCAAAGTCGTGTCGACAACCAACGAACGCGTTGCCCCCTGTAACTGCGTAGCCACTCAGCTCGCACAGCCTCTAGGAAGAAGACTGCGACTGAAGAGAACGAGGGAGGGAGGGAGAGAGGAGCAGCAGTCGCTATGATGGACCAACTGAAGCAACAGAGCAAGAAGGCGAGCGAGAAGCTCGAGGGGTTGTCCAAGCAGACGCAGCAGGAGATGGACAAGATGCAGAAGGAGCTGGAGAAGACGAGCAAGAAGGCGCAGAAGAGCCTGGAGAAGACCGGCAAGCAGACCAAGAAGAGCATGGACAAAGCCATGAAGGAGACCAAGAAGAGCGTGGGAGAGGCCATGAAGGAGACCAGGAAGAGCGTGGGAGACGCCATGAAGGAGACCAGGAAGAGCGTGGACAAGGCCATGGAGGGGACCAAAGAAGCGACCGCAAGCAGTGGCACGAGTCTCTTGCAGTCGACGAAAGACGCGGTGTACGTTGATGTAAGCAGCAAGGAGAAGAAGGTCAGGCTACGACGTCAAAAGGACTCGAGCGACGGGGACAGTGACGAAGAGGACGGTCTGCTGGACGACATTGGGGACGAGTTTGACCAGTTGACGCTCCACCAGCGCTTGCTAAGTGCCATCGGCTGCTATGTGCTCAGTGGGCTCTTTGCCTTTGCCGCCACCGTCATGCTGTGCACGAGCGTGCACCACGTGCGCTTCTACGCGTTCTTCTACTCCTTGAGCAATCTTGCCACCTTTTCCAGCCTCATTTTCATCATGGGACAGCAACGTCTACAGAAGCGCATGCTCTCGCGCAAGCGAAGCGCAGCGGGTACAGCTTGGATCGGCGCGTTGGCGCTCACGATCGTGGTGGCCTTTGTCTGGCCCTCGCACTGGTTCATGGTACTCATGCTGCTTATCCTGCAGTTTGGCTGCATGATCTGGTACAGCGTGTCGTACTATGCGTTCGGACGCAAGTTTCTGCACAAGTACATGGCGAAGCGAGTGGTGTTGGTCGATGCCATGGACGGCAAGATCGACGGCAAGTGAGGGCACAGCTTTGGGGTGCTGTGCGTGCTCCTGCTTTGCTTTCATCCGCCACCTGCTTTGTTTCTTGACGATCGTGTGATACTTCTGCAGCGCTAGGAAGGACAGAGCAAAATTGATGTTGAGTTTGCTTGCCGCTTGTCTTCATGAGCACGCTAGCAACACGCGGGGAGCGTTGACAGGCACAACGCTCTCGCAGGTTGACACTGCTCGATTGATGTCGACCATTTGGCGTCTCCAAACTCCTGACGTCCATAGAACTTCTTGTCAGCCGATCGATCAACTCGATGGAGCACTGCTAACCCCTCAACAGCATCAATTTACCTGGAGTTAGAGGTCTGATGCACCTGAGCAAGACCGACTGCTTGCGTGCAATGATGCCCTCGCAATCGACTATGGCTTGCAATGGTCTTCCAGCCAAGCCACAAAGTCGCGCACAACAGCATCGCGGATGCGAGGTGGCTCGCTGGCTAGATCGTGGTGCGCGCCTTCGTACGTCTTGAACGTCTTGTCAACACTGCGCGTCCGTAAATGAAGCGCCGCTGACCCCGTGACACTGCAAGCTTTATCGTCCATACCGTGCTGCAGCAGATACGGCGTCTCAATGAGCTCTAGCTTGTCCTGAATACTCGCAATTCCTTCGAGGAGAGCTAGACCCGTGCCAATGCGCATCTTGCCGGGGTAATACAGTGGGTCAGCATGCTTATCTGCGCTCACAAGAGCTGCAACTTCTGGCGAGTTGTTATTGCCGCTATTGGCCGTCACGAGCGGCAATTTGGGCACGTATCGATGCAGCAGCCTGCCGATGGTTTCCATGACAGCCGACGGCCGCGACGCCTTATGAATCTCGGTAGCCGGGCACAGGATCACCGCGCCATCCACGAGCTCTATCCCGCCTTTACTCAGTGCATGCAGCACAATCAGGCCGCCCAGCGATCTGTAGCCACCACCACCACCACACACACACACAACAATGACAGCAACATCAACAACACCAACAACAACAACATTCCCCTCCTTATCAGCTCTACCAGCAGCTTTGCAATGCTACAGCCACGTACGCGCCAAGCAGAAACACCTTCTTGCCCGGGTACTTGCGCTTCACGAGCTCAACGAACGCCATTGCGTCGTCCACGAGCGCGTGGAAGCTCGAGAAATACCCGTGTCGGCCGTCGCTGCGCCCCATGCCCTCGTGGTCGATCCCGGCCACCAAAAACCCGTGCTGCAGGACCTCAATCATGAACTGGTTGTTGCGCGCGCTGTGCGAGTTCACGCCGTGCAGCACAACCACAACGGCCTTTGCATCGGTCGGCTGCGCGAGGTGTCTCGGCGCCCAAAAGCGGTAAAACAGCCGCACGAGCTCATTGGTCGCTCGCCGCCGTTCAAGGAGACCGCACTCCTCGTTGCCAGCGAACACGTGCGCGAGCAGAAACGTCTGGTGCGAAGCCGTGTGCGGCGCGGCGCGGCGCGTGTTGTGGCGGTCGATGCCGGGGCGGAAGCACAGGAGCAGAAGCGCCACGAGCGTTAGGGGTACGACGCCCACGAGCGCTGCGAGTGCGAGCGCAGTGCTCGACATGCCGACACACACTGTCAGTTGGGCTTTGACTGTGGGCTGCGGTTTTGGTATTTGGGTCGCAAATAGGTCCGAAGTGCCGCATTTGTGGTCAATTTGTCTACTTTGTAGTGAGGTCGCACAGTTGGTTTGGGTTCTTTTTCGGACTCACTTGTGCTTTTGAGTCAGTTTGGGAACCTGATCGTAAATGACGTGTTGGTCAGTCTAAACGGCTATAAATTGTATGACATCCGCACCCACTTTTGTCAACGACGATACCGGTTCCCCGAGAGCGACAGGGCTACTGGCTGTGGTATTTGATGCCCTTTTATGCATTTCTTTACAAGTACAATATATCGACATTGCTGACATCATCAGACATTTCATGACCGTCTATTTGCATATAATTACCTCCAAGGTGTCAAAGAATTCATGAGCCAGGTAATGAGCGCCGGAGGAGGCAGCTTGTTCTGGCTGACTCCCGGTATGGCGGGTAACCTTGTAAATCTTGAAACAAAGTTTGGAATAGTATGGGGTCGGGCTTTTCGAGCGCACTTGTCGCTGAGCGATGTTCGATAATCGCGATAGCCTTCAATCGACCAAGGCCGAGTTCCATATTTTTCTGCACTCGTCGCTGTACTTGATTGATTGTAACGGAGTGAGCCCGTTACATAAAAATTGGTACAAAAGTACCAATTTTTGAATATTATCTGTTTCGATAATATTCAATCAACATCACTCGAAATGAGTGATGTTGTCGGATTATTATCGCTAAGGATAATATCCGTGGAGGGGTTCACTTCTCGGTTGATGTACGGTGTACATCAACCAACTCAACCACCAATCGCTGCTGGACGCGCGCAATGGCTGGTGAGCAAGGAAATTACATAGGAGAAGATAGTTTAATATAGTTAGAGCAAGTCAAAGATGATTTATTAACGTAATAACCATATTAAATAAACAGTTCTACTTTTCCCTCAAGACAGAGCTTTCGGGTCCTGTTTAAACCTACCGCTTCCTCGGTTGTCCTGTGTACACTTGTCGGGCACACGTCACCCTTGCGTTAAGCTCACGCAAGGGATGTGCCCCATTACACCTGATTGCACTTTGTATTCCTTCCAGCGACCAAGAATCTTATCGTCATGAATATGATGGATGAGGGGGAAAGCTTTCACGCGTCGCGTGAAAGCTTTCCCCATTTGAGTGATATCGAATGGGCCTCGGTAGGGCGAATGAGCTCTTCCGTGGGCGACATTGGCGTTACCGCTATGTTATAGTCTGTTAACATAGACCAACAGCTTGCCTCCATCACCAGGTTCATTCAATATGAACTTGCTATCGAACGGGAGAAAGTAGCCTTGCTTCACCAGCAAGACTTTCAACAGGCCGAGCAGTTGAGAGAACTCGGTGCTCAACAGACTGATCTCTTGAGACAGCAGCAATTTAATGTTGCTGTGGGCGGGACGACGCATGCGCGTCGTCCCGAAATCTTGAAGGTCGATATCACCAAGTACAGAGGAGTCGAGGAAGGCTCCCTGTTGTTATGGTTTGTCGAACTCGACAGAGCCTTTAGGGCTCGTCGCGTCGAAGATGAGCGAATGAAATTAACATTTGCTCAATCCCATTTGGCGGGACGTGCCAAGACTTGGGCCTTGGGGCTAGAGATGAGCGACCCATGTGCTTTTGAGTCGCTCGAATCCTGCGAAACCCGGCTCAAACGTACGTTTGAGCCGCCAAGAGCAGAGTTCAGAGCCCGATAGGAGCTTCTGAAGCTCGAACAGGGTAAGCGTGACGTGCACGCTTACGCTCAACATATACGACTCCTTTCGAGTAGTATAACTATCAACCCAGTGCCTGACCACACGTTGATTACTGTGTTCATGCAAGGGCTAGCTGAGGGGCCCGTCCGAAACCACCTGTTCCGTCTAGAGTTAGATACTCTAGAAGATGCTATTTCAGTAGCGGAATAGGAGGACTTTAGCATGAGACAGGTTCATGCTAGCTCAAGCTCATATCGTCCACCGAGACGACAAGAGTTCGGAGGTCCAGAACCAATAGACCTCTGTTATGTCGAGAGCGAGAGACCTCGCTCTTCAAACAACAAGCGATTGCAGACATGCAATCGCTGCCAGAAGTTAGGACACTACGCCTACGAGTGTAGTGCCCTGCCCAGTACCAAACAATACTGAGCGAAATGGTCGTTTATTTGCCAAAAGGGGCAATGAGCATGGGTCCAGCGCTGTTGCGAAACCGCAACAGCGGAGCGGACCATCAAAAAATGGTCGGGGTCAGTAGGGGCGGAGCGCCCTAATGACCAAGCAACCTCAAGAGAATTTGTATATCTCTTGACGAAAGTTTCTCCAGATGCACAATCATATTGTGTCTCTTCGCCTGGTGATGAGATTTCACTCATCACCCTGAAGATAGAAGTGACAAACAATATGTCACTTCGTGCTCTGGTTGACTGTGGAGCGTCGAACAACTTTGTTCGTCGCCAGTCACTGGACGACCGTAGGCTCAAGTTCGTTGAGGGCGACACCCCTCTCACGAGAATGACGGTGCGCCTTGCTACAGGTGCACCGATAACCGTTAAGAAACGTGTAGTGGGAATCCAATACACGTTAGGGGGCGAACAGTATGATGAAGATTTCATCGTACTAGATCTAAATGACAAATTTGATGTCATCTTGGGATTACCTTGGCTCAGAAGATACGAGCCAAGAGTGAGCTGGCAGCATCGATCCATGAAGATGCCTGCCGCTTGTTCATCAGATGGCCATCTGATGAACGTCATGGAGCGTCCACAAGCGTGTGGACGTACTGCGAATGAGTGCGATGGCCTCACTTGCGGTACGGTCGTTAGTACGACTGCACAAGACCACAGTGTACATGATCACTACACTGCGGAGCAAGCTCCCGGCGGATGTACAGAAGTAAAGGCAGCACCGAAGGTCCACCACTCGAATAAGTCGAGTGGACCGGGACGTGGATGTATGTCTAGCGGACAACGTCCTAGACAGAAGAAACCTGTTGCCACAAAGGGTCAACACGGTCATCCTAGGTCGACTGTAGAGTCAACCGTAGAGGATCAGTCCTTGAATGTGGTTGCACAGCCACAGTCGGAAGACGTAGAGGGAATAAGTCCCCATGTTCAAGAGTAAGGACTTCATCTCGAGTTACATGTTGAGAGAACAGGCTCTCAACAAGCCGTGGAAGCAAGTTCCCAGAAAGAACCCGAGACGTTGAACGTCTTGGTCAATGATTGATCAAGTGTAGGCGCTAGTATGCTTGATCTGATTGTGCCTCCGAAGTTGACTTCGGAGATAACTCAATTGCCAAAGCTAGAACCAACCCGGTTCTTGCGCGATCTGCGTAGTGGCAAGATCAAGCAGATCTGCATACTCGTCACAGAGGATGAGTATGTGACCGATATTCGGTCGGCAACAATATTTGCTGAGAGCGAACGGGGTATCAGCAGCTCATCGATGGACGAAAGTGTCCTCGATGAAAGGACTCGGATTGAGCGTTACACGTCTCAATCCAGGGAGTCACTTTAGGCAAATCCTTTGTATAAGGATTTGATCGAATTCAAGGATGTATTCCCTAAATCCGTACCATGCGAGCTGCCTAAGGACAAAGGAACTCGACACGAGACCGAGCTCAAACCGGGCTCGAAGTACTGTGTCATGAAGCAGTGGCCACTGCCTCGTGAACAAAAAACTAGCGATCGACAAGTTCTTTGCCGATCGCTTTGCTGCGGGCCATGTGAGGGAATCAACTTCCCCTCACAGCTCTCCGACCTTCTGTGTGCGAAAAGATATAGGAGGGTGGCGGATAGTGCACGCATTCGACAAATTGGATGCTGCAACGGTACCGGCTCAGACGCCGATACCGAGGAAGGACGTAATCATAGATGGTATGTCAAAGAGTACCATCTTCTCGTCCATGGATCCGCTTGATGCATTCTATCAGATCCTAATGCGTGAGCGGGATATCCCATTCACGGCAGTGAGTAACCCCAGCGGTATGCTGTGGGAGTGGCTAGTGATGCCACAGGGGCTGAGCAATGCCCCTGCAACATTCAACAGATGTGTAACAAATCTGTTGAGACCAGTGCGGGATTTAGCACCGAGCTACCTCGACGATGTATTCGTCCATAGTCGGGATATGGACGGGAAGACGGACGTTTAAGTTCATAGAGCTCACGCTCGTCAGGTTCTTAAACTGATGCGCAAGCATAAGTTGTATGCCAATCTTAAGAAGTGTATCTTCGTGGCTAGCGAAATACCACTTCTTGGTTGCATCGTGGGTAAACACGGCGTACGCCCTGACTTCGAAAAGATCAAGGCGATCACCGACTGGCCAATTCCAGTCGATGTCAAGGGGATAAGGAAGTTCCTTGGGCTAGCGGCATACTTGCACAAGTACTCGCGCAACTACGACGATATAACTGTGCATCTTTCTTGGTTACTCAAGAAAAATGTGAAGTGGTCATGGAACGCTGAGTGCAAGCGTTCCTTTGAGGGTATCAAGAAGAGCTTGATGCAATCGCCAGTATTGGCGATTGCAGATCAAAACAGACTATTACATGTGGTCTGTGACGCCAGCGATTTTGCGATCGGCTGTGCGTTGATGCAATTTGACGCAGATGGCGCGAAGCGCGTCATCTGCTATCAATACCGTAAGCTGCAAGCAGCTGAGCGTAATTATCTAGTGCATGAAAAGGTACTCCTTGCCATGAAATATGGACTGGCTAAGTTCCGCGTCTATCTTTTGGGAGATAGACCGTTCATTGTATATGCGGACCATGCGTCATTATGTACGGCCGTAAACAGCCCACACATCTCACAGCGCATGGCGAGGTGGCTGTCCTTCTTCGCGGAGTACAACTTCTCCGTGGAGTATAAGCCAGGACGACTCAATGTCGTCGCTGATGCGTTTTCGCGCCAACCCAATTTCGAGTCAGACGCGCAATCCAAAGGTGAGGATGACCCCACTGTTTCAACACTTACAGTCAGTTTTCCATCGTCAAGTTTTCTTGAAGATGTGCGGAAAGCCTACGCAGAAGATAATGATCTTCTGCTCTTGATGGATCATCTGGTGAGTTCAACCCGTAAATCTTTGAAAAATTTACCGGCTTTGTACCGATATTCGTCGGATGGGTATACAACACGCAACGGGCTGCTATATTATACAGCCGTAGACGGCCACACGCCTCGTGTCGTCGTTCCAGCTCATAACAACTTGCGCTTGCGCATCATGTATGAGTGTCACGATGCGCCATCTGGTGGTCATCGGGGTAGGGAAAAGACTTACCTTACGGTAAGTCGTGACTTTTACTGGCCCCGCCAGTACCAGTTTACACGCGAGTACATACGTGCTTGCGAGGTTTGCCAGCAAGTGAAGCCTAGTCCTTCATCTCGTGCACCTTTACAGCCTCTACTGGTCCCGGCAGAGTGCTGGCAGTCCGTTTCGATGGACTTCGTCTTCGGTTTCCCCGAAGACGTTGGCAAGAAAAATGGTATTCTTGTCTTCGTGGATCGTTTCAGCAAGATGGTACATCTTGCTGCTGTACCCGAGTCGATCACAGCACACGGGTGTGCTCGTGTCTTTCTCGACACGATTTTTCGTCTTCACGGGTTACCCCGTGGACTTGTATCCTACCGTGACCCTCGGTTCACGTCGGAGTTTTGGCAATTCATATTCCGTTCACTCGGAACACGGTTAAAGATGTCAACATCTGACCATCTGTTTCCAGATGGTCAGACGGAACGTACGAACCGTGTCCTCAAAGAGATACTTCGAGGATACGTCCACTCGTTTTTGAGTTGGATCGAATTCCTACCCATGGTGGAATTCGGCATCAATAATTCGGTGCAAGCTTCAACGCAACACACACCGTTCTTCGTTAATGGCTTGCGCCATCCACGTCTGCCCACCCTTTTATAGTGTGACGTTTTTACAAGGGGGAGGGACTTGCTCGAGCAACTACCTCTCTGGCTCTTGCTCATCACGTGTCGACGCGTAAGTCGTCACGTATGATGCAGATGTCGATCAGGTCGACGTCGACGAAGAAGATCACCTCAATAATAGCGAAAACGCTATTATTGACTCAGATGATGATGACGATGCTGGTATATTCAGCATTACCAACGACTATCCCAGCGAGGATGACACCATCCTCGCTGATGAACAGAAATAGGAAAGCACTCTTTCTGCGGTTCGCACAAGGCGAACTGAACAAAACAATGCCGAGTCAGCAGAAGGATTTCTACTGGCTCGCGAAGCAGTGGTCCGTTTCGTACAGGATTCCATCGCTTACGCGGTGGACCGTCAAAAACGGAATGCTGACAAGAATGGAAGGGAAAATATACATTCATTTGTCGAAGGCGACTTAGTCCTACTATCTACGGTAAACCTACCTAGACACGTAGTAACTAACGTGGGCAGCAGTAAACTACTGCCCAAGTATATCGGTCCCTTTCGTGTGCTGAACCGACAGGGTAACGCATACACG
Organism: Hyaloperonospora brassicae; assembly: GCA_947650285.1. Classification (NCBI taxonomy): domain Eukaryota; phylum Oomycota; class Peronosporomycetes; order Peronosporales; family Peronosporaceae; genus Hyaloperonospora; species Hyaloperonospora brassicae. Next base: position 46,324 of record CANTFL010001467.1, read on the forward strand.
ATCTAGCTGCCACGTAGGATGCGTGCCCATCCTACGTTCTACGTGGGGCGTCTCCGCCCGTATGGTCAGTACGAGCCCTCTTCTTCCGATGAAGATAACCCCCACGTATAAGAAACTCCATCAGGTTCTTGCGCTCGCGCTCCAGACGCTCAACCTGGATGCGCACATCAGATATCAATCCGTTTAAACGAAGGATATTTCCGCGAGCTGTCGCCAGATCACCCACGAGGGAGCGGGCATCGCGCTCGGTCTGCAGCTGCGCAACCGCATACTCAGCACGGTCCTTCGCACGATCCTTCTCGCGGTCTTTGCGGTGCTTCCGCAAAGAGTCAGTCAGAGAGTTACGCATGTCCCTCTCGTGCCCAAATCATCGCGCAATTCAACGATTGCGCGATCCATATCGGAAGGATCGAGATGGTGATCATAACGACTTGGAGGAGGTCTTTCCTCCTCTTCCACATCCTTTAATGGACTCACACGGTGGTCAACGCTTCCTTATGGAGCGTTTATTGAACCACAGTGAATATTTAGGATCAATGACGAGTTACCTCGTCCAGTGGCGGGGGTATCCACCCTCTTGTAACAGCTGGAAGCGAGGCTCCCAGCTGATGATGGATGTGGTCGGTCTCGTCGAGAAGTAAGACGAGACACACCCTTTGTTGGTGGAGGGCAATCGTCGTACGAACGATCGCCGCGGTCGTAAAGGGATTGCAAATTCTCAATCCCTTGACGCATCTCAGACGATATGCGCGCCCTCCAGTAGGACTGATTAAGGAGGTACACCTCCTTAGGGGCGCGAACTGAGTTGTCTACACAACTTAGACACTTCTCTCCCCACGAGAGGCAAGGTAAACCTGCCTCTCGAGAAAATCGGTGCAATTTATACCGCGCACCGACATGCGCCTACTGTTCAAACTTGCTGCGAGCAGCATTAAGTTTGTACAGCCAAGACTGTCGACCAACAGTCAAAATGTTGGCACTAAATACGTTCCACGCCTACACCAACGAGTGCGGGTCTTTCCTCTTGTTGAAGTGTAACCATCGATGTCTTTTTCAGACATCGATGTAAAAATCATGCTCAGTGCGATAATACTTCGCACTGACATCAAGACCATGGAGCTTTGATGAGTCAAAGATTGGAATCTGACAGCGTCCAGTGGTATAACCATACCACTCTCTCTGCTCTCTAAAAGATGGCATCGATGGCTTGCGCTTAGGAGCAGATTGGATGGCATCACGATCCTGCTCCTCTTGCGTAGTGCCAATGTAACCGAACCCACTATCACGGCTATGGCTACGATGACTCCGTACGGAGTCATCGACACCCACATGATGACTTCCACCCTTCTGTATCATGCTCTCGTCATCCGAATACGAGTACGATCGGTTCGATCCCGGTGACGAGCTCTCAAACTCGTCGGATGAACCGAAGATATAGTACTGCAGCTCTTTGTCGAGACTACCACGAGGCGCAACAGTCTTCGTTTCCGCGACCTTCCTGTCGGGCTTTACAGACGATTTCGAGTCGGACGGTGCGTCCGACTCGCCCGAATAGGCCACGTCTATGTCGGGGCCATGGTCCATCGGACTATCACCCGCAGCTGACCCTGAGGGTGAAGGAGCTACACGTGGATGACCACGTGTACCTGCAGCTACGGGAGTTGCAGGCTTTTTGTCAGCAACAGCAGGCGAATTACTACCTGCTGTTGAATCATGTGCGTCTTGTTCACCGGCTGCACGCAACCGTGCAGCCGCTTTAGTCGCGGCCTTGCTCGTCATGGTCTGCGAATTGGAAATGAAAAGGAAAAGACCAACAAGTGCTCCCCGTCCCCAGAGCGACACAACGGTAGTCACTCTGTCACAATCAATCATATTATTTACAATAGTGACTGATGGTTAAGGGAGGGGTGATGTAACGGGGTGAGCCCGTTACATAAAAATTGGTACAAAAGTACCAATTTTTGAATATTTTCTGTTTCGATAATACATAATCAACATCACTCGAAATGAGTGATGTTGTCGGATTATTATCGCTAAGGATAATATTCGTGGAGGGGGATTCACTTCTCGGTTGATGTACGGTGTACATCAACCAGCTCAACCACCAATCGCTGCTGGACGCGCGCAATGGCTGGTGAGCAAGGAAGTTACATAGGAGAAGATAGTTTAATATAGTTAGAGCAAGTCAAAGATGATTTATTAACGTAATAACCATACTAAATAAACAGTTCTACTTTTCCCTCAAGACAGAGCTTTCGGGTCCTGTTTAAACCTACCGCTTCCTCGGTTGCCCTGTGTACACTTGTCGGGCACACGTCACCCTTGCGTTAAGCTCAGGCAAGGAATGTTCCCTGTTACATTGGTCGCCTCGAAACACCGCCGCGTTCTGCTTGACCCGTAAATGCACTTGACAGTGGGTGATTAACAAAAACCAGATGTGTTTAAACTTAATTTGGAAAGCTTTTAGTCACCTCGAAATCGTTATTGTGGTCAATGAATTAGTTGTGTAGAGGTCGAAGGAGCTTGGCGATTTGCATATTGGCACAGGTGTGTTGATACGGCCAGGGCCTCCACACTCTCGCCAGTCTATTGTCGAATAAATTGCCGCCATCACGCTTAAGCAGTGTCAAGTCTTAGCAGACGTGAGCGGAGGTCTCTTGGCGCCCCTTACATTGCAGTTATTTTCTGTAACTAGCTTCGTTGTTCGGTCTGTATGACATAGGGTGCGATGCTTGGTCGCGACGCGATAGAACATTCACACTTATTCCTCAAAGATCCTTCAGCGTGGCTTTACACTTGCGATGGACTTTGATGGGACGCAGCAGATTTGTAACGGGTGACCCCGTTACATAAAAATTGATAGTTCGTATCAATTTTGGACATTATCTATTTAGATAATAGTTCTGTTGACATTACTCGTAAGGAGTAAGATTGAAGGAATATCACCCCCGAGTGTAACATTTCTTTGATGGGTTGCTACACCTGATGGTTGATCTTCACGGTACATCAACCAGATTAACCACTAATCGCTGCTGGACGCGCACAATGGGTAGTGACCAAGAAACGCACATAGGAGATTGTAGTTTAATATAGTTAGCTCATGACAAAAGATGGTTTATTAGGAAACACAACTAAATTAAATACAGTTCTACTTTTTTACTTAGACAGAGCTTTCTAGTTCTGCCTACTTCGCTGCGCTTCCTCACGCCACGTGTACATGATGTCGGGTGCACACAACCTTGTCTTGAATTGACACAAGGCGTGCCCCGTTGTAAAATTGCTACTAATCTGTTGCTATAATCACATGTTAGTGGACTATCTGAGCCTGTAATGCTGGTCGAATTAGCCGTTTGTGGATCATAAGCGCTAGACTCATAATTGTCTTAAATATGGTCGCGTTATTGACAGACTTGAGCACACTCGAAGCTAATCAATGGAGGAGTGGGTAGGTAAGAAGACCCCATCTCCACGGTAGTTTGCTGCTCCAGCAATTAAGCTTCTGATCTTCAGAGTAAAGCGCCATGCAGATACCAATGAAGTCCATTGTGTAAATTTGATAAAGAAAAGTACTTACTGCAGTAGTTAATGTAGCCTCGTTAAGTAAATATCGGAGAAGATTAACATTAAATGGATGGGATTGATGCTAATGAAGACGAAGCAAATTACGTTGAAATCCAAAGGAAAGATAGACCAGATGGTTGGCATAGTGCAGACTACTCGTCGATCGCGTAGATCTCCTGTAATATGCAGTACATTTCTCGTTAGCGCATCCGAATACCCATTGCATATAAAATGATATAAGGAAGCTGGTATGCTCAATTTGTAGATCCGTCGACGTAAGAATACCCAATTATTTCATATAAACATTGCATTATCTTACAGTGTTGTTATCAGGAAGACCAAGTGATCGACGCTAACCAAGCTTTTATACACATGTTCAGTCATTGTATTGTTGTAGTATAGGCAGCAAGATTTTAGAATGTGACGGAGGGTAGACAGTGTAATCGAATCGAAACAGTTTGAATATGTAATTTTCAATGCAGATTCACTCACTTGATAGGAAATGTATTAGTAAGAATCACCGGATCCGACAAATATTTAAAGCAATTGATAATATTTTAAAAAAGTTGTTTTCGAAATGAAGAAGTAATTCGTCCAAATATTATGTTACCTGTAACCGACCATGAGGCCACATACGGTAATGTGTAAACGGAAGTTTAGCCCTAACTCAGCACAGAACCTTCCATAATTAAATTGATATTGTCGAAGGTGAGCTGCTGGATGTGTGGGCAAGCGCAGACAAGAATTATTGTACTAGATGATACGACAGGCCCTTAAAGCTAAACAAAAATGCGACACATGATACCGTAAGCTCGATAAAACCAAATGATCCGTATTTGGCTAAATATGACGTGAAGGGCAGCTAACATAATTTACTTTTATGTACAGGCAATGCAATCCGAACCTTTGCAATTAGAAAATACTATCAGGTATAACAGCACTAATGGCCGACGCGCACACCGATCTTTTGACACGCGCGTTTTGAAAAAGTGTGAACACCGTTACAAGAAGTCACAAAGAACTCACGTCTAGTCTATAGATAACTATGATCTGTGATATATGGGTTGGTGCTGATCGTCGGCAGTAAAGAATCGATCGCATAACCTTATAACTCGTCGGTATAAATTATGCTAAGCCAATATTTGAAATTGTAATGAAGTGTGTAAAGCCACTTATCGATCCATTTAACATGTCAATTTGATCTCTGCCTCAACACTGGACGAGTGGATGTACTCATACAAAGACAATAAATGATCGGTCGTTTTAAGCTCATAACTATACCAGATATAAACATCCAATCATGGCATCTGGTGGCGCTTCATTTCTATTCTCGACAATTACTTCTTTATGGATGCATCAATAATCCTCATCATCATATTGCGCTGTATTTGCGAAGATATGCGTGATGCGCCCGATTTTTTGGAAGATGGGCAGATTTTTATTAGCCCAAGCTACGCGTCATTAAAAACCCTGCGCGCGATATATATTATCGGCGCAACTACGAAAAAGCAAAGTAGACGATAACTTACGTCAAATTTCTACCAGCATTGGAAGACGATATCTCAAAGCTATACAAAATCATCCAAATCTGGTTCTAGCAGCATGTTACTGACAATATTAAGTACTGGATGTACAGCTACCGTATTCATACGACCCTAGGCGGCTAAGATGATATCGCTTTCATAAGAACATTCTAGTAACAAATCAAAGAAACAATTAGAAGCGTCGCACTGGCTACCTGGACTGAAGTTGATGATAGTATAAAGATAGACGCGTCGTTGCGGCGAACATTGCGTAGAGAGAATACCGCTTATTGTCCTTGCAAAAGAAAAGGGGTCAAAACTGGGGTATGGCCAACCAACTATTGTGGCCAGAAAGAGAGATGACACGATAAAGCCGATATATTAAAACGACGCAACGTGCTACGATGCATATTAAGGTAATTTGCTTTGAATAATCGTGAACAGTATTGGTTACTACACGCTCTTGTTGTATTTTAATTACGAATAGAGCAGTATTAGTATTGCAACTAATTTAATTATTGTTATGAAAGATATATCAATAAAATGGCTTATATAAACATTGTTACTACATTTCAAGATATTATCCAATAGGTCCATATCGTGCGTCACCATACTAAAATGCCTTTGGTGAACAGAGTTATGGGGAAACCCACAAAATTGAATGTTGGTTCACATAGATTGACGCTCGACGAGGATTGAGTCATAAATTTGCAAAACCATTAAGTTGAGTTTTTCTCAGGCAAAGGAACTTTGAGCAAGTGCTCGCACTTCAATGGTGTGCTATCAATATACTTGCGTTAAAAAGCGTATAAACGAAGAGTAAGAGACTAAAGCCTTTGTGATGATCAATAAGCGCTTAAGATTCTACATCGAAGAGCATACAAGCATTTATCATTAGGTATGTATGTACAAAGATCAGGAGATTCGTGTGGATCTTAACAAGTACAAATCATAAAAGAGAAAAAGGTCGATCTGACGACGAAGGTCAAACCATTTAATAAAAAGTTAGATGCTACCGTAGTAATCGCCTTCTCTCAATCTAGTAAAGGGAAATTTATCGATGAAATTGGTTGATAGCGACAGGCTGTAATGTTGAGCCTACGGCACTACTTTCCGATCTATAATACTATTTTAGTCCCGAAAAGAGTAGGGCGAACCTCACAATTTCTCGGGATTTGGGATGCGTTTGCAAATGGTCTACGCTGTGATAAGGCAGTAAATTCTATTTGCCTCTGTCAGTATATTTTCGTCGAGCGTACATTTCCTTAATTGACCTCTTTATTTGTAGAATAGACGACTTACAATCTTGATTCTAAGGTCACAAAGATCGCACTGACGCGAATTCACTGAGATCTGGTTACCTCCAATAAATTTTTGTTGAATTGCAATAAAGCAGTATCGGCAATCTAAAACGTTGGTGTAGATGCTTCGAAGTGCAAATGCAAACAATCTTGACTCATACTATTGTGGTAAGTAAACATTAGTACCAAATGTGGCCCTGTATTCTATCAAATTCGTGTGAATACTTCTAGTAACATGTAGTGTATTGAATCATATGCATATTCCTATATAAAATAATATACATCTCAGAGCTAGTGAATACTTCTTTTATGTATACTAGTGAGTAACCCTTTGTTGAGCGATCACGTGCCGTACTTATATTATAGTCGATGCACCTTTCGCGTGATGCTTCCTCAACGATCACCAAGCCATACATTCACCGGCTTTGACCGTATCAGAATCTGATCAGATCCGGATAGATTCAGAGCCGGGTTCTTCTATATATCTTGATAAGGTGGTACCTGATGGATGCAAAGTAGATATACCATTTCAGGCCAAACTTAAACAATCTTTTGCGACTGCCTTGTAATGATGGTCTCAATTATGTGCATTTAATTGTCGTCATCGTATCTGATTGCGTAAATTGTCAATTCTTCGTTAGAAAATTCATCCAAGTACTATACGAGAAGCAAAAAGTTACCATCCCTGGATCGATTAAATCGATGTATTTCACGTTGGAGAGCATGCGATGTTTTTACCATGGATGTCATGTAAAATCACGTTTTACCTCATTTTATTTATTCTATTGATACCTGTGATGCATATTCAATGTCCACATCAAAGTTTACATGGCAAAATTGGAAGTTCTATTTGCTTAGAATTTGTATGGTTTTAGTGATGATGTTCGTAAAAGACGACCCGATCAAATTATGGGAATAATGTCGATTGCGTATGTTAATTACCTAGCGTGATGTATCGCTTCGATACATCACGTTGTACAACAATGTTCGCACTTTAATCTAAAGAGCTCCGGAGGTAAGTCAATTTATAACTTACAAATGATCCGTTTGAATGTTCTTTCGTGACCACATAGATTGAATAAAACCCACACAAGTACATCAGATTTATGTAAAGATCGGTGCTACAGCAGTAACTTAGCGATGCTGCTAGAAACAAAAATTTAGGACAGAATCTCAGCTTGCAAATCCTTAACTATATATACGATTTACAAAAGGGTCTTTCGTTTTTTGACAAATATATATATATATATATATATATATCCGTTCACATGTATTTGTGTATAGTTGATCGGCGATCGACGTATTTACTACGCAGATGATGTTATTGTGGAATTTATTACAGCACCTTTTCGTGTCAGTGTGCACCAAAAAGGTATTTGTGTCTGGATAGATCATACAGATCCTAATGGTCAAAGAAAGTTCAGTTTATATTGCGGCGTCCAAGGGTATAACTCATTGGACGTATTCTATCCGCTTTGAGATGATGCAATCGTCAAATGAATGTTATGCTATCAGCCGTGGGTAACATGTGAGGAGAGATAATGATACGAAAAGCGTAAGCGTATAGTGGTGGAATCATGCATGGATCGAATGACGTTGATCAATCGTTGAATTAATCACGATCTACACTGGGTTCACTTATATATAGGATGGCAATTTATGCCGCTATTATAAAAGTTTGAACGATCGATCTGGTTGTAATTTAGTATACATTATGAGTAATGGCGTCCCATTTTGCTCAATTTTCCGGTCAAGCGAAGGAATTGACGATATAGAGTGATTTACAATCCCATGTCAATTGTGTTTTTGCTACATTTTCCACCTCACCTGTCACGAACAAGGCATCATTCCAATTATACAGTTGTGTATCAACAGCCCGGTCTATTGCAATCGCTTATCGGTAAATGTAAGCAATGAAGAGAATGAGTCCATTATACCTTTAGATCTGTATAATCTTCCATTTGTTCTTGCAGCAAGAAAAGGCAGCACGTCTTCATTAGATCCAATTCCCGATTGTGGATGCTTTTAGTGATGATCGAAGCATACCCACCATAATCATGACACATCAATGCCATCTTATAGTCGGCATCATGTAAGAACAAAGGTGCAATGTATGCGGTGGTGCAATTCACTCCTGATAAAAACCCTCCTGTGTTCAAAACTGTACGAACACACCAATGAATACCGATATGATGAGTTTGTCTAGTGCCGCCTCACAATACTATACAAAGCATGCAATGAGTCGAGCAAATGTGACAAACAAAGGAGAGACTAACTATCCGGCAGTAAGAAAAACGTTCCCTATGGGATAAATATAATTAGCCTTTCTTATCGTATAAATTGTGAAGGCATTGAATCGAACTCAATAAAATATTGCTGTGTGTACGCAGCAAACCGTTAAGATTGCGATTTCTTTGTTCGCCAGATGAATTTGATCGCGGTAACGCATACAACGCTTGACCTGGCACTTCACAATAAGTTCTGTCATGTGGTCATCTTTCAAACGAAGATCATTAGCGGCAGCCGCGCACTTCATGTTCACTTGGATAATACCGGTCAAACAACTGGAAGACATATTTGATGTATGTAAGCCATTATCATTCTCCCTGTTGATTTGGTGTGATGTGTCCTACGCCCAGCACTACCCGCCAAATATTGGGGAAGAGTTTGATGCTGACAGGTATAGCTCATATTCAAGCTAAGGTGGACTTAAAAGACGCGTGCTTATATGTGCGTGCCGCAGCTCTCGAAAAGATGATCAAAGAAGGCAAGGTTTATGCATTTACAGTATCAACATTGAATTGAAGTCTTTTGGGTGAGGACTGGTCACCAAACAAGAACATTTTGTATAATGTAGGGGGCGTCACTTTTTAACTTCCGCGACGATCTTTTTATCGCACCCACTCAATCGGGGAACAACTTCTTTACAATATATCAAAGAGATATAGAGTTTCCATGGATAATATATTGTCTTCTAATCGATATCTAGGGACTCATTATCAAGGGTTTAAATCATCGTAAGGAATTTTGATCCAAAAAAAGTGTTTTCCTGTTATTATGAAAAGTATTCTTGGTACCTCCACTTCAGTTATCATATCCAAGTCTCCTGATAGCTCGAATGTGCTAACTGATGAGAAATTACTAAGAAAGTTCTTTATCATAACGCCGAAAAGTCTAGCACAAAACATACGCGCTTGTAAATGGATAAATTGAGATGTATTGCATTGTCAAAGACCTCAGCAAGCAATTGAATATAAATGACTGAAGTCAATTACTTAAACTCCTGATTTTCTTGAAGGGGCTTTGCCTTTGTGGTATTTGAAGTCTGAATTTGCTTCCATAGCCGTAGAATCTATTGCTGCCTGCGTCATCGCACATCGCACATCGCACGTCCTACTGGAAGACATGTGGATGGAGTTGTAGTTTTATTCTTCTATTTGGTGGTTTTATATAGTATGTTAACGCTTTGTAACTGCACTCTTCTACTACAGAGAGCCTACATCTCCTTTACCGAACGTGGCTAACCTCGCACGCAACGTACGTTTATGAAAATCGATTGGGTGACAGCCAGTCCGGATGGACTCAACTATTGCTGTTAAAGTCCCACGCTTTTTTAAGAGTCCTCAAATGATTAATACCAGATTTTACGAGTGGTTATTATGAGGCTAGCATATCAAACATTATTTCGAGAACCTTGAGTGGTCTTGAGGGCATTTGAGCATACACGCGTTTGATAATGTGGTCGGTGCCTACTAAGGCAACAAGGAAGATTTCTATGCTGATGCAGGTTTTGGCTACCATCAAGGCTTTCATATAATTGCTTATAACCATGTATTATAATAAAAACATGGACTCACTTTCGACCGGACCTAGTATCTCCATCATGCGATTTCGCGTGTAAGTGATCGAGGAAACCTAAACCACGTCATTTATCGCCACTACCCATGATCTAATGTCGAATACGCTAAATGTTATCCACAGGGAGTTATGGACATCGAAGATATACCAATAGAATCTGATTTTATGGTTCTCATTAAAATTGGGCTACCGGAAAGTTACCTGCGAAGAAATATGAAATAGTTCACCGCACGCGGCTTATCACACAAGCATGTAAAATGCCTCCGCGTATATCAACGCGCCTTTGCGCGATTGCACCATCGTAGGTAATGATGGGGAGAAATCCATTGCTGAAATAGGTAAAGGCTCGATCTGAACGATCTAATCGCATTCGAAGGTGGTCTGGTAAATAAATCCTCCTGCAAAGATACGGAATAATTTGTATGTTTTGGGACGCGAATGGCTGGATACATGTCATAGTAAAGTCGCACATCGAATGCATTTCATGATTGCACATATATTCTTCATCAGGTGGCTTCGAATCATCCTGCCTGCACTACAGTGTTTCGGAAAGGGTAAAACGGACATATCAGGGTTGTAATAACTACATGACGATCCACTATTACAAAACGTTTACGCCATGGCATAACGAAAGCGATAATTACGATGCAGTAGTACTGAACACGCGCCATATTCGAGCCGACCGGACAACACGGCGATGAGGTCTTCGGGTTAAAAGTTGGTAACACCAGTCATAGTTAATTTGACTATTTCGACCCAAATATTGCATTTCGGAATCATGTATGTAACCCTAAACATTGAGATTTTTGTCCGAGGTTTTTTGCACGCTTAGGTCACGTGCCGTTTGATCAGTGTTGCTGACGACTTCCTAGAGACGTTTACTGCGATTGAAGGCAGTCGACACGAAACGGAATGGCCTCTAATTAAAGAAAAGTGACCACGAGGCGGATCGACGGTCCAGAATATATGCTTACCGTAGCCATATCCATCCAGAGCGTGCCGACTGGATGAGAGCGCCTCCCAATGCCCGCAAAGCGTTGAGAATTTGCACGTAAATGTCACTATCACAAACATAGATCAAGACTGACGTCATCTCGAATTCATCAAATGGACCGCCACCCGGACAACCGACGAGCAAAAAGATGAGGAAAGAACTTTTTGTACAAATTTGAGCACTCTTCCGTTTGTCGGTCGTCTGGGAGATGGTGAAATGGGATTGCATCAATGATGCTGCAATCATTACTGCACGAAATTCTACCATGAGTACCGCCCCTACATCCCAGCGCCAATCATCGGCCTTCGCGGCTAGCAACACGACTGGTCGTCTTTGTAAGCTCCCATGTATGACATGAGCAACGTGCACTTGTTCTTGTGTAGCATTAGCGCAAATTGTGTGTAAAAAAAGAAGTTTGTTGTTGCGTCGCAAAGGCTTGTTCTACATGTTCGCCGACTGGTGAGATGCTTTTCGACAGACTCTTTACAACTTGCAAAACTTAACCTCAGCAAATCGACGCTCCATAAAGGAGTTGATTTACTCTTGCGCGCATATCACAAACGCGCAGGCGATCTTTCATGTAAAATAAGTATGCCTACCAAGTGTGGTCGTCGAACTCCTTTGTTTATTGTAAGATATACTCCTTGACAGAATGTACCTGGACGCATCTCGCCCCTACTTTCTACTCTCAAATTGGCAAGAGTTGTATCTTGTCCACATATGCCAATCTCACCCCACATTTAATAGATAGACGTTTCCATAACGCGCGAGAGCCACAGTGGGGTTTTTCTGCCACGCTCATACTCGACAGCCTCAGGGGAATCGTAAAAAAACACCAGTGTTCGCCTAAAAAAACACCGTTACGATGAGGCTATCCATTAACCTTGTTTATTATATACACAAAAGGGTAGAGAAAATACCACTTTCGATTGAACTTCGCTAGAAACGTTTCTAAGATAAGTCGGACACTTTGCATTTTAAATATACTGCCGTCCCAATTTGTTGATAGCCTGCTCAGGGCCTAGCCCTTGCACACGCTCAGTAATCGCTGCACGTGCATACCGTCACGTCGACTGTGTCACGGCGCATTCATCGATATTGCTCCTGTACTTCTCATTCTAGGTCGTCCCTCCCGCCGTCTCTAAAGATCGCCACCATTCATCTGAGTATACAATAGTAGTAAACGGGGGACGGGCTGTTGCAGTCGGTGGAGTCATAGCCAAAGAAATGCGAGAAAGATAGAAAAATTGTGCTTTTCAGATGTGGCTGATGACTGAGTGACTAACAAACTAAACCACATTTTGTTGTGTAAATTGCTTTTGCTGGTATGTTTCTATGTATCATTTTTATTGATGTTGAGCAAACCCACGCTGGTGTCGCGTTCTGGGAGTTTAGTAACTCTTTTGCTGGTGCAAAGTTTTTACTACTAGTAGAGTCCAGGTACGTGGGTGTGCGTAAAGAAAAATGAGGTACGAGAACTGAAAGCTGGTTAATAATGTTGTGGCGATGGTTGCAGGAGGCCTGGAGCGATCATGGTCATCATGATCGACTTAATTCTAAGGTTTCTAAACGTGTCGATGCGACTTACGGTGTCCGCGATCAACCCGACGTTGCTTGCTTCTTGTATTGGCACAATTCATTAGGTCCTTGCGATGCCGTGTGAATTACATACCATCGATATTGGAGCTAAATGATCTGTGTTGTTAAGGAGACTGCAGTATATGGCACCGGTCTACTTGAATTCACGCTGGCACAAGCCGTCCTATTTCCCATCGGCGTTTATTGCAGTATTATAACATGGTTATACTTGTTCTCCTCTTGAGGAAGTAATAGCAGGTTGGTAATGCTGCTGCTGACAGGTTTTGCGCAACACGGCTAACTAGCGTCGCGTATGTATTTTAGATTCGATACGGCACGACCGATCAGACCATATAATAAAATGGCGTGGGTTGGTCTACTTTCTGATTGCACGAGATATCTTTTGCGCAAAGCCATCGTTGGATTACTTTTTGTTGACTCCCATAGATGATGCCGAGGAGACATGTCCTTGCCGACGTAATGCTAAGGAGAGCGTCAATAGTCCATATTAACAACTAATGGGTGGTAGAAATGTAAATGCTGTTGGACATACCGCCACCATCTTACCTTTTGCTCTCAAACGCGACGACGCAGCCAATCCCGCCGCTGCAAAGACTGTCTCGTCCGAGGCCGCTTACGTTTCAACAGCGGCAAGCTCCACCGGTTCAGAAATCGTCGCTGCAGATGTTGCCGTCACGCCCTTGGCTTGTACTTGCGCCGTTGCAGGAGCCGTCGTCTCGCAAGTGAAGACTGCAGTCCGTTTAAGAGAGAGAGAGAAACAGACTGTCTATTATACGAAATTATGGTGTACAAGACGTCTGGAAAGACCTAAGCCACGATAGCAACGCCAGTGTCGAATGATCCGGTGGTTGGACAAGTCTCACCGGTGTGTGCGGTGCTCTAGATGGGGTCATGGTGAGCAGCCCGATGCATTGCATTAGACGAGTTCCGGCCACCTGGGTGTGTAGCTTCCTACACTCCCGCATCGCTAGTGCGTGTAATTGCCGAAAACTTTGAACTATGTATTCGTACATACATCCCGCCAAAGTGACGGAAAGACCTTCGTGAGCGACCCGATCGCGCTGAACCCATATAATCGTGATACATATTAAACATAATACCTACCACATGCGCTTCCATTGACACACATAAGCCTCCATTGAATGTCCAAACGCGCTCAGCAGCCGCCGTGAAATGATCGGATTCAACGGCGGGGACGTCCGTGACATGCAAAAAGTCGCATGAAGCTGCATACTGGTCGGAGTTCCCGTGCATCCGGTCTAGTAGGTTATGAGTGTAAGCCAGCAACCCTGGGCGGTTGGACAACCCCAAAAATGTGATCCAAAGTCTCTCTTTTGCCCGCGACAGACCGAAGGTATTCGACAGCATTCCGGTCAAAAGGCGGAGGGTCCGACTTAGTTTAGAAACGTTTCTAGTGAAGCTCAATCGAAAGTGGTATTTTCTATACCCTTTTGTGTATATATATAACAAGTTTAATGGATAGCCTCATCGTAACGGTGTTTTTTAGGCGAACACTGGTGTTTTTTTACGATTCCCCACAGCCTCATCGCCGATCAGTACCGAATGTCAGATACCAGAAACGCCCAAACTTCGAAAAGCAGTAAAACCGACGAACGGTATCGTCATATCGACAGTGGTCGAAACCACACGGTAAAATTCATTATCTGCCCAATCATTGCCTTACGTTTCGAACAAAATCGCTCAGCGCACACCCCCAATATGCACTCACATATGGCGCTGAAAAAGGCCGCGAGACTAAACGATGTGGTACACAGCAATAACACCCCATTCCCCCAATACCAAAAGCACCAAAGAGAGAGAGAGAGAGAGAGAGCCCGCGCGTAGTCTCCGCCGTTCGTTCCGCAGCGCTTCGACTTGCGACGTCACTGTGTGTTCTCGCTGTGCGCGCGCGTGTGAATCGAGCGGCCGTCCACCCACTGGTCATGATCGACCCGTTCAAAGACAAGTTTGCCTATTTCAAGGATAATATCCAAACGGCGGAGGATAAAGTACGTGTCGCGCGCCACGGGACATTACTGCGCATCTGTGTTTTGGCTCATTTGTACGCTGTTTGTTTGTGGCTGTGCTGTCGATTTTACAGGAAGAGTTTGACGCGAGTCAGTACTATTACCATCGGGACGAGCTCTCGAGCGCGAAGGGGTTGGGCCTCAGTGGCTCCAGTACTAACGGCCTCGGCAGCAGTGGAAGTCCACACTTGAGTCTCTCTGCCTTCCACTCGATGGCCAGCGGTCTCGGTGCAGTCGCTATGGACTCGGAGGCAGCAGGTCAGACTTGCCCTGAGCCCGACATTGGGTCTTTTCATTCTTCGTGTCCAGTGCTGCTAGGAGATGGACATGATGACGTTTACTTTTTGCTCGCTGCTCTTGTTCTGTATCATAGAGTCGCACTTGGCGCCGCTGCATAGCCCCTACTCGAGCTACAGCAGTGGTCTCATGCAAGGAGGACCTAGTTCAGTAAGCTACGGCACTGTATATTTGGCAGACGAAATCGTTCGTGGACACGAAAAAGACTGAATCGCGTGTCTTTGTGCTGCTTTTCTTTCTACTACGTTTTCGTGCGACAGTTCTTGGGTGGAGCTGGCGTCGGGCATTTGCAAGTCGGGACAGCGCTGCCTCCATCGCACGACATGCATCGCATGAACTCAGGTCAAATGTGTATTTGACTGCGGGCTTCGTGCCTTGTTTTGTTTCAGTGTTGTTTGATGGTGGTGATTTCTGGATGTGCTTACGCAATGCTGTGCTTGTTGACGGTACAGGACGAAGTTTTCAACTGCCGACGGAAAGTAATAACAACACGCCCGATATGTCCGAGTTCCCTGCGCTGAGCTCCAGGTAGGCTGTCAGGCGGGCTGCGATCTTGTTTTTACAGCTTTGTTAGCTGCAGAACGGTACTGATGAGCGTGAATGCTGAGTAGAATGGGCTCGCTATCTTTGGACTCGAGCTTTGAGGGAACGGCGGCTGACCGGATGAGGGCCCAACCGTCCGAGTTTGTCATTCAGAAGGAAGACTTTCCTGCACTCTCAACGTTTGGACCTAGCGCTGGTGAAAAGAGCCCAGTACGATCGGCGGCAGAACTGAAGAGGCACACGAGCTTTACTTCGTCTGCTGCAGATGGCATGCTATCCTCGCGGCTAGAGCAGCAGAAGGGTGGGACATCAATAGGTAGCCGTGCTGGCGGTGTGGTGCTGTCCGATTTGGGAGCAGGAAGCAGTGGCAGCATAAATCTAGGTACTGAAGCCTTCAATCATTTCCGTGCATCGCGGCACGACAAACAGGCTGCTACTGAAGAAGCTAGCAATGGCAAGCTCGACCCTAGCAATCAGTATGGGCTTTTGGGCTTGCTGCACACTATCATTCGGCCAGGTGATGACTCAAGAAAGAATCTAGCAACGGGTTGCGATCTGACGTCGCTTGGATTGAATCTTAACGCGGCAGAGTACGTTGTCCGGAAGCTAGAATGCTTCTTGTTTGGGATCGGATGATTGGACTCACTGGCCGTTGTTTGTTTTGTGATTTGTACACTAGACCACTGCATCCAACTTTTGCATCTCCGTGGGCCGAGGAGCAGCTGACAGAGGAACCGCAGTTTTCACTGCCGACGTGTTACTACAATCAGCCGCCAGTGCTTAAGACAACGCACTTGTCCAAATTCCATCTCGAGACGCTATTCTTCATATTCTACTCGATGCCCAAGGACGTGTTACAAGCCTATGCTGCGCAAGAGTTGTATACTCGCGAGTGGCGGTACCACGCCGAATTGAAGACCTGGCTGAAGCGCGCATCTCCAGCTGACGCTGCTGTCGTGAACAACCATTTGAGCTCGTCGGTAGGGGGCACAAGTACTGGATCGTCAGTGGTCGCAAATGGCAATGGCAATATCGGATCCATTGGTAGTGCAATGGGATCAGGTACAGCGCCTTCATTAGCGACCAGCTCCCTTGGACCGCAGTTTCTGTACTTCAACACTGCCACATGGGAACGACGTGTCTTCACGGGGAACATCAACTCGATTAGTGCTGGTTTGTTGGGTGAAGAGGAAATTAGGGTGAAGTATAACGCATCTTCGTAAAATACGACGCACCGCAACTCACCGGTTCAGCGGCTCTGGTGATCACTGTATTGCTTGTTCGGATTATGTGTTCATTAGTGCGGCGGATGACTCGCTCGCTCCGGTCGGGTGGTGTTGATTATCGGTGATCACGTTCTCCCACCCACGGCGTCTGTCCAGGTACGTGACAAGGCCCTGATGTTGATATTGCTACCCTTCTCCTGTGGTTCCTCATCGCTTTGGTGTTGTATTTGCTGTGAAGTGTGCTAGGATAGCTAAGGGGAGAAGACTTGCAGAGCGGCTAACGATCGTCGTCCGCAAGTCGTGCACTAAACTAATGCTGCTTCTCTCTGTCATTTCGATGCCTGCGTGTCCATGTAGTTCCTCCGTGCCTGGCCCCCGTGTTCACGCAGTTGCTGCTGATCGCAGTATGCGGAGGCTGCGCATGCACGCATTCGACAATTCTTTATCTACGGGCCTTCATATCGGCGTCACCTATCGACTTGCGTTCATCGAAGGTCATCCATAAGCTGCTTGCAACCAAGAGCGAGTTCCAGCTGCTTCAGACGCTGCCGTTGCGCCTGCACATAGGCCAGAAGCTCCGTTTTTTCAGCCTGCAGCTTTTTCGCTTGCGCTTCACTGTTTACAGCTTGCTGCTCGAGCCTTGTCGAAGCTGCGGCGTGCTTCTGTTCGAGTATTGTGACTTTGATTGTGGTCTCGAGCGTGAGTCGTTTCTCCCGTTCGTTCTGCGTTCGCTTCACGCCTTCCAATCGGGCTTGAAGTGTTCTACAGCCAACGCGGGGTACAGGTAAGAAGCTGGATGACAACTGCACTCGTTGCGAACACGAAACTTACTGGGTCTCGCGCTGACTGTCAATGACGATGGCATGCATTTTAGCACGGATCCGCGTAAACTGCAGCGTTGCAGCTGCTTCCACAGTCTTATCATTCGACTTGTGCTGGCAACTGCAAGACGACGACGACTCAGCTGGAGGTGACCGTCGCTTGGTTTGACCGCTCTCCAGAAGCTGATTCTCCCGTGTTGCAATCAAGCCTTCTTGCACTGGAGACGTTGTCTTCTTGCCTGCATCCGCAGACTCAGTCTCCCGGCTATCCTCGTGCTCGTTTGCACGGATCAAGCTTTGGAGCTCAATGATTTTCTGCAACAGCACATGGAAGACGCGCGTAAGCACCAACACCTTTGGACAACGCTATGGAATAACGACTCACCGTCTGCATAAGATGCTGCTCAGACGCGCGTCGCTTTTTCTCGTCTTCGAGGCTCTTGGTGAGCAACGCTACCTGCTGACGCAGCGTACAGACTTCGTCTTCACTCTCGTCCTCCTCTTCGTCCGATGGAATCGGGTGATCGGGTACATGGCCAGTAGGCCCGACTGGAATCGGACTGCTGCATCGACTGCTACGACCGAATTCAGTGGTCGGGAACATCGGAGAGAACCAACGGACGGGCGCAGTTTGGGCAGAGGTGTCTCGCTTCGCGACAGAATTGTTGTTGTCGTTGGCGAAGGCCCTCGGACTGTGGACCATGGCGACTATGGACGCTGACGCAGCGGAGCATCGACGATGAGGGCTGTACATGGCTGACCCGCATGCAGTAGGCATTGCTCGCAGTCGTTGCAACACGAGGTGAGGTGCGTCTCCTGTCTGCGGCTCGTGCATCGGTCGGACTCTGGCGGTGTTACTGCTTTTCTTGGCTGCCACTGCCTGTGAGCGCTGCAGATGAGTCGTTTTCGGTGGCCACGTGCAGCCGGGATCCATCGCTTCCGGAGCTTCGTCAAGTGTCGCTGAGACGGATGCAAGTGGTGTAGTGGACACCGCATGACCGGGCGCCCAGTCTGCCGTTGCATCCGGCAGGGCCATGCTCAAGTCTGCCATGCGATGGCGAAGGCGTTATCGATCGAAGAGTGGACGAGGCCACAGCGTACAGCCCACACGCACCTCCTCTCCTCTCGATAGGAAGAGCCCACGCCCGAAAACGCCCGGCCGGCCGGACGTGGACCGAGCCGAGAAGCTGTCGAAACCTGCAGTCGTCAAGTCGCCACCCGCCAACGCGCTGACCCGAGAAAACGGCGATCGGGTTGTGCTACGTGCGAGTTTTTCGCAAACGAGCGCGCAGAGCGGAAGTTGCAAGCGGTCGATCGGTTGGCTCGACATTTTTCGCGAAACTTCTGCGAGGCGCAAGTCAAGCGCTGAAGGCCACGCACCGCAATGCGCGCGTCCTCATAGCACGTCAGATGACGACAGGTCCCAACCTGGTGGGAACTTCACGCCCTCTTTGGCGTAACGGTCCGTGGGAATGCGCTGCGGTTGTTCCCTCTTCCTCCCCAGTCGACTTGCGCTGTCTATGGTGGTACAGTTCATGGCACGTACCCGTTCGTCGCGTGCGATGTTTGCTCAGCGTCTTGTGAAAGTGCCCGGAGGCTCTGCGCATGTTGAAGTTGTTCAGCCAGTTCAGACAAAGTATCTTTGAAATCGGATACAGTTCGCCTGTGTAAGCCGTGCGACGTTTGGATGCAGCACGCACTCGTCTCGCACTATTTGTTTTGCTCGCTACGTTTGGGTCGAACTCGCTGTTATGATGGCTTCCAAGCGTGGAAGTTTCCCGCTCCAGAACAGCAGGAAACCCGTCCGATGTACAGGTGTTATCTTTGCTCGATGTAACAGAACAGAGAGGTCTCATCGTAAGTATCTCGCACCTGATCACGAGAGTATTAGCTCGAACAAAGTACGCAAGAGGAGAGAAATAAATGTCTATGACCGACTTGTGCCTCGCGTGCCTCGCGTGGCGTCAAATCTCAGTCACGAACATCAGAAAATACGACAGCGAGGTGAGATTTACAAACACTTTCTCAAGCCAACACAACTGCCTCGTTTGTCGCTCACTCAGTCGGAACGTTCTTTGAGAAAACAAGAGCAGCTCGGCGCGAAACGCGGTGAGTATCCATAACGGCATTGTTGGTCCACGAGGAAACAACGGCAATTGCTGTAGACTGAATAGGCCTTGTGAAGTGGTCTGGTGATGGTGATGACATGCAACGATAACACCCCATCTTTCCACGAGCTGTAGAATGACATGAGAAGCTCGTACACTTGTGCACATGTCCTTCTCTCTACCGGCGTCCGCGGCGCCCGAAGTACATTTGCTTGGGGCATTAGGCCGAATCTGATCCAGACGCTCAGCGACACTTGCAGATAAACGACCGAGAAACGACGTGCATTGAGTTTTTTGGGGGCATCGGTTGGATCTATTTGTGCAATGGTAACTCCATTCTTAGCAGCCAGCAAAAAAGGCGAACATCCTGCCAACATTTGCGTGCGGCTTAGCAAATGTGAGCCGCCATCCTGATGATCGGATTGCTAAGACGAAGACGCCATCGATAGATTCTGTGGTAAGAAACCGAAATTGTCATACAACTTTGCTCGCGTCGACCGTACCAAATGCTGCCGTGTATGCGTTGAGGAGGCCAAAAGCTACAGCTTGGCTCGGTCGCTCTCCTTTTGTTGCGACCGACTACTTGCTTTGGATATGGAGCAATGGCGTTCAACAACTCGGGTCCAACTTCTACCTCGACACGTCGTTGATGCTGTTGTGCTCGTAGAAGTCCAGTTAAGTCGGACTTGTTGCCTTCGAAGTCGCGACAAAGTTTGTGACATCGTCTCGTGTTGACATCGAAAGGTGTAGTTGCATGGAAAGTGTCGTGCTGGAGATGAGAAACGTCGATAGCACCGTAGACTTGAAGCACCTATTCACACTGTGCTGCATGAACAAAGCGGCGCTACGCCTGTCCCGTGGACGAGAGTGGCTTAACACGATGAGAAGGTGTTGAAACCGGCACTAGTCCAGCAAACGAGTCCCAGAAATCGAGAAGAAGCGACGGTATCTGTGCGCCCGTGACATTATAGCAGTCCAGACCGTATAGCTGTCTGCGATGGCGCATGCGAGTAAAGCAAAGATGAGGGATTCAGCCCAGGCAATGCAGGAAGACAGTGGCGCTATGACGATGAGATATTCGCATTCATCAACGCTGAAAGGAGCTGCTGCTGGTAGGAATGCTGAGGGATCGCAGAGCTGAATCAGATACCCGAGCGCGAGCCGCCAATTGCCGTAAAGGTCAGATTCGTCGACAAACAATGGACGGCGAGTTTAGAGCCCGGAACTAGTGTCTGCATGAGCAAATGTATTTCTCACAAGATCTGCATGCCATCGTATTCCTGGCCCCGTACTCACGAAGCACACACGATCAATGGAAACGCGGCCACTGATAGCGAGGCAGTCTTTCATCATGACTTGACGGTGCCTTCGTTCGATTCAGCTGCAATGATGACTCCCCAGACCGTCGCCTCAGTCATGCTCTTTGCGTCCGTGTCGAGCAGAGGTTCTTCGTATGCCGTCGAGCTTCACACGGCAGTCACAGTGTCCACACAGAGATAGTCACCACAGCTTATTACCACTTACTTGCTCTTGTCTTCAGAAAATACAGATGTCAACTTGTTCGTGTCGGGTCCGACATCTCCCATGGGTCTCGCTTGCTCGAATGGCGACAAACACACGTGGGAGAAAACTCCACACGCTCGAACCAGCTGTGGCAATCTCCTCGTCAACCGTAGTGCTTCTGCAATTGCACTTGGACTTTGTCGAAAGAACGAAATGTGCCTGTCTGAAGAACACTTTGGCTGACTACTATGCTGTCATGGTAGTCCTGACAACATGAGCTCCCGGCGTGGTGGCACAGTACGACACGATGGACGTGCTGGTGGTTTACGCGACTTTCCAGGTATCGATAACCAGCTGGAGAGGGCTCAAGGGATCGCAGCACGAAGGCGATCGTGAATGTTCCAGCCGTGTTGTGACATCTCAGAGACACTGCTCGGCGCTTGCAGGCAAGAGACTTGCACTCGTGGCTGTAAGCTGCTCGCTTCACGTACAAATCCTCATCTACCCTAGCAGCAGCAGCAGCATCATGTGGTCACTCGTTCCTTGCCTTGAACAATGCAGAAACAATTTCAATCGAGGGCCGACGGTACCACACCTGTTTGCTGACGAAGAGGAGCGCTTTGGCGGTTGTGTCGAGGTCTCGTTCGTTCCCGTCACGACGCAGAGGCAGACTGTATGGTCCAAGCACGTCAAGGTGCAAAGGCCTCCACGATCCGAGCGAAGCGCAAGCACAGGGAACGCTATTCGCACACAAGCGACTGGTCGTCGACCCGAATCTCAACCGAGCAGCCCATCTTCAGTCCACGTTCCCTCCCCCCAGTCAGTCGTGTCGACAGCACCCACGAGTTCAGCAGCTCTCGTGTGCCACGAACGCCATTCTGCCGTCCACCTGCGTCTTCGGTCCCCTTCTCGAGAGCGGACAATGGCTGAATCACACCCCAACAAGTCGCAAGAGCATCAGCACCTCAACCTGTAGCACCCGTTTTGCAGCAATAGCGCACTAACTGCCGCGACTCCAACCGCCGTCGTCTCTACAAGTTGCATCAGCAGCGCACTCGTGTCCCTGTCGCCCCACCAGACTGCACGTCCACGACGACGCGCTGTGTCTCGAGGCCTCTTCCGGTCGAGTGAAGCAGCCAACGCTCCGGACGGCTCGCCACTGGCCAAGTGCGGCTCGTTTTTGTGCAGTCTGTTTTCGGTCTCTCAAGCGCTTCAACCGCAGCTGTGGCCCGGACACAGACCCCAAACACACCATCCGTTCGGGCCGTCTTTTCTGCGCCCCGGGTCAGGTCCGCTGTGGCCATCACGCGGACCCTTTCCTTCCTTTTTTTCTCAGTCTGTCAGTCCGTCCGTCTGCCTCTCGGCCTGTCTGCCTGTTTATCTATCGGCCTGTTTATCGACCTGTTTATCGGCCTGTCTGCCTGTGTTCAAGAAAGCACGAGCGACTGTCTTTTCTTTCCTTCGCGTGGGGCTCTGTTTTTGCGTCCGTCCTGCAATATAAACAGAAAGAGGCGGGTGCCCACCAGGCGCTGCATCAGGCGGCCCGAGCGCTGGCGTGACAAAACGTGCCCCAAAGCCCACTGCGCCAAGCGAGGAACCCGACCGCGAGAGCGTGCAAAAACGACGCGCGCGGGTCAATCGGTCTCCTCAACTCGTCCCACTGCTCCCGCACCAGTGTCTCGAGACCGATTCCACAGTTTGCAGCGCAGCGCTCGACGTGCAGCGCCACCCACAGCCCCTCCACGCAGACGTCCCCATGGCGCCGCAGTCGTCGTACACGGACAAGAGCGACCTGCGCGCGTTGACGCTCGTGTCCGCCATGTCCTCTGTGCTGTCCATCATTGGCGCCTTCTACATCATCGGCCGCTATTGGTACGCGCGCCGACTCAAAGCCAAGTTGCTCTCCGTGTACGCCGCCTCGCCCCATCATCTCGACGTGACGAAGGAGCTCATCCACGTCATTGCGTACCTGGTACGTACTTGTCCCGTCTGTAGAGCGAGAGCAAGTGAGTATTTGTGGGGTGTGTGTGTGGGTGTGTGTGGGTGCTGACCGCTTTTGGGGTTCTTGGGTGACGCCGTGTGATTTGTGTGCGATGGGGCAGGACCTGTTTGGCGCGACGGGGCGCGCGTGGGGCGTACTGCCGACCGAGACGTTCGACCAGCAAGCAGGCGAACCTGTGACCTCCGTGTGCAAGCTGCAAGCTTTCCGTACGAAAAGATTGCGCTGTTGTGACGTTTTGAGTGTGCGCACCACATGACGGGCTCTACTAACGCGCGTGACGGCTGATGTGTGATTGCTGTGGTTGTGATTGTGATTACAATGATTGGTGTGCGGTGTGTGGGTGTCTGTGTTTTTGTTGTCGGGGTCTCTAGTGATTACGTTTGGAGATGGCGCTCCAATTGCGTGGAACTTTATCATGACGCTCAATTTGTACCGCTGGGTGTGTATGGGCGAGGACCAGCAAATGCTCATGAAAAAGATCAAGTGGTACATTGCCAGCACGATGCTGATCGCCCTAGGCATCCCCACTGTGTGCCTCATCTGTAACAAGTTTGGTGACGCAGGTCTCTGGTGCTGGGTCGTGGTCGAACACGACTCGACCCAGGAACTCTGGTGGATGTTTGGTGCCCTTTACTTCTGGGTCATCGTAGGTGGCAGTGCCATGACTGTTTTCCTCGTGCTCGTCAAGACAAATATGAAGAGGAGACTCAAGACGCACGTCAACGAAGATGCGAACGATGCTTATTACGCAGTGGTGCACAACCTCACCCTCTACGTTTCAAGTTTCATTTTTTGCTGGCTGCCGGCCGTGGTGCACCGTGCTTATGCTAGCTATACGGGCAAGTCGTCGTTCACACTAGACTTGCTGCATGCAGCAATCGTGCCGCTCCAAGGCTTTATAAACGCTGTCATTTATGGCAAGTTCCACATCTGGGTCGTCCGTCACGTTCGCGAGCCCTGGATCAGTAGCGGTGCATTGTCTACGAAGAACAGCAAGGTCGTAGACGGCATGCTGCGACAATCGGTGCTATTGCGAGAACAGGAGCGCCAGCACATGGGCACAGTGGCCATCTTTGTTACAACTTTTGACATGAACTGGTCGCCGTGTCCTTTAAATTTGGAGGATTGGATCCCGGCAGGAAAAGATCTGTATGTATTTTCACTACAACATTGTGTGGAAGTGCAAGCCATAGAGCAGGTGATCCGAGGGTATCTTCTACAGGTGAATTACCCCATTGCCTATCGATCCATTACGTCAATTGCTGGAACAGCGGTGCGAGGCCACGTTCAAGATGTGGGTACCCAGTTGACTTTTGTTGTGAAGGAGACGACTGCAGTATCTAATGAGGTTGGTGTGATGTCGTTGTACAGGCGTCCGTGTGTCAAATTGTGTTTGTAAACAATGCCGACGATACTAGCGGTAACGTGAAGCTCGATGCAGCGGATGGACGTATCTGGGCCCAGCGAAAGACATTCGATGAGGTAGTTGGCATCCCCATCCGATACTTCGGTGTGTCTATTGCATTCGTTTCGTGCAACCTCAGCACTTCAATCTCCAACGGCTCACAGCGACTCGATCGACCCATGGAAGGCGGGTTGTACGCGAAGCATGCGGTCGCCTCGAGCCTCATTCACTCCTTTTGCATGGACGCGGACCGAGCAGCAGTGGACTTTCCGAATTTGTATCACCACACGATCGTTTCTGGAAACTTGAATTACGATATCGATATGTCAACATCGATGCTGACAGCAGCAATCGACCAAGCATACAAGGCTGCATCTTTGCAGAGTGCAACGGATATCGCGATCGACGCCCAAATCAAAGCAGTTTGCGATTCAGAGACCAGCAATAGCAAGAAGAATGCAACTTCCCAACTCGACGACTTTGAGGTGGAGGAAAGCTACGGTTGCCCTGGACGGAGTTTCCGGCGAAGCAGTCCTAGATCTTCGTCGTCAGCGAGCGATGACGGCAGGTACGAGGAGGTTTACACTTTTTGTGAGGATGGCATTCCAATTACCATGCTCAAGTCACCCACTAAGGACCAACAGCAACTGAGTCCTCGCAAGGTCCGTGCGGACGAGCGAGATGCAGACAGTGCGGCAATTATCATCCACGAAGAGGATGGAGAAATCGATGAGACCTTTTGGCCGACTGATTGGGCTTCTTTCTTGGACAGCCAACTACCGACACATGCTCCTGAAAACCGTCGGGCGATATCTGTCCTAGCTTGCAAACATCGCGCCATGGATCGCCAGGCATGTAGCGACCACTTTACACCACGGAACTACAAGAAGATCCGAGATTTGATGGCGAAGTCGGATCTTGTGACTGAGAATACGGCTCGCAAGTGGCTGGAAGTGCTTCGTTACGACGAGCTGCGGGCATCAATCGAGGCGAAAGAAATTTTCACTGGATTCGAAGAGCCTCCGATTCAGTTCTTGCCTTCCTTTCCACGCAAGATCGGTGTGGCTGCTTCGTTTTCAATGGTCGGTGAGCCCTCGTGCCAAGAACTGTTTTGCGAAACCAACGGGGAAACGCTTGGCAAGGAGTGTCGGCCGGCGTACAAGGACCGTGTCATGATACACTCCTTGAACGATACCAAGCAGCGGATCAGGAACGTCGGCTACTGGTCGTGTGAGGACATTGTAACGTCCACTCACAAACCGGTTTGTAGCATCTACGAGCTCGAGATCGACCGTTACTTCTCTTATAAACTGGACGAAGCTGCAGTTGCAGACTTGCGGCAGGGCAACTATGCTTTACGCGACAAAAAAGACGTGCATGAGTTCAAGATTAAGCTAGTGAAGCTGGATGCAAACATCTGGACGTACGGAGAGCGTGACTGTGGTTCATTCGTGCAGGTCAATGGACATCGCCGGCGCGGGCATGAATCAGCTCACTCGAGTAATCACACCACAGGTAGACACAGCAGTCATGATGTGATTCACTCGAGCAGCAGAGCAAGTAGCACTGGATCGTCTCGACACAGTGTCCAGTTGCTGGTGAATTCCAGGAAGCCATCGATTGCACAAGCGGTCGCACGTGTGCTGCGAACGAGTCGACTACGCCCCCGCAGCACTGCAAGTTCGAGAACAGGCACATTCAACCAGCACTCGGATCACACGGCTGGGCTGGCGGTAGCAGCACAGCCTTTAGCCGAGATCAGCGACCGTCTTTCCGCCCTCGCAGCTCCTCGAAATGAGCTGATACCAGTGGAGCCCGTAAGTATCTCGACCATTTTCCCTTTACCGTCAGAGGATATCTACGCTCTTCAGCGAAAAGTGTACGAAGTCGCCCACTTGGTGCAGAATGGCTTTCAGTCCAGCGCCCGTGTGGACGACGATGAGGAGTCCCAGTTGGCCTACACGAACTTCCGCACAGTGGCGTGGAAGGAGGCAATGTCCAATGGGGTGACGCACTCGGCCATTACCAAGGCAGTAAACGGCGGAGTGCACATCGCGATCAGTATCGAAGCCGAAAAGGGGTTTGGCGGTCAAGGCGTGTTATGCCTGAAAGAGTCGGACTTGATCACGCACGCCGCGCCTGTGATTTGCGAGGCTGTGCCGATCCCGTTCGATGTGATTTTGACGTGGGGAGGCAGGCACGTCGGCTATCTTCATGGCGATGTCTTGTGCTCTATGTAGATGGCATTCTTGGCGATACCATTCGTGCTGGCACAAAAGCTCTTGACTCCGTTCCGACGCGATACTTTTCGCTTCGCAGTGTTCGATTCCATCAGCAAACTGTTCGAGCGAAAGCGAGTGCCAAACTTGATGTGCTCTCGATTCTCGAGGGGCCCATCAAAACTTGAGCGTTTTCATGGGTTGCAGCTGGCTTTCACGGAGCTGAACTCGACCTCAAACGCTTTGCGCGTGACTGTTCGTCGTCTCAGATGAAGCAGGCGTCGACATTGACATCGACGGCACCCGCAAAGCTCAGGTATGACGATTGGCCGACGCTCTTGCTGCCCAGGACGCATGTTCGCAGGCAGCTAAGCTGAGACTGCTGGTCGTGGCAAAGGCTGAGTAGACCCCGATCACTGCCCCTGGCATTCTTCGTTCGTCGGCAGTTTGAATCGCTCATGGATTACTTTCTGCAGCCACTGGTGCGAACTTCATGCGCTTGAGCCAAGCTACGAACTCGATCCGTTCTCGTCGCTTCACGTGCAACTGCTCGGTCACAACTAACTAAACCATCCCAGTCAGTGTTCTGTCGACTTGCCAGGTCAAAGGCTTGAAGCGGCGACATTTTCGTGATCGCGGCAATCAACATTGGGTTCTGGCACAATTTGCTTGACGGCGCGCAGTCGACTGCCGTCCATTGGTGGCGCAGTTAGGCATTTGGACCCGTGTGGAGTCTGCACTGATGCAGGTGTTCCCTCATTTCAGGTTGACGTCGGCCTAGCTCGACTCCAGCAACAAACAACGATACAATGTGTCAGACGTGATCACTACCCATGGACAGGATTGTCAGCGCACAAAATGAGATAGCATTGATGCTAGAAAGGGAAAACGTTATAGCGGGAAACAACGTGTATGCAAGTTGCACAGGAAACTTGGTGGCTGTAGCCAGGCAGATCGAGAGGTCTGCGACCACATCTTCCGCCACAGCGCGTGCCAATGCGCTTACTGATGTCCGAGCAGCTCATCTGCCCTCGATGCTTACACCTGTAGCGCGTTTGGTCTTTTTTCCAGGCTTAGCGATTTCTTGCATGCGCTTCGTCAAGCGCGCCTTGCGAGAATCTGAGTCCACTTTCTTCGACTGCACGGCATTCATGTCCACCTTGGACTGAGGGCGGAGCAGAAAATCAATGTGAAGCTGTTCTGGCAACTCTGCACGCTCTGACGCTTCAGTCTTGGTACCGCTGTCGGCACCACGGGCGTTGAACACATTGCTTCCCCGGTCAGTGGAGCGGCCTTTGCTCTTTGACTGCTTCTGTCTACGCCTGCAACACAGCTAGGATATCAGTACTACACGACAATGCAGCGACCATTTCCACGAAACGACAGATCGTACAGGCGTCCACGACGGCGATAAGCCTCGTTCTCAGCCTTCTCGGCTTCTAGCTCAGCAAGCTTCGAGAAATCTAGAGTCTTGTTGAAGACCGCGCGGCTCCAGCGTTCAACGAGACTGCGGCACAGCTCCTTGTTCTCAGGCGTCTACCGTGCATGCAGATACAAGTTAGTTTTACCTCTCTATAGAAGCTCTGACAAACCATTACGCGTCGTACCTCCTGTGGGTGTTTCATCAACAGCATCACAACCTTTCCGAGTCCACTGCGCTTGAGATGCTCCTTGAAAACTACGCCAACAAACAAGCTGCGATAGTCAAGGATCCATTGCAAAAAGCTGACGGGGTGAGTGAGACGTATACGACATGCCTGGCATTTTGCTGACCATGTCAAGCATCTTCGTACGTAAGCCGACATTCGGCAGCGTGCCGTCCTCAAAAGGCTGGATCCATTTCTTCACAATCTGTTTCGGCACTTCAGAGTCAGCGCTATCACCTTGCGTGCCAACGACTCTCACCTCAACAAGCAAGTACATGTGAGCTCTGACGTACCGTCAGCAGATCGAAGTCCAACAACATGGGCTGAAACTGTATCTTGCGCAGGATATGGAGGGCGCTGTCGACAAACTTGATCTTTTCTAGCGCTACACGACGTTCTGCAATACTCGCTAAGTCGTCTGCATAGGCTTTGTCCATTCGGTAGAGCACTTCCTGTGTAATCTGCTCCATCTCCTGCGGTAACAAGTTCAACTTCGTCCGAGCGCGTCCGGTCTTGAGAGATTTGAGTGTTCGGTCAAAAAAGTCATCTTTCTGCTCTTGCGTCGGCTCCCGTTCCTCCATCGGACGCTCGTCATCGAACTGCTGACGGTCCTCGGCGTACTCGCCCAGCACATCTGCCAGATCGTCGTCCCGATCAATAAAGTCCTCATCGTCCTTAGTAGTCACAGCGTCTTCTCCAGAGTCGTACTCATCGCCTTCATCGCGCTGGGTGCGACTTCCATCGT
Organism: Hyaloperonospora brassicae; assembly: GCA_947650285.1. Classification (NCBI taxonomy): domain Eukaryota; phylum Oomycota; class Peronosporomycetes; order Peronosporales; family Peronosporaceae; genus Hyaloperonospora; species Hyaloperonospora brassicae. Next base: position 75,702 of record CANTFL010001467.1, read on the forward strand.
CGTCACGAGACTTTTTGACGCGTTTGACAGACGGTGGCAAGGGACGTTTCGTTGGCTTCTCTTCCTCGTCGCCGCTGTCCGAGTCCGAGCCAAACAATCTGCAGCAATTATACAATACCAGCACCAATCATGGACACGGGATCAATGTACCGCTGTGACGAGCAGTCAAAAATAAATGTCGGAAATACCCCGAGGCATCTGCTGTAGTCGAGGCCGCAGCTGTCAAAAATAGCGTTCCACAAGCAAATAAAGACACAGCCCATCAGCGCTCAGCACGAATGGGCTCACTCGTCAACAAAGATTCATGCAAATGCTACAGCACGCACGACGAGGTATCTGTTCGTCGCCAGAGTCCTCCGAGTCCTCGTCGCCAAACATCTCATTGATACTGCGCTTCTTGTGGTCGTCGTCTGCCATCAATTGCACACAGCGATGAGGGAAAGCACAGGCGATCCATTGTCCAGATCTGTACGTGTATTTGTGCGGGGCCGATAAACAAAGGGGAGACGAGCGGGGCTGGGAGAGAGCGCAGCCACGTACCGTCAGACGCCCCCATGGCTGCAATGCGGTGTCGTGTAGCGGAGACTTTGAATTTGACATTCTTGACACGACGCTTCTTTTGACCGTTACGTAATAGTGGTGTGGTGCAGTACCCCCACGACGTGATAAGCTCAGCAACTTCGACACTAGTGAACAACAAATATTGACGACTTACGAGGCATTGATTGCATCTGGGTATGCGATTGTTTCTTTGCTACAACACATTGCAGCAGCGCTAGTCGGTAGATCTGTAATCAAGAGTCTGGAAGCGTTTTTAACGGAGTGGACTGCAATGTGGATTGAATTGTGGTGTATGCGAGGCAGCTTGCGATGTGGAGTGGGAGTCATCGACTCAGAAGTCGATTGCCTTGCACACACTCGGCATCCACATGTAATGCTGATCATGCTGAAGCGCTATATTCGCGGATCATTACCATTGCGGACGACGACCTGACGCGAATCGTCGAGCAAAAGGGCATCGCGAACACTGCTCCATTCCATGTCCAATCGAATCATACGCGACTGATCTTACAGTATGTAGTCCATTGTGACATTCTGCCGAAACGAATTGCCGTACAAAGTCTGGATCGTCAGCCGTACCATCCACCGTTTTTATACGCGTTTTCAGGGGCAGTCGTAGCCAGGATAATGCTTATGTTAACGCACCAACTTCTCCCAGGCTGATGGCCTTGATCTGTTCGCGTCTTGTAAACGTCTACCCGCCTTTCCGAAGAGCCCGATGTTCAGTAGCACGAAGTCGCTCACAAAGTGCGTCATGATGCGAACGCAGCTGGTGGCTTACCGGGCTTTCGGTTGTGGTAAATAAGGATGACCAATCTCGTGCAGCGACAATGACACGGTGATACGAGACGGATGAATGGATATCAATATGCAGCGTGGTGTTTGCGTCGAAACACGACAGCTGCAATTGGTGGTGGCTGTTCTACATTACACTGCTGGCAGTCGATCGTTTTGTAGCAGATCTCTGTGTTGTCTCTCGAGTCCCTTGATAAATCATAGAACTTCATGTAGATGAATGATTCCCATTGAGCTCAATTCGCGTTGTAGGAACGTTATCAGAGTTTTTTACGAGCGGGGCCGTCTGGAATACGATGTAGACCGTTCTCCCGTTGTCACCCTTCGAGAGATAAAACGTCGCACTTCTCATACTTACGATCGCACATTGATTTTGCGCGAGTGCCCATGTCTCCATTCAATTCCGTAGCGGCCTTTCCAGTGACCCGTCGTTATACGTCCAACTTGTCATTCCTCTTTCCTTGTTCGCATCAGAAAGTGAGTGGGCTGGAACTTTCACTGGAGCAAAGGTTGACAAATTTGGACTTGCTAAGAGAGCAACAAACAGTCGTCTGTTGCTTCTGTTTGTTGTGATTTGGAGACATATTGGCGTTTTTTGCAAACACCCTTGTATCTCATCTTGCAAGCATCGTGTGGTTGTGTGGAATACCTGCCCTTCTTAACCCCTTTGCGGCCTCTGTCGCAGTTGCTGTCGTAGATTGGCACACTTGTGATACGACCCAACGCGCCTGTAATGATACTGATACAACCGTTTTTCTTTTGCTTAGTCGACTTCCGCGAGCCTTACAGCTGCTTCTGGTGTTGCAGCCTCCAGTTTGAGTTCAATGAAGATCGATAGCTCCCATAAACGTACTAACAAAAGGAGCTGGACAGAATGAAGCTATGGAGCTGCATGTGTACTGAAGAAGGTGACGCTGATGTGAATGGAAACATCGTACCATCTGTCGTGCATACCGCTCGTAGCGTGGACGCGATCACTGGTCCGTATCGTGAGTTGCTTCTACTGAAACCGCGACACGACAAATGTTACCTCGAAAGCTTACATCTGCCAATGCTGTTTGCACCTTTTTATATCAAGGTCGTACGCTTCATTTACTATGCGCTGCGTGCACAGAACTCATCGGTTGATTGGTCTTTGACTGTCAACACCCGTTGCAACATCGGTCGTATGCTACCCACATCTTTGCCGCCGTCGAAAGTTGCGGTTGGCACGTCGACGAACAATACGTTCAGGATCTTTTTTGCTGAGAGGAACATCTGCCAAGCGGATTTGTTATCGGTAGTAATCTTTTGCTACTAGGAGCTAACAAGTGACCGTCGCGCTCAGTGTCGCTATCGTACCAATCGTCATCTTCGAGGGTAAAGTGAGACCGACGACTATGGCATTGGGCCTTGTTCAATTCGAGTGTCACAACTGCTTGGCTTGCAATGGCTTTGGCGTTCGTTGACAAATCCGAAACAAAAACCAATGGTAAAATCGTCTGCTACAACGAAGACGACGAGCTGATCAATGTGCCGTGTGATGTCTGACGCACGACTCACTCATGATGTTTGTAGTCAGTGTTCCTCCCTGTAGTGGTTGCTCAGCTCAGACAGCGAATGAGCGAGTTCTTCTTTTAATCAATCAAAGGTTCGAGTTGTTTGTATGACCGCGTTGCTTCATCACGATCTGTTGAACCGCTTTTGTATTCAACCCAGCTGGAAGTGGTCGATGACAAAGGACATCTCGTTGTTGCTGGCTATGCAAGATGGTGCACTATATGCGGTGCCGTCTCTTGTAGCAGTGCAATCGATGTACTGTATCAGCCATCCTGGATCTCTCACACATGCATAATGCATGGCCTTGTTGGCTGCCGTACGGTTTACGAACGTGACGAATGCGTGGAGCTTCATTCTGTCTGCCTCAGAGCCATTCCACAGATTGTGGCGACTTACCGCGACTCACTGCTTGCATCGCCGTCGAAAAAACGAATAATAGGATTTCTGTCTCGTTGTCTTCTACATGATCGAGCACGGCGCACAGCACTGCGCGTCAGCACGATGCTCGTCGTCTCGGGCCGAACTTGCATCATTCTTTGCCACGACAGACCGCGTCACCTTCTGGTTCGTTATCACCATGGGATACTTGAGTCCCGGCACCGAAACAGCACTTGGGCCAGCGATGCTGTTCGCTGTTGTATGCGAGGACGATGCGCGAGCAATCAGATTCGCGTTCGGCACCACCGGATTCGGCGCATCCGCGTGTGATAGCGACTGCCTTGCAATGGCGTCCGCGTTCGGGACGACGGGGTTTTGCGCCTCGACGTACGAGGACACGGACAAGGACGAGCGACGACTGCCAGATACGGACCCGTTGTCAGAAGACGCAGCTCGAGGACGTCGGCCATTGTAATCACTAGACGACGCGTCGCTTTCGGCGTCCATGTGCTCGCTCCGCAGACTAAAAGCCTCGGAGGGCGTCCCCTCAGGCCGGTGCTGTCGTGCCTGGAGCCCCCGCACCCATCGCGCCGCATCGTCCGGGTAGTCTGCCTTGAGCAAATACGACTGGTCGCCAATCAGAATGGAAAACTCGAGCTGGTCGTCGTCTCCCGCGTGGAAGTCGATGGTCTGCGTGCGCCACAAGTCGATGCACGCCAGCAACTTATCGCTCTCGCGGGTCTGCACGTAAACGAACGATACGAATCAAATATACGGCACCGGTAGACCCGAGCGCTGCGTCCTTATGCCACTCTTCTTCCTATAAGGTGTATGCATGTGTATATGTGTATACATACATATACATGTATATACATATCGTCGCTTTCCGCCCCGAGCGAACGCGCATTGTGCGTACCTTATAGTACGTTAAATAGTGCGTCGTGGCTTCAAAGTAGCGGCGCTGCCATCGATTGTGACGCGACTTCTTGCGCAAATAACCTGAAAGAAACGAGTGCAGCGTTCGCGTCACGTGCAGAAGGAGTCAAGACGTGTAGTGGCAGCTCTGCGCCAGCGCACCTTTCAGCTCTGGGAGATCCATGAGCAGTCCGCCACGAGCGGTTCGTACTTTGCTGGCCGACCTTTGCGCCAAGTGGGTCTTACGTGCGCTGGGTGCACATCAGGTGTACACTAAACTAGGGCGGCAGTCACGGCCTCGTGATTCTCTGCTCGTGCGACAGACAACAAGAGAAAGGAACGGACAGACGACTTGTGGTCTGTGGTATTTCGAACTCAGTCGTTGACCGGAGACGACAGTTGTATCACAAGCGTTGCGTGGCCTTCGTGCCATTGTGTCAAAAACCGCTGAGCCGACATAGCGCAGCGACATTGCACGGCACAATCATTACGGTCCGGCGCATTTCGCGACGTACCACGATCGTAGAATACGGCGTGCTGTAAAATAAAGCGCGGTCGAAAGAGAGAGGCCGTGTGTTGCACGCAGTGACGAGCCGTCGAATAACAAAACACTGGTACTGGCTCAGTGACGATAGAAATGGGCTCGTCACCAACATGTGTGTTGTCCACTACGGTGGCTTTACACGGGCTGAGATTGTCCCTCGGCCCATTGCTCGGGGTCTCTTTGCCACTGAAGAGTACACACACTCGTCTCACCGAATGGGTGTACATAACACCGTCTAGCGCAAACCCTTACGTCGCCCTGTCGACATGCACGAAACTTCGCCACGATCACCGAAAGAGCGTTACTTGTGGAAGGGAATACGATTGCTGCACTGCTTACTAATACTTGCTACCGGGCACACTGGACAATCCCTCAGCTCGTTGCTGGCTAGCTCAGGGACATTCGCCGTCGCTATCTTCTTGAAGAGTGCTCTGCGTCATCTTCTCGCTCGCCAAGAAACTCAAGTGCTGCAGCATACCAATGTGCTCCTGATCGGCTTCCCGTCTTGGCTTCGTGTCAAGTACTGCCACTGTGCCAAGCGCATGGCCGTCGCGCGAGAAGATGGTCGCACCCGCGTAATAGCGAATCTTTACTGCCCCCTTGTCGCCCTTGACCATCGGGTTGTCCCGGAAGCGGTCGTCGTTCTTTGTGTCCAGCACCACCAGCACACTGGGCTGACAGATCGTGTGCGCACAAAACGACAGCTCGCGAGGGAGCGTCGTATGTGCCATGCCAATGTTGGCCACCAAGTGCTGCTCTTCATCCTCAATGATACTCACGTACGCGATCGGGCACTTCATCGTCTTGGCTGCAACTTCGCAGTACATATTGAACTTGCCCGACAGTCCCAGCTCGCGGATATTGAGCTCGCGCAGCACTATCAAGCGCTCGTCTTCATCGACAGGATACGGCGGTTCGGGCCACGTGTTCAACCACACACCGCTACTAAGCGTACTACTGCGATTCCGATCTGCGGCCGAGCCATTCGAAGTTTTTCGGCTCGAGTTGGACGAGTGGACACTGCTACCGTCAGGGCGCAAGAAACCCGTCGATCCGGCCGAGGTGGGGCTGTCCAGGGAATGAAATGCCACACAGGACACACAAACTCGCATGGATCGGGACTGGATTCGGTGATACAGGGAGCAGCTGTTGCAAATGACCTCGCCGCACGCTCTGCAGTGATGTTTGCGTTTAAACATGTTGAAGCGCTTGTTGCAGATGTGGCAACTAAAGCGGTCTTCGTCATTGACCCACGACGTGTGCTGAATCACGTCGAGTCGAGGAAGTGCTACTGCGCGGGACGACCGAGTGATGCGGAAAGACGACTTACGCGACGGTACCCGGGACCTTGACTCCCGGCCATTAGGTCCCCCTGAAACGTCACCAACCGCTCGTGACGGTCGAAATGCGCTCATTGGTGTAATCGAGTCAATGGATTGAGATTTGCGCATGGACAAGCGACTGGACGTACGAGGCATCATCTCACTGCTTTGCTCATCCACAGTGTTTAAATTGTGCTTCGGAAACGTGTCGTTGTACGTGAACTGGTCGTCGGACGAATAATCCGACACGTCCGACGTACCAGAGCCTTCAATTTCGTTGGAGCTACAGGTGACTGAACGGGACGATGACGAGTCGGAAGAAGCAATCGGACTTGCTGTACACTGAGTCACTGCCTGCATCTGCTTCTCACGCTTCAGGTCTGCAAGTCTCCGAGCAAGGTCTGCTTTGCGCTTCGATTTCAGCCTTCGGCGATACCTGAAACGGCACTGCAGCATCCGCACCACGCTTGTAAAGCGCACAAACTTCTTGTGTTGCACCACCGTGCGAACAAAGCCTTGTATTCTGGCTGCACTTCTCATTCGAGTCATCATTCGTTGGCGGCGACGGCGCAATCTCTGAACTTTCTTGTAGCGATATCGGATTTGCAGTGTCTTCACAACATGAAGGTATCTCAAGTAGCGCGCGCGTGCAGTCACACACAACACAACGTGGAAAATCTTAATCATATGGCGATGAAGACGTTTCGTGCGCATTTCCTCGAGAAACTCATACGCCGGCTTCTTCATAAACACTTTCGATGATCCCACTTGGATACCCACTGATATACACGTCGTGGCGAACTGACCCTGGTCAGGCTGCTCGCATGCGCCCTGCGGATTCGCACCATCTTCCTTCGGAATCACGTCAAGCAAGCCCTGCAAAAGCTCTTTCACCTCAATGCTGACAACCGTCGCCCCCTCGCCAGAGGCTGTATTGGGCAAGCTTATCGAGGTCGTGCGCTTTTTGGCCGACAAAGGGTCGTGAGGCCTTCTCAAACAGAAATAGCGCGCGACAAAGTCATCGTGTGATATACGGACCGGGTAACCCGCTCTTGCCACACGAATTGCTTCCATCACACCATTGCAGCGCAGTTGCTTCAATACACGATCGCGCTCGTAAATGCCTGCCTTGCAGAGCTCGTTTGGCTTCAGACAACGCACATAATGTGGATTCGTTTGCCGCAGCGTCTCCAACAATGTCGTCAGCTGTTCCTTGAACTGCACACCGACACTCGCGCCGCGATTCTTGCTGGTCTGTGCACGTTGACGTAACGACGTCTTGGCACGATCACGCGAGCCACCAATTCCCTCACACAACGTGCGAGCAAAGCTGTCTTCTCGTGTAGAATACACGAGCATATCCACTGCCTCTTGGTGAAGGACATCTTTATTCTTCTCCAAAAACCCATCTGACGAGTACTCGACATGGCCTGCATAGTGCACAATCGTAAACTGACCACGCGCCTGCTGAATTCGAGATGCCTCGAACCGCGGGTGGCTACCGCACGCTCGGTACAGCTTGGATGCTAGCGTCATGTCACTCCCCTTAGGCATGACACACTCTTCATCAATGAGCGAGAGGATGCCGGTCGGTCGCTGTGAAATCAAGCTCACACAATCCTGGTTGTCGCAAAAGTCAATGTACTTCCAGTCGACACCTTGCGATTCGTACTCCCGTTGCTCGCTTTTGAACACATAGTCATTAAACTGCTGCTGCAGCGTCTCGTTGGCAAAGTTGATACATAGCTGCTCGAACGAGTTCTTTGGGAACACCTCGAAGCCGAAAATGTCAAGAATGCCGATAAAATGCAGACCGCCTTTGGCTTTCTGGCTGTCGTCCATTTTGAGAAAGTGATTAATCTTTGTCACCATCCAATCAAACAGACGACCGTACAACGCCTTGGCAAGTGCATCACGGGCGTTGTTTGCCTGAGCTGCAGAGAGCTTCACGCTCACAAAGTCCGTACCAGCTCGAATCCGCCGCATACTCAACGCACGCTCTAGTTTAGTAGCATCAACAGCCATGAGCGAAGCAGCAGCATCGCGCGACCAAATGCAGCTAGGCGCGAGGTCAGACTTGCCGACGCCGGGGCCCATGGACTGGCTCAGCCTATCACTATTTTCATCATGCTCAAAAGATAAATTACCGATGTGCATCAAAGCCGCGAGGACGTCAAAAATACCTGCGCGCTCTGTTGGGGTAAAGCCAACAATGTCCATGGCGTCCATCACCCGTCGAAACATGTCAGCGTCCTTCACACCGTCTTGACGTTCGTAGCACTCACTTTGATTCAAATATCGATAGTGCAAAAACTGGCGCGTGGTATCTGTCACTTCGCCATAGTCTCCGAGAGGCGTATGATGGCCAGCAGGCGGGTCCAAATACCAACGTTTTCGTGCTGCTGGCGATGCGCCAATAGCAATTTCGTAGAAAATATGGTAACTACGCTCGCCCTTGGACTGCGACACGAGCCGCACTTTTTCCAGCAAATACGTCTGAATACTTGCCCCTGTGAGGCAGCCGCTACTAGTGAAATGCAGCTTAATAAACTTGCCAAAGCGACTCGAGTTGTCATTGCGGAGGGTCCGCGCGTTTCCAAACGACTCGAGCAAAATATTCGTCTGCAGCACTTTTGCAGCAATTCCTTCTGGACACTTTGCTCTAGCAGTAGCAATAACAACAGCAGCAGCAGAATCGTCGATAGCTTCTACTGGTGCTGCTACAGTGGCACCTGCTTGGGCGAGGTACTCCATGAGGAACTTGGTGCTCTCTGTCTTTCCACTGCCGCTCTCTCCACTCACTAAAACGCTCTGATCACTCACAACCGACGGGCCATGAAGTCCCAACATCATGGCTTTGTATGCTTCTCCAGCAACTTGATAAATATGTGGCGGCAAACGCGTGCTCGAGTCGCTGGCACGGCAGGTGCCCGTGCTACTGCTGCTGCTACTTTTCACGCGCGGGTTGCGCACTTCGCACGACAGCAAGTACTTGGCCATGGTCTCGCGACTGTAGAGACCGGGGATCTTGAGGAACGGGTTGACGGCCAGCAGAATCGCGCCCGTGTTGGTGTAGATCTTGTGGCGCCGGAAGCGCGTGTCAAGCGTCGTCAAGATCGTCGTCTCGGTCAGCTCCATGAGCTGCGTCAAGTCGTCAATGTCCATGGGCTCCCCCCAACGTCCGTCTTCGAGCGCTGCCGGGAGAATAAGAGCCGCTGCACGTGTCTCGCTCCTGCGCTCCTGGTTCTCAAAGTCGCACTGCGGTCGCCACGTTGGCCGCGACGCTTGGGCCGTTGAGGCCACCTCCATCGGCAGACGAAACAGTCGACAGTCCGTCAGCCAGACAAAGAGACACAGAGACAAACGCAGAGGCCGACAGAGAGAGAGAGAGAGCGCGCGCTCGCGCGAGACGGACGACGGACAGAGGCGGCAAAGTAGGGAGAGAGTGGCGAGCGAGCGCCGTTCGGGTCGGTCGGTCGTTACGGTTTTCCGCCGGCGAGAGCGGCGACGGCAGGGAAAGTGGGGCGGGCGGGCGGGCGGCACTGACCGACGCTCGTACTCACGCGCTCATTCGTGTGCTCATACACACAACCCTTTCGTTAGTCCGGTAGCCACAACCCCACACGGATTTTTGTGTTTTTATGTGTGCGGCAAGTCAATGGGGACGCGGGTGGAGGGGGCGGATCGGCTTTCGCAGGGAACGTACACTCGCAGGGACTGCGTCGTGGACTTTCGTGGCAGCGACGGAGGGTACACCTGTCACGCACGCTAGGATAGAGGTTTCCTGCGTGTGCGAAAAGTAGTGCGAGCAGCCCCAGTCGGTCCTGTCTATGCGCGGTCGAACTGTACCTACGCCACGACCACTTTGCCTGAGATTGTAGAAACGTAGCGATTTCTTTGGGTCTGCACCGAAGCGGTTACGAGTCGGCGTGGCGATTTCAGCGTATAGCGCTCGGCAGTTGCTATACGTTCACGTATCGCCACTGTACGGATTGTACACGTCTGGTCCAGACGAGAGCCTGTCAGGCCATGCAGCCCGTAACGGCTAAATGCGACGTCATTTGCGGTAACGACCGCGAGTCGACCGCACGCTATAGAGTAAACAATCGGTTGCCATTACTTGTCGCCACACTTGTCGCTGGTGTCGTGCAGACACGTTTCTCTCTTGAAGACGTGTTGCTAATCGCTCGCTGTCAAGATTCGTGTGACCTAACTTTACGCCAACAGATAGAGCCTTACTACAATAAGGTCTACCGCCAGGCGTCATCTTCCGCTACTCATGCTGGGGAACGTGGCTATTGTTGTATTTCGAGCGTGATGAGCTGCAACGAAGTACACACCTCATTACATCTTGACAGTAACAGCAAGAAGCATTGTGTCCATAAGCGGCGGAACATGGGTCAATCGACGTAACTAGGATGTAATCAAGGCGTGTAACACGCAGTCGTGTGCATAAAAGCGGTAGACGCGAATTGTTGTGATGAAGTAGGCACGGCCGGTGTCAAAAACTTAGTCACAGCTTCATGGCATAAGCATCTTGTGCTGACGGCACTGTCCAATTGCTGCAGAGTTTTTCTACAACATAGGTACGCTTCAGCACAATGTGGGCCAGGCATGTCTGTGTCCTCACAGCCAACGAACGGAATCACTGATTGAAGCATTTTTGTGTAGTGTACCCATTGCCAACGAAATTAGGCGGTACGAACCCACATCGGCACAGTTTGAAATCTATTTTGAATGGGTATTTAGAGACTAATTGTTTAGAAAACTGTCATCCGTCACGGACACCAATTGATACATAAACGTGGGCGAAATGGGTAGCAGGATCAAGGGATCTTTTCTTATTGGGCACTACATTCTGCCTCCACACGAATGCACACATAATAGACATAAGGGGTTTGGACTTATGCCTCATCCTGAACAAAGGGGTTTGGACTCGTGCCTCATCTTGGATTTTGAATCGTCTCGCGATTCACACTTCATACTTGAATGAAGATACATTGACTACAAGCGCCGCGTCAATATAATTCCTCTGAAAACCGGTGACTACTACGCAAGTACAACTGCATAAAACGCGGCAAGTCAGTTCTCATAATCCGACAATTATTTGCGCTGCCGGATGTGCACTGAACGTCAAGGCACCATGGAGGGTTGTAAGCTGCCTGTAGTGCACAGATTGTCGGCTGAAGACGCATTCTTCTTTGGTATTTCACAAGGGCACACTAGGTATAAGCTTTAAGGAACAGGGTAAATCGGCTCGACTGGCCGGCTAGGTAGCTCGATTTGAGTGCTAGAAGTCTGTGCGATAAGCGAGCAAGGATAGTTATGCAGTAACCAAATGGAGCTGGTCCAAGTGTCGCCCGATGCATGCTAATCGATTTTACGAAGGAAACGCATCAGCCGAGGGGTCATGCCTGCGAGATGTTTCTGTTGCATGCATCTACTAAAACTGCAAAGTAGGACCATCATTTCATTTTCATTTAGAATTCTCCGTAAGCCACAGCTAAAACTGTGTCTCAGTGAAGCCATCGTGAGTGGACGGCAAATGAGGGAATCCTACTCTGCATCAAGCGTAGTGCCATAATGACGAAATCGCATGTAGAAACCAAAGTCGAGGTGCAAAGAAAAACGGAACCCAGCTGATAAAGTTGGTGGAAATTGTATCGAAGGCGGACGTGACTTACCGACGACGTCTTTCTTACTGTACTCTCTACCTCACGCTCTCGATATGCGTACTACTCATATCGTGCCGACGCATGCTAGCAGCCTAATTTCGCAACTGCACGTTAGGAAACATTATTCATACCGTCACTTTGCTTGCACAAATGGTGCGTCGAAATCGCCAACGCAACTACAAGTGTGGATGCAAAAAGATAAATCCTAGAGGTGAAAGTGCCCGTCATAAGCATTTTCATCGTATATTGGTAATTGGCGACGGAGACCGCAGCGATGAGAGGCATGCATCTGGTCGATAGAATCGAAGAGTGTGGATTGAAACTTTTGAGGCCCACAATTTGGTAGGATCTCTTCCATTTACGAATCGGCGCAGCAGTGAGCGTTGGTTACTAACTTCTGACGTTTTTGAAAGCAGACACTCGGCATGATGTAGAATGCGGCATGCTCGCCAGTAGCGGTTTTCGTCAGTCGTAATGCGATAGAGCAGCATACACAGACTGACCTAATATTGGTAAATCGTGAGGAGAGGCTTCGGTCTAGATGAGCCCAGTAATGAGCGGCTGCGTAACCGGGCCGCACCTCAGGGCGTGTAGTGCCGGGCGCTGGAAGCCCCCTAAGCCGAAAAGCCCCATAGTGTAATGAGGGGTGAGGGTCCTGTAAGGAGTTCAAACTGAGTCACAGTACTCGTAGACCACCTCAGGGTGATCTGAAGGACCGCGCGGCATAAATCTCTCGATGAGCCCAGTCGTAGTTGGTTCGTGATCTTCTCGTCGTTTCCGTCAGCATAGCTCAGCATAGCTTACATTATTAGAAATATGATGCAGCCCTTGGTCGATCGCGTAGCGCGAGGAACAATATGCAGTTGTTGTCCCAACGGTCTTGAGAAGTTTGATGAAGTGTAGGGCGTATTCGATACTTCGTTATCATCTTTACGTTTCGTAGCTCGAACGGGGCCCGGTATTTTTGTCATTGTTCGCAAGCATCTAAGTGGCCGTTTCGCTGACAGTCGGTACCGTAAAGAATACCGCGCCATCTAGAGGACAAGCTTAAGAAGACATGGATCACAAGTAATTTACCAGTTACACCTCCTGGAATCCTACCAGAGCAACTTATGCCTCCACAACAGTTGCGGACCGCATCAAGTGTTTTTCCTCACCAGTGGCAAAAAAGCGTTAAATCACAAGATTCTTTTCGTTGGAGTGGTTTGCGACACGACATAGAGTCTCACTTGCGGATACGTTCGTGCAAGTGAGTGAGCACATAGCACATTGCGATTTCATCGAGAGGTCTGGGTATCGCAGTGTGCTTGGCAAGTCAGTGACGGCAAAACCGCGCCCGCCAACTTTAGACGTCGGAGTCGGCGTATGATCATCTATACTGCTGATGGAAGAGAGATCGTTGATGATCATCTGTCGCGTCTCCTTACATCCTTTTCTCTCGCAACGAACCGCGTTCGCTCATGCGGTAAGATGTGTTGACGAAGTGCCATGACAGCATCTGTAAGAACGATTGAAATAGCTGCAGGATAGTGACCAAGCGACCAGTAGTCACGCATCTAGCCGCCTTAGCATAGAGCGGGACCAGGCTGTACGGCAGTAAAGAAGGACCTGGACTGGAGAGCGTTAAGATGGTGCATAGTTGTCGTGTTCGTACTACGTGCGCCCTGAATGAACCCGAATTTTCTGAATACCATCACAAGCCGTAACATTCGTCGCGCGTGCAAAGCAGCTTTGTTCACATTACACTGATTTACACAGTATTACGAGACCGAGGACTGCCGGGACCGTTTCTACCGAGAATAGAAATTCTGTCTGACGAGGGGTGCGAACCACCACCACCGTCATCATCATTATCATCATTCGTAGCGTCACGCACTCTTTGCTCCTCTCGGCAATAAGCTTTGAGAGAGCCCGTGAGCCCGAATTCGTCCAATCTGCGTGCGCCCTTCGCCCAGCGATTAAACGCCAACAGATGACGCACGCGGACTAGGGCCTCTCACGCCGACAGTTACTCCCCACCAGCTGGAACTTCACCAGTCCCCGCCGAGCACTGGCGCTCTCGGTGGCGCTTCCGACCGACGGCTCCATCGTGCGTTGCCGAACGCCATCGCGACCCGCCTCCGCCCTCCACATGACGGGGGCGTCGTCCACTCGCTCGTCCGCCGTGAGCGGACGCTTCGTGCTGCCGGACGTGGTCCTGCGTAAAGTGATTAAGAAGCCGATTTTCGAGGTGCGTCCATTATTGCAGTGGCTATGAAGTACGTCTTAGCGAAGAAAAAGTTTGGGCACTGGATGTCGGACACGGATAGAGCTGACCTGTGGTATTTGCTATGGAATGGGGCTCTATACCAAATGTGTGTATGTGTGGACCACGTAGAACTTTGACGAGTCGGCGTACCGTGTCAAGCCCCCGCCGCAGATGTTGCGCTTTATTGACGGCTTACGGTACCATAAACCCACGCCCGAAGAGAATGAAAAGCTGAATCTCAGCAGTGCAACAGAACGGATTTACCTGCACGTTTTAAACGACGTACGTCCTTAGTCGATGAAAGACAAACTGCCACGAACACGATGCTCGTCGGCGAAAGACAAGACGGATGGAGCAAGTTGCTAACCTACTTGATGTGTCGATGCACTTGGCAGATTTTGATGATGTGTGGGGCACGAAAAGGCGCGCGCTTTAGCTCGCAAGATGTCAATCGACTGCGTGCGATTGCAGAAGGACTGAAAACGAGGTACGAAGCGGTGGACGAAACGTTTCGCACGCTTCCGACCGAGGCGATGAAGTATCGATTTCACGAGATCAAGAAACTCGAAGACGACCCGTCGCACTTTGACTTTCTGTCGAATCGACGGCGACGAAGTTTGGTCCAGATGAATGTGCTGAAGCCTGAGGACCAAGTGAAGCGACAAGTCTTTCACTTTCAGTGGCTAGCGCGGCAATATGTGGTAACATTTGCTCAGCTGAAAACGGCGATGCTCGAGATCATTGATCGCGTGCAGAAAGATGTGGCTGCATTGGGAGCGCCCTCAATACCTACGCTTGCTGATATCAACGATGCAGGTTGGCTGCGATATTGATATTGTACTTGCTGCTGGGCGAGTTGGTGGCAACTAGCTCACTTTGTATGTGCGTCTTGTCTTGCCGATCATGTTTGGATTGTTTTGGGTCATTTTGTTCGTGGACAGTAGAAGCAGAGTTTGAGGCAAAGACACACCGACCGTTTCCAACTTTCCTTCTCGTGTTGATTCAGAAATACCATTGTGAACGGCGCGACCAAGATGTGGCATGGACATCGCATTCAGACGAAGCGCCTGTTGACTCCATCGCACAGTTTTCTCTCTACTTGTCCAGCGTCTTGCTCCAGCCTGCACCGATGACGGCTGCAGAGCTGCACAGTGCCCAAGTGATCTTGCAAATTATGTGAGTGCATTGTTTTCGCTGAGGATAACGTGTAGATCGTGACCTTGATTAATTGTTTGCGACTCGGCTCTTGTGTTGCGCAGCAAGGCGAAATACCAGGTCGACTACCACTCCATGATCATTTTGGTGACTAAGGTAGTACAAGCAGACGGCCATGTGATGGTGAACACGTCGTGTTGCTCAGATGTAGATAAAGAGACGGGCACTTCTAACCGATCGGTGCGACGTCGCAGCAACGTCCGAGTACTCACGCACAAGACGTTGGGCTCTTTGCTCTATTCCTTTTTGACGACAGTCCGAGAGTTGCGATTGGTACCGCGCGAGAAAGAGCTTCTGAAGCGCGGAATGAAGGCAAAGCAGACAACGGCCGTGGTGCACCAATAACATGAGATAAGCTTACGGTATGTGAATGGGCGTAAACACTCTTGCAGTTGCTTGTGCGCCAGCTGTAGTTTGCACTCATGTAGAGATTATCATGCGGCGACGCGGGTGATGAGTACCTCGACAGGACCGGAGTCTTCATGGCGTTTGCAACGGCTGCAGTAGCCACAGTGGGTGTGAATTCCACGGACGGTTGGCTTTGATCCCTTATGTCTGAGGCACATCGTGATTCAGACGCTGTGAAGACCCACCGGTCACGCTTGTACTCGCGTACGAGGCACAGGGCGACAGACCTCGATGTACTGCTACGCGCTTGGTACGACCGCACGACTGATTGACCTTAGGCAAAGCCGTAGTAGAAACCATGTTTGACAATGTCGGAGGGCGCGTTCATATAGTCCAATTGAAGGTTGACATACTGCCGTACATACCACTTGGCGCCTCGATTGAGTTGTTTTGAAGGAGTAAATCTCAAAACCAGTACCACAAATGTACAAAAGTCCCAAAACCAGTACTCTACTCAACACAAGTGTAAAAACACACGAAATAGTGTCAACCACATTATGCTTAACTGCAACATGGAGTAAAAAACTGCTTGATTGCTAGGGAGAGCGAGAGGGTAGTAAGTGAAACAGACCGTGGCAGCAAGTGCGGCAGCAAGTTAGTTGAAATACATATCATTGGCCCTGTCGTGCCCAATGCTAACGTTCATTTAGCTACCAGCTCCTTTCGTGCCTCTTTTGAACCGTCATGTACGCAGCTATAGAAGCCTGCAATTCCGTGTCTGACCAAGCTTCCACTTGTGGACCAGCAATGATCGGTCGGGGTCAACAATTGGGGTAACATCGGTGGTCAGGGCGGCACGCCTAGGCTCGGCGGTCTACTGGCCCAGACCCTATTACGGGCTTCGATGCTAAAAAGCGCGGAGTTGTCAAGAACGTATGGGGCCCTATGGGTATACCCACGCCCGACAACCTCGCACCTGGTCCAACTGGAGCTGACATACCTGTAGGCACTGGCCTGTTTAATCCGTACAACCAAGGTAGCCAGGGCATCAACGGGTACAAGGTGGCTACGGTACGCATCCACCTTGTGCCGCTATAGGCGGCCAGGGACCGTTCCCTCCTCAGTCTTCCCAACTCCCAAACCGCAGCAAGAGGACGCCAGCCCGAGCAACTGCGAAAACGACGAGCCCTCAAGTGATGACGAAGCGAATGGCACCGTCGACGGGCGGCAGATGTTTGCTCCGGCTATCTTTGGCGTCATTCCCGGTGCACCGGCCCCAATGCCTGGGGTTCGACGCGTCGGGGCGAACGCACGCTCTGCTATTACTGCTACCCGTCAAACAAGTCGTACTTACACGCGTCGTACATCGAGCCGGGGCGACCACCACCAGCAGCAGATTCCCTTAGCCCAAGCCTCCATAGACCGAGCGCCGCCTTCGCAACAACATCGCGCGATGGTCAAAGGGATCTGCTCAATGTCTCATTTGGCGCGACCGCAGCTCCACAAGGCCCAGTTGCGTTCCAGCAGCCACTGCCGCCACTAGAGCACCACCAGACGCAGATGATGGCACCACAACAGGAGCTACAGCCGATGATGAACGTAGACACGTTTGGAATGGGCCCACAGCTTCCACTTGCGCGTGTGCCCGAAGGCATCTCGCCAGCTGCTTCAATCGATCCTTTGACAGTATTATGCCAGCCTTAATTAAGGCTGCAAAACAAGACGATTGAATAGAGGTAAGATTGGAGCTGGTAGCTATTTAGTAAGTAAACATCGGGCGCAAAAGGGTTTGAAATGCATATTTACTTTACTTGTTGCCTCACTTCCTGCCATTGTCTGAGTTACTTGCTGCCGCCTGGCCTCTCCCTAGCAATCAAGCAGTTTCTCATCCCATGTTGCAGTTAAGCATAATGTGGTTGACACTATTTAGTGTGTTTTTATTCTTGTGTTGAGTAGAGTACTGGTTTTGGGACTTTTGTACATTTGTGGTACTGGTTTTGAGATTTACTCTTTTTGAAGATGTGTGAGGGGAAGTATTTTTTGTACAAAGACAACTTGTAGTCATAGAAGCTGCATCAAAGTCCGAGCCTGACTTGTTTCACACTATTTGCAGCACCGTGGAATCGAACCGCTGGTAGCAGACGAGGTACAAGCTGTCCATCATGTTGGAATTACTAGCCCTGCTAAACCGATTTGATTGGCGCGTAGAGTAACGGGGCACTGTCGACTACGTACTGGTTGACCAGTACGGAGTATACTTCCACTGACGACAGTGGTCGACAGTGCCCTGCTAGGTGTTGAATATAACACAGAGGAAGGAAAAGAGACTAAGTAGTCAGACTAGTCTCTGGTAAAAGTAAAACTGTATTCAGATAATCAAGTCCTATAACTTCTTGTATCTCTGTTGTCCTGACTTAATTATACTAATATAACTAAATGTATGATGACGTCTACTCACCACCCATTGCGCGCGTCTAGCAGCGATTGGTGGGTTGATATCATCACGATACCAACCAATGAGTAGATCCTTCGGTCATGTCAACAATATCGCCATATCTGTGATATTGTTAAAAGAATATTCGACGTGATATTCATTATAGTCAAATTGTTTTAATGACAATTTCATGTAACGGGCTACCCCGTTACACGTAGTGTTTCCCATCATTGTCGAACTGATGTACTCGACGTAATCAACGTAAAGGAGAGCGACGTCATACATTCGTGCGCACAAAATCGTCGATTCACATAAGTGTAATCTCGGAAACAAGAAAGCGTGATGTTTCGTACCGGCAATCGCTTACAACTTTGTCTATTTTGTTGATAAGTCCTGACATCCGTTCAGTCTACCAAGACTATCTAGTTTGCTCTGCATATACAGGATGAATGACCTACCTTATAGTAGATATTGCCATGTCACGTCAGACGCCTCACATTGGCCTGCTATGTCCTCGAACTGCTCGTCCGCAGCATCGGTAGCCAGGTACAAAAAGCCTTAAACACAGGATGTGAGACAACGTGACACAGGGCATCACAGCTACACCAAGCGTGGTCGGATATTATGAGACCTTCATCTTTTATTAATGCGGCACATATTCGTGTGCAGTAAAACTCACGCCTGGTTATTGTTGGTCGTCCACATACCTACATACACTACACTTTCATCATCACCATTCTGACAAATGAGCGGACTCGCTCCTTGATACAATTAATTTAGTCGAACAAGCTCAACCAAACTATAAGTATGGATATACCCATTTCATACGGGCCGAATTAGAGGCTGGAGGACGAATAAGTGTACTTTCAAAGGTGAATTATAGCTGCCAGCCGCGCCAAAATATGGCTATTCAATGCACCACTTGCCATAGCGTGCCAGACACGATACGCTATGGATGGTTGTGTGGCGAAGCGTATTATTGTCGTTGTCGATATTGAAGGACAGGATGTAAGAAAAGGAGGGGCGATGGATAAAGTTGTATGTTCTGCACCAACAACAAATCAACCGCGAAGTGAGACAAATGACATGTCATTGATGAATGAAAATGTGATTTCTCGGGAGCATGAGATTTCGTCGAGCGAGAAGGATAACACTGGACTCATTGCGCTTTCCTGTCGACAGTATCATCAAAAAAGAGATAGTGGTGCATGGCAGTAACTAGTTGTCACTCTGTCATGATCAATACAAGAGACGAAAATGCTTTACGAGCAAGACCTCGTAAGACAACGTTTCACTGCACATTTACTACTCCATAAATGCCATTCGACTACGACTCATCATAATGCCTTGGAAAAGGCGTGTTTGTGGAAAGGGGTAGCCCGTTGCAAGAAATTACCATTGTGCGAAATGGTGATACAAATATTATGTTGCATGTTCTTTATACAATATCACTTCATACAGTGACATTGTTGAGATGACCCAAATGTCTACTCATTGGTTGATATTGTGTTTATATCGACCCACTAATCGCAGCTAGACGCGCTCAATGGATGGTAAGTAGACATCATCATACGTTAAGTTATATATAAATATAGCTAAGTTAGGATGAATTAGACAACAAGGGATATTGGACTTAATTATATTAAATAACAGTTTCACTTTTACTACGACTAGAGTATTTGTCTTATTTGTTTACCCTTCCTCTATATAGTGTATTAGAGGTAGAAGGGCACTGACATTCACTGCTGTCAGTGAGAGTTGGCTCCGTACTGGTAGCCCAGTACGTAGCGATTGGTGCCCCGTTACAGCTCGCCTTTATATCGCTTTTCGGTCCATTCACGTGCATGTGTGCGAGTACGCTATTTGCAAACTCTTGGGCGGTTGCAACGAGTGACTAAGCATAAAGTGTCACCCACCATGCATTCATACCTACAAATAACACACTCTGTAGATTGCATCTAAGAAGACGTATGCAGTGTACACTGCATGATTCGGTGACACGCGCACACCGAAAAACGCTGCCGACAAATTTGGACATCACCTTTCACATATTCACCAATAGCTATACCCCTCGGGCTCGCGATATGACATTTCATGTCCGTTTAAATCTCGAAAAAAAGGTGAAAGAGACGATCAACATCGTAGTCACATTGTGTGAAGAGTCATCGATGAGAGCCTCTGGGTCTGAAGTCGATGGTAAAAAACATCCCCAATGATTGGTGCAGATTTCGGACACACCTGTTCTATTTACTGCACCAAATAAAGTATCTTGTGTAAAAGTGAAGCACAAACGAGTGACTGCAACATGCGAGTGACATCGATGAAGTTCAAGGCAGTTGACATCGATGAAGTTCAAGGCAGTTGACACCAAGAGTTCAAGGCACTTAATGTGACACACGAGAGCTTAGGCATTAAACTCAGTGTCAAATTTACAGAGAAAAAGGAAATCGAGAAAGACTCAGCGGAGAATGACGTAGTAGTAACAAGTAACATTCCAATTGTTTGATATTGATCGCGTAGCTAGTTCTCTAAATCTAATAGGAATATGAGCCGAGCCAAGTCGTCGTGGGAGGTTGAGGTCTCGGAGAAGACCGATCACCCAGTCCGATATAGCGGACACAACTTGCCATACTATTGAAGGTTGATGGAGCTGGTATTCCTCCAAGAAGACGTGTTTCGAATCGCTACCGAGGATATGGTGCGCGATCCGAATTGGACCCAAGTGCAAGTTTCTACGTGGAAGGAAAACCAATAATGGTACAGCTACTGATATTCGCGTCACTAAACACGGATTTTGGTCAGAAGATGATGCAGCAAACCGATGGGTAGTCTACGTGGACGTACCTATCGAATATATTAGATTGTACGCTGAATGTCTAGACTCGAGCCTTAAATAAGCGACGCTTGTTCGCAGAAAGGGGCTGCACAGTGCAGCCATAACAGCGATATTGAAGCACATTTAAATAATATGATTCTACTGCGCACACGACAGCAAACGGTTGAAATGACACTCAATGACACAGTTTTTATCGGGGTGGTAGTGTCATCTATCTCTGCGGATGGACCATCCAACCGATTGCGTGGTCACGTAGAGTCTGGACTTGATTGTGTAGACACATCTAAAACGATTGTCGAGAAGTCAATTGTTAAGAGTGGATGATGCGACGGGTATGTTATGGACATGCGTAGAGATAGGCGTGTCCATGTGTCAGAATATGCTCCAAGTAGTACGGCTGATATAAGACAACAGTGCGTGAAATTAACATGCATGCTGTAGATCAAGTGGGTATGTGTAGCAGCCATATCCCGGAGGTTACCGATTCGATACCCGGAAGTGAAAAGTTAAACCTTAGGGCCCTGGTTTTGGAGTTCACCAGCACTGTCCTGCCAGAAAGTGACGCCCCCCAATTTTGTGTCAGCGGAAATGATGTGTGGCAAATCAGAGAAACCGTTATATGGGAAAGGAACATGGAAAAGAACATTAGATTTGATGGGGCGGTTGGAATGAAGAATTGATCAAGAACGATGAGTAGCAACGGTAGCAACGAGTTTACACTCATGGCATAATCAACTTTTGATGCTCCGACCAACAAGTGTTCTCCACTTTAACGCTTTGCTAATTTTATTATCAATTAATTACAACAAGGCTAATAAGGCTGGCCAAATGTTGTCACGAGCATTCAAAAGCTCAGATTGGGCAACACCATTAAGGTCACAAAAAATCCATATAGTGGCGGCGTCAACATTGGATTTGGCAAAACGTGCCGACGCAAACGTCGTCACGTATGATGCCGTTGTCGATCAAGTCGGCATCGATGAAGAAGACAACCTCAAAAATATCAATGATGCTATTATTGATACAGATGAGGACGACGATGCTGGTATTGTCAGCATCGCCAACGACTATTCCAGCGAGGGTGACGTTATCCTCGCCGATGAACAGGAAGAGAAAATAACTCTTTCTGCAGTTCGCACAAGGCGAACTGAACACAACAATTCCGAGTCAGCAGAAGGAATTCTGCTGGCTCGTGAAGCAGTGGTTCATTTCGTACAGGATTCCATCGCTTACGCGGTGGACCGTCAGAAACGGAACGCTTACAAGAATGGAAGGAAAAAATATACATTCATTTGTTAAAGGTGACTTAGTTCTACTATCGACGGTAAACCTACCTAGACACGTAGTGACCAATGTGAGCAGCAGTAAACTACTGCCCAAGTACATCGGTCCCTTTCGTGTGCTGCGCCTACAAGACAACGCATACAAGGTCGAACTGCCACGTAGGATGCGTACGCATCCTTCGTTTTACGTGGGACTTCTCCGCCCGTACTGTCAGTACGAGCCCTCTTCCGACGATGAAGATAACCCTCACGTTCAAGAACCTCCATCAGGCTCTTGCGTTCGCGCTCCAGACGATCAGTCCGGATGCGTAATGAAGATCTCTTCGTTCAGCCGAGAGATCTACATGCGTGCCGTCCCCAGCTCCTCAACAAGAGAGCGGATATCGCGCTCGACCTGCAGTTGCGCGACCGCGTCCTCAGCACGGTCCTTCGCATGCTCGGCTTCGCGATCCTTGCGGTGCTGACGCATAGTGTCGGTCAGAGCGTAACGCCTGTGTCGCTCGTGCTCCAAATCCTCGCGCAATTCAACAATTGCGCGATTCATCAATTGCGCGACTTATCTCGTTTAGGTCGAGATGGTGAGAAGAACTGTTTGGAGGAGAGTTTTCCTTCTCCTCCACATCATTTGATTGACCCGCACGGTGATCAACGCTTCCTGGTGGAGCGTATCTTTGAACACCGTGACGATTCAGGATCAAGGACGACTTACCGCGTCCAGTGGCGATGGCATCCACCCTCTTGGAACAGCTGGGAGCCCCGCTCCCAGCTGATGTTGGATGTGCCCGATCTCGTCGAGAGATACGACGAGACACACCCGACGATGGAGGGCCATCGTCGTACAAACGACCGCCGCGTTCGTAAAGAAATTGTGGGTTATCAATTCCTTGACGCATCTCGCACGAGATGCGCGCCCTTCAGTAGGGTTGATTAGGGAATTAAGCCTCCCTAGGGGCGCAAACTGAGTTGTCAACACAACTCAGACATTTCTCTCCCCACGAGAGGCAAGGTAAACCTGCCTCTCGAGACAATCGGTGCAATTTGTACCGAGCACCGGTATGAAACTTCAGCTCAGACCTGTTGCGAGCAACATCGAGTTTGTCCAACCAAACCTTGCGGCCAACATTCTCAATGTTGCCGATGAACGAATTCCACGCCTGCACCAAAGAGAGCTCGTCTCTCTTTCGGTTGCCGTGGTACCATCGATATCTAAAAATAAATCGATTTAGAAGTCATGCTCAGTGCGGTAATTTATCGCACTGGGGTCAAGATCATGGATCCTTGACGAGTCAAAGAGTGGGATTCGACAATTCTGATTGGTATACTCATACCACCTTCTCAGCTCGCTCACGGAATGCATCCATGGCTTGCTTTCAGGAGCAGATCGCAACGCGTCACGATCCTGCTCCTCTTGCGTGGTGCCAACGTACGCATTGGCACCACGATCGCCGCAATACCTCGTATTACTGCGTCTATGGCTACGATGACTCCGCGAAGAGTCATCGACATCGTCATGAGAACGTACATCCTCATTTTGCACACTCGCCTCGTATGAATACGAGCGCGATCGGTTCGATCCCGTTGACGAGTTCTCGGACTCGTCGGATGAACCGAACATCTCATGTCGCAATTCAGGATCGAGACTGCCGCGAGGCACAGCAGTCTTCGTTTCCGCAACCGTACGGCCGGGCTTTTTGGACGACTTGGAGTCGGACGGGGGATCTGACTCAACCGAATAGAGCACCTCTAATTCGGGGTCGACTTCCATGGGACATCCACCCGCGGCCAAAGCTGCGGATGAAGAAACTGCACGTGGATGACCACATGCACCTGCAACTGTGGGTGTTGCAGGCTGCTTATTAGCAGCAGCAGGCGCATTATAGCCTGCTGCCGATCCTTGAGTGTCTGGCCCCCCCGGCTGCACGCATCCCTACATCCTCTTCGGACGCAGCCTTGCTCGCGGAGCGCATGTACCGACTCGTCATGCGCCATAAAGTCGAAGTGAGAAGGGAAAGACCAACAAGTGCCCCCCGTCTCCAGAGCGACACGACGGTGGTCTCTCTGTCACCAACGAATCAATCACTCACTATAGTGTCTGATGGTTAAGGGGAGGGTGATATAACGGGGTGAGCCTGTTACATAAAAATTGGTACGAAAGGACCATTTTTTGAATATTATCTATTTTTGACAATATTCAATCAACATCACTCGAGGAAAGTGATGTTGTCGAAATATTACCTCTAGGGGTAATATCCGTGGAGGGGTCCACTTCTTGGTTGATGTACCGTGTACATCGACCAAATTAATCACCAATCGCTGCTAGACGCGCGCAAAAAGTGGTGGACAGAAGACTTACATAAGAGACAGTAGTTTAATGTAGTTAGTTTAAGACGAAAGATGATTTAGTAAGAAACTAACTATAATAAATAACAGTTCTATTTTCCCCAAAAGACAGAACTTTCGGGTTCTGTATTGTCTTGGTCGCGCTTCCTTACGCCACGTTTACGTGACGTTGGGCGTAAGCACCCTTGTATTGTTTCAATACAAGGTCTTGCTAAGTTACCTGAGCAAGAGCGTGCCCCGTTACAATGAAAGGTTGGGGCATCTATGCCATCAACTTGTAAGAAAGATAGTCGACCAGAACTCGGTAGTCGACATATTGCTTCGAAAGCGACAATTGCTACATGTGAAGCATGCCAATTCGGAAAACAACGCGCAAAACTCGCGCAAAAGGTGGTTGAGCGTGGTGTCACTGAACGCTATCAACTTGTCTATTCAGATTTATTATTTTCACCTAAAAAATACAACTGCACGGAATTCCATGCAGTATTAGTATCATGGACGCGTTTTCAAGGTTTATCACGGTGTATCCCGTAAAGACAAAATAGTGAAGTGAATCCGCTGCTTTAGCGCTATATCGCTTGGGCAGAGCGGAAGTGTACTAACTGCCAGGTAAGGACGATATTTCGGATGGAGGTGTAAAATTCGTCAATGACGAAATGATTTCTTGGTACCAAGCAATTGGTAACACGTATACAGTTGCACCTCCAAACACATTACGATTGAATGTGGTGGAAAGAATACACCAGACGCTTACCGGCATGATGAAATCAATGATAGAAGAATCCGGTCTTCAGGCATCATTTTGGGTGGATGCACTCCATTACGCTACGTATTAAAAAATCGATCGTATTCCAGCGCGATGAAACGTACACCATATCGAACAATGTGGAAGAGAAAGCCTGATATCCATCATGTGCGCTATTTCGGCCCACTTGCTTACGTGCATACGAAGGTGGGGCCAGCGCGACACAAGTTTGCAAACAACTATCGTGTAGGGTCTGCACTTGGATATCGCGACGACATTCTTGGCTGTAAGGTTTGCATCCCGAAGCTGGATTTATCACCTATGGTAGTCTAATCACCGTCAATGAAGGCGTCATGTACAAGGATCGTGAAGGACCAGGGTTTGGACAACATGTTCGCGACTGGTCTGATAACCAATACCCCAACTTGACTAGCGTTGGGCGCCACAATTACGACTTGCCAGCCGTGGGGGGGAGCGATGCAGTTAATGACGCAAAACAGCTGATGGAGTTGATGAAACTCAGTTGACGCGGCTGACGAAGACTTTGACGGACTCAGTGCAGCAGCAAAACACCAACCTGCAGGGCAACAACAACGTTCACTGCACGCGGACCCGCAAACGAGCATTACGATCACCTCTGGCTGCATCGCGAGCCACCACGCTTTGGTGATAATATTGTGTTTTTCGATTAATCGGAGAGGACAACAATGGCCACCATACTGAGAGTAGTGAAGAGAAGTATATCGCTGCGTGTGAACCCGCTGCATATATATGAGAAGATGGTGTATTTGCGGAAAGTGAAGGTGAAGCTAATGAAATCGACACCAAAGAAAACGACTCGTTAACGCATGAAACTGCAGGCGAAGATCTAAACAATTGTTTGTACATTGATAAAAATGATAAAAAACGATGAAGATGATGCGAATAACCTCGACGGCAATTACACAGACTACCGTGTACATCAACCGAAGCTTATTGGACATCGGCGTCTTCGCAACGAAGAGATTTACGTAATAAGTGGCGAGGCTAATACGGAAAGCCTACGATAAGTACTTGCTCATGTTGTCGGTACTGACATGGACAGGGCAGTACAATACTTTATCGTCTATGCTGCAATGGCGGTAACAACACATGATAGTAGACTAAGCATGCTCTGCACGAAACTGAAGTTCGAATACCAAGTAGTTTCAAACAAGCGATGAACTCACCTCAACAGAAGGAATGGTGAAATGGAATGAAAAAGGAATTTGTTGCGATGAAAACGAGGGGCGTCTTTAAAATCATTACACAATGTGAAACGCAAAAGAACAAGAAAGCACTCAAAACCATGTGGAGGTTTCAAGTATCGGATACAGAAGGCAACGTGATGCGGTTTCGTCCGAAAATTTGTTCCCAAGGTGACAAACAAGAGCCAGAAGTGGACTTAAATGCAATGGAAATATATTCTCCTGTTGCCAGAATTGCTTCATTTTTTATAGAGGCTATTCGTGGCTCTGTGCAGCCTTACAGGCTTGGAAATGTTTCAATGCGATGTAAACGCGGCGTTTGTTAACGCAGCTCTCAGGATCACGCATTATATCCGGCACATTCCTGGATTCCCACTCAAAAAGGGTTGGGTGTACAAAGTGAAATATGCGATGTATGGGCTCCACCGAAGTGGTCGCGAGTGGTATGGTGAACTTAACTCCAGGCTGGATCGTCATGGATAAATTTGTTGCACTTCCGAACCATGATGGTACGCTTACCGACACCACATAGAATTTGCGCTTTTACTTGTGTATGTGGGTGATATCATATGTGGAACAAATAGTGAGGAATGGAAGGTGTCATTTTTCTCGAAGCTGGATGCTGAGTATATCATTAAGGATCAAGGACGACTTCACTGTTACCTTAAAATTCAAGTGGATTTAACTGATGAAGGTGCTTTTCTTCACCAGACAAAGTATGCACAGGAAGTGCTTCGCATATTTTATTTCAAAGATGCACATGGCTGCAGATCACCACTGGACTCAACGATGAAGCTACGAGCGGTGAAGGAAGCGGATAGCGATTCAGGTGTTGAAAACTGAGAAGCCATATGCTCACTGATGTACATGACGACAAGTACAAGACCAGTAGATCTTGCGTATCCAGTCGGATATCGGAGTCGGTTCGTTGAGCATCCGACAATACAGCATGGCCAATCTCTCAAACGAGTCCTCATGTACCTCAAAGCCACGAACGAGCAAGAAATGCTCTTTTATAGAATCCAGCAAAAGACAAAACATCAAGAACGAACGAGAACAATCTTGAAGGTTATGCGACTAAGACTAACTAAATTGTCCCGATACTCGAAAAAGCGTCACAAAATTCGTTTTGTTGATCGCAGGAGGCCTTGTGGCTTGGGCTACACGACGGCAGACAGTCGTGGCGCAGAGCACGGCGGAAGCTGAGTACGTATCATCTTGTGAAGCATGTATGGAAAGACGAGCGCTATTTAACGCGCTTACCGAAGCACTTACCAATATGAAATTGATTTTTTGCTGCGAGTGGACAATCAAGCGGCTATCTCGTTGGCGTCTAAATCTCTCTTTTGCAGGAAGACTCGTCACTTCGAATTGAGGTTTCATTATGTTCGTGAACAAGTTGCCCGAAAAGCGATAAGGATTCGAAAGGTTGGCGGTGATGTTAACCCCGCTGACTAGCTGACGAAGCCACTCAGGTATCCAAGGATAATCAAGATGAAGCAGCTCAACGGCTTGCACCCTACCAAGGTACCAATCCCACGAGAATAGCAACGTCGGCTGTACCAAGAACAACAGGAGCCCATAAGAAATTTATAAACCGAGATATAAATACTGCAGTAAATGTTCCGAGTGCTTATTCGGAAGGACCGTGTTATAGTGCTGCGTCAACTAGTGACTGCGACGTGCGAGTGATATCGATGAAGTTCAAGGCAGTTGACATCGATGAAGTTCAAGGCAGTTGACATCGATGAAGTTCAAGGAACTTAATGTGACACACGAGAGCTTAGGCATTAAACTCCGTGTCAAATTTGCAGAGAAAAAAGAATCGAGAAAGACTCAGCGGAGCCTGATGACTAAGGTGGCATCGTGGATGACCTGCAAGAACAGACGATGATGCCACGACGATTGCCGAGATGGTTGCACCAGTAATTGCATTGGTTAATTGTACGAGTTGATTGCACCAGTCTATCATACCTAATGTCCCTCCAACTAAAACGTATTCTCCATTTACCCTCTACGACTTAAGATCCTCTGTCAGCCACGAGCCGGGTCTGTCATTTTAAATATCAAATTTGACAAATCAAGATGGAGAATTCCGTCGCCTTCTACATGGGATGGAATAAAGAGGATTATTACGTCACGTACACGATTGAGACGTGCCAAGAAATTGCTACTGCACCAGCCGACGTCTCCAAGACGAAGATCGAGCGCTTTCGCGGTGGATCCGCAAAGGAATGTATCACATAAGGTAAGAAGTTCAAGAGACTCGCGCAAAGAAAAGACTAGGGTGCTGACCAACTTACCGTTCAACTGATCACGCTGATCGAAGGTGATCTGTCGCGCGAGGTAGAGCGCATCGTCAGAGAATCTTCCAAGAAAGAACTCACGCTCTAAGACTTCTACCGTGAAATGGGCTAACTACTGGTTCCAGTAGACTACAGTAAGTAATTGGATGAGGAGTTATGGATCCTTACCAAGCGCCGCGATGAAACATATTAATGCTGCTCGGCACGTCTGTGAGAGCTTGCTTAAATGTACAACGAGTTGCCCCATGATGCGCACACCATCCTGATTGTCCAAGTATGTCGCTACTCCACCGAGCAGTGCCTCCGAACTGGCAAGGAAACCTCGCGTTTTGTGAGATCTCATACGGGACCATAGCTAAACTTGCGATGTACTTTGAGCGCCTCGAAAGGTGCGAAATACAAAATGGCCGTGCCGGTAACGGGGCACTGATGACAACGTACTGGATGACCGTACAGATCTCACTTCCACTGACAACAGTGATTGTCAGTGCCTCGCTAAGTGTTGCACCAACACAGAGGAAAGAAATGAGACTAACTTCACACTCTAGTCTCTGGTAAACGTAAAACTGTGTTATTCAGTACAATAAGTCCTATCAATCTTGTGTCTCTGTTTGTACTGACTTAATTATATTAATCTAACTAAACGTATGATGACGTCTACTCACTACCCATTGCGCACGTCTAGCAGCAATTGTTGCGCTGATATCATCACGATATCAACCAATGAGTAGATCCTTCGGTCATGTCAACAGTATCATCACGCTCTGTGATATTGTTGAAATAGTATCCAACGTAATAATCTTTATTGTCATTTTAGCCTTAATGACAATTTCATGTAACGGGCTACCCCGTTACATCACCCCTCCCTTAACTGATAGTCACCGTGTGACTATCGAAGCTTTTGTGGCCACCAATTGAATGCCAATGAGACGGGGAGCACTTGTAGATCAGATCCATTCATAATGACTTTGCATCGCATAGTTAACATGTCTATGCGGGGAGATTCAAAGACGGCACAGTATGCCACCGTGCTAGCCTCTGCGACAGACGATTCGTCGTCTGCTGCTCTTTATCTGCCCGCAGCATGTGTTGCTGCAGTCGCATGTGATGTCGCACCACATGCACACAGCGACCTCGAGCTAGGTGTCAGCTACTCTGGCGGGTCAGATGTGTCTGAATCGGAAAAGCCTTTAGAGGCATCGCGCTCACCCGCGGTGCCTCGTTCGTCAAATGAGCTGCCGAACAAACGGACTCGCGACATGCGTCACAGCCTGTTCGGCAGTGTTGATGAATATGGTGATAATTATGATTACTCATACCACGGTTAACTCGCGCGCC
Organism: Hyaloperonospora brassicae; assembly: GCA_947650285.1. Classification (NCBI taxonomy): domain Eukaryota; phylum Oomycota; class Peronosporomycetes; order Peronosporales; family Peronosporaceae; genus Hyaloperonospora; species Hyaloperonospora brassicae. Next base: position 105,750 of record CANTFL010001467.1, read on the forward strand.
TTCGCACGAGCGCGTTGAAGATGGCGCGAGCATTCTTCATACTGAAACCCGTGGTATTGGCATAGATACCACGTCGAAGCGTGATGAGCTGAAGCCGTGGCGTTTGCCTGAAGAGCTCATCAATAGCTTGTCTCACAAGACAAGTCAACACCATCGAATTCCATTATTCGATGCGAGCGAGCTACATGGCTTGAGCTCCAGCGCGAAAAACTTTCGCGCTAAGGATAACTTCTATCTCAATGTTTTCGTCAAGCATCGGTGGTACAATGGTGACCAAAAAATTGAAAAGGCCTCGCTTTTGGTGGCAGAGAACGCGTTCGTTCAAAATGTCAAGAATTTTGGACGTGAAGGATGGCTCCAACAACTTGAAGCAGTACGCATCAAGCTTGAAAAGCAAACTTTAACAGGTGCAAGGTACCGGTTGAATCGTTTGTCGAGTGAGGTAGGCATTCCTTGTCTCACTTGGATTGATCCTTGTGCGAGTTGTGTTGGCAACTCGCAACCTACACATAGGGACGTCTATTCCCCAAGTTCGCTATGGGGAAGGGCACATATCTCTGCTGAGATGCGGGACGAGATTGCAAACGTGCAATCCGTCTACAGTCGCCATAAGCGCGTGTGTACCGATGAGCCCTCGGACCCATCGGATGAGTCTCTTCGTACTGGTGGACGAGACCCTCAACATTAGACATCAGATGGGATCGAGGTTCCCAGCTGACATATGATGGTGGATACTCACGCCAGCGGACAATTAAAACTTGTCCGCCCCCCGTTCTTCACGCGGTAACTCAATAAACGTCCCACGTGAAAGCGTCGACCACCGTAAGAATCCACTTGTGGCTCCGGTGGTGGTGGAAAGACAAGGTCCGGCTCAGATGCCGGGCCTGCAGGAGACTTTGGGTAACCGTGAACGTTACCTGACCCAATTGAAGGAGGACGCCGATTACGAGTACGATTGCCGGCACGTCTTGTTGTCGACCGTACGACGTCTCCGTACCGATCGGGAGAAAAACTGATAGGACTTCGCGTTCGCTCAGCTTGAGAACGAACGCGATAAGCGTCATTTGCACGACGGGACAGAGGCGGCTCGTCGCGAGACTGCGTTGCTGAAGAAAGAACTTGAGTGTTTGGTCCGTGATCACAAGAACATGTTGAGGATTCTTGAGCGTGATGGATATATCCGTTCTCGGAAGAGGCCTCGTGCTGATAGTACGGGTGGAGACGACCAACATAAAACGTAGGATCGTGCGCATCTTGCGAGGCAACTTAGTCGGGATGCATTGACCCTGCGGTACAATACACGAAAGGGACCAATGTGTATCGATAGTAGTTTACTACTACCGACATTAGTGACTGCATGTCCAGTTAGGTTTACCGTGGACAGTAGTACTAGGTCGTTAACTTCAAAATGAAAGAATATTGGCTCTTCCATTCTTGTCGGCATTCCGTTTCTGGCGGGCCACCGCATTTGCGATGGAGTTCTGAACGAAACGGACTATTGCCTCTCGAGTCAGCAGGAAGTTCTCTACTGGATCGTTGATTTGCCTTTCTGTGCGCTTCGTGCGCACTGATAAGAGGTTTCTCACTTCTTCAGCGAGGTTGTCCTCTTCCTCGCTGGCAGAATAGTTGACGATGCTGATTATCCCAGCATCGTCATCACTGTATGATGTAGAAGCAGCGTCATTGCTACTACTAAGGCCAATTCCGTCGGTGTCGACATTATTGACATCGGCATCAAACGAATCGGCGTGTGCGATAATACGTGATGAGCAAGAGACAAAACGAATTTTGCTCGAGCGAGCCCCCTCCCCCCTTCACTTAGAGTCACTCTGTATTACGGCGGGAATACGTGGGTGGCGTAAGCTATTCACATAGAACGGTGTAGGCGTCGTGGACGCATGCATGGAGTTGTTAAAGGCGAATTCGACCATCGGCAAGAACTCACTCCAACTCGAGAAAGAGGGGACATAGCCTCGAAGTATCTCTTTGAGGACACGTTTTGCACGTTCTGTCTGACCATCTATTCCAGGATGGTCAGAGGTCGACATATTTAACCGTGTTCCCAAATGGCAGAACACGGATTGCCAAAACTCCGCCGTGAACCGAGGATCACGATCGGATACGAGTTCACGGGTCAATCCGTGGAGTCGAAATACTGTGTCGATGAATATATGAGCAAAGTCATGTGCGGTGATTGACTCAGGGACCGCAGCAAGAAGAATTATCTTGTTGAAATGATCTACAAACATAATAATACCATTAATCTTGTGAGTGTCTTCGGGAAACCCAAAGACAAAGTCCATAGAAACGGACTCTTAACATTTTTCGGCATCGGCAGAGGTTGTAATGGTGCACATGATGAAGGTCTAGGCTCCACTCGTTGGCAGACCTCGCAAGAACGAATGTACTTGCGAACAAACTGATAATGTCGGGGTCAGTAAAATTCGCGACTTACTGTAAGGTAAGTCTTTTTCCTACCACGATGCCCGCCTGATGGCGCATCGTGACATTCGAACATGATGAGTAATGCAAATCATCATGATCGAGAACGACGACAAGAGGAGTGTCGTCAGCAACAGCTGGGTCATACAGCAGACCATTTTTAGTCGTATACTGATATAAAGAGAAACGGTATATAGCCGGAAAATCAGACAAGATTTTCCGGGATGGGTTTGCAAGATGACCCAATCAAACGAAGGAGATTCGTATCTCTTGCGTACGCCTTCCGCACGTCGTCGAGTAAAGGCGACAACATCACGCTGACTGACAGCGCCGCAATAGTGGGCAAGGCCTCAATATTGAATGGTGTAGTCGGCTCGAAATCGGACCGACGCAAAAGTGCATTGGCTAAGACGTTCAGTCGTTCTGTTATGTACTCCACGAAGAAGTTATACTCCGCGAAGAAAGACAATCACCTCGCCATTCGTTGCGAGTGGCGCGGACTTGTGACGGCCGTGCGTAGTGACGCATGGTCCGTATAGATAATGAACGGTCTATCTCCCAAGTGATAGACGCGAAACTTAGCCAGTGCGTAATTCGTGACAAGGCGTTCCTTGTCATGTACTGGGTAATTACGCTCAGCTGCTTGCAGCTGACGCGACTGATAACAGATGACGCGCTCCGCGTCGTCTGTGTCGTATTGCATTATTGCACATGCGATTGCAATATCGCTGGCGTCACATACCACATGAAATGGTCTGTCCTGATCTGCAATCGCCAGCATCGGCGACTGCATCAAGCTCTGCTTGATACTTTCGAAGGAACACTGAAAGTCAGCGTTCCATGTCCACCTAACATTTTTTTTGAGCAAGAAAGAAATATGAAGAGCCATCTCGGCATAGTTAGGCGAACACTTGTGCAAGTAGACCGCTAGCCCAAGGAACTTCCGCAGTACCTTGACATCGACTGGCACAGGCGAGCCGGTGATCGTCTTGATTTTTTAGGGATCGGGGCGTGCACCGTGTTTACCCCCGATGCGCCGAAGAAGTGGTATTTCGCTAGCCGCGAATATACACGTCTTGAGATTGGCGTACAACTTATGCTTGCGCATGAGTCAAAAAATATGACGAACGTGAATTCTGTGATCTTCAACGTCCGTCTTCCCGTCCATAGCCCGGCTATGAACGAACACATCGTCAAAGTAATTTGGTGCGAAATCCCGTACCGGTCTCAACTGATTTGTAACACATCTGTTAAACCGTTGCAGGGGCGTTACTCACCCCCTGTGGCATCACTAGATAGTCCCACAGCATACCGCTGGGGGTGCTCACTGCCGTGTACGGGATATATCGTTCACGCATGAGGATCGGATAGAAGACATCGATCAGATCCATAGACGAAAGATGGTACTCTTTGACATACCATCTATGATTACGTCCTTTCTTGGTATCGGCGTCTGAGCCAATATCGTTGCAGCATTCAATTTGTTGAACGCGTGCACTATCCACCATCCTCTTGTGGCTTTTGCACACAGAAGGTCGAAGAGCTGTGAGGGGAGGTTGATTCCCTCACATGGCCCGCTGCTAAGCGATCGGCAAAGAACTTGTCGATCGCTGGTACTTGCTCGCGAGGCAGTTGCCAATGCGTCATGACACAGTACTTCGAGCCCGGTTGAAGCTCAATATCATGTCGGGTGCCGTTATCCCTAGGCAACTCGCATGGGACGGATTTAGTGAATACATCCCTGAATTCGATCAAATTCTTATACAAAGGATTTGACTGAAGCGATTTCCAGGATTGAGATTCGTATCGCTCAATCCGAGTCTTCTCATCGATGACGCTTTCGTTCATCAATGAACTGCTGAGAACATGTTCGGTCTCAGTAAAAAGCGTTGCCGATCGAATATCGATGACGTACTTGTCTTCCGCGACGAGTACACAGATCTGCTTGACTTTGTCACTGCGCAGATCACGCAAGAATTGTTTCGGTTCTAGCGTTGGCAATTGGGTTATCTCCGAAGTTAACTTCGGTGGCAATATCAGATCAAGCGGGTAAGAGCCTACTCTTGATCCGTCATGAACTAAGACATTCACTGTCTCGATTGCTTCTTAGAAAGTCACATCCACAGGATCCAGGAGAGCTTTCTCCACAATGTAGTGATCATCTACACTGTGTTCTTGTACAATCGTACTAACGACCGTACCGCAAGTGAGGCCATCGCAGTCACTCACAGCACACCCACATGAATTTGGGCGTTCCAAGATATTCTTCAGATCGTTATCTGATGAACAAGTGGCAGGCATCGATACTGATCGATGCTGCCAGCTCACCCTTGGATCGTATCTTCTGAGCCAAGGTAGTCCTAGGATGACATCAAACTTGTCATCCAGGTCGAGTACGATGAAGTCATCATCGTACTGTTCATCTCTTAACGTGTAGTAGATTCCGACTACACATTTCTTCTCAGTGGTTGATGCGCCTGTATCTAGGCGCACCGTCATTCTCGTTGGAGGGATCTCCCGCTCTGCGAAATTGATATTTCCAGCCTTTAGTGACTGGCGACGAACAAAGTTGTTTGACGTTCCACAGTCAACTAGGGCGCGAAGTGACAAGTCCTTTGTCACTTCCAATGTCAAGGTGATGAGGGACACCTCATCACCAGGTGCATAGACACACAGTGACTGTGTGTCGGGAGCAACCTTCGTCAAGATATTTGCAAATTCTCTTGAGGTTGCCGGACTAGTAGGGCGCTCCGCCCCTACTGACCCCGACAACTTTTTGATGGCCCCCTTTGCTGTTGTGGCTTTCCAACAGTATCGGACACTCGCCCTCCAGTTCTTTAAAATGATAGACGGTTACTGCGCTCAGCACCACGGGGTTCTGAGTGGGGGTTACTGCATTCGTTTGCATAGTGTCTCAGCCTATGCTAGCAATGACATCTCACCATTCGCTGGTCGTTCACAGGGCGAGGTTTATCGCTGTCGACATGACAGAAGTCCATTGGTTCTGGACCTCTGACCGCTGATCGTCTTTGTGGACGATAGGGGGTCAGAGTAGTGTGATCCTGTCTTTCCCTAAATTCTTCCTGCTCCGCAGCGTAGATCGCTTCAGAGAGCGTCTTTAGCTCCCCGCGAAACGGGTGGTCCCTGACAGAACCATCTGCAAGACCTTGAATGAATATCGTGATCAACTCAAATTTACTCACAGGGTTCACTTCCTTGCAACTTGCAAGATAGCAAACATGCCTAGAGCAAGCGTGAACCTTACGCTTAACCTATTTGATTTCACGGAGTTCAAAGAGAGTCCTGAACTCTACCCGGGGAGGCCCAAACGTCTCACTGAGCAGGGTCTTGAAGACGTCTAACGACTCGAACACGTTCGGGTCGTTAAACTTGAGATTTAGGGCCCAATTCCTGGCGCCCCCTAAAAAGTACGACTGAGCAAATGCGACTTGCAATCGCTCATTATCGATGCGACGAGCCTCAATGGCACCGTCGACTTCGACGGACCATTCTAACAAGGAGTCGTCCTCGACTCCGTAATACTCGGATATCTCTAGGTTTAGAGACTCCTGTCGACGCTCACGCGTCGACAGCGCGGACTGAGACTGATGCTGTCTCATTTCTTCAGTCCGCTGGTGATCTAATTTTGACAACAAGGTCACCTGCGCTCGTAACTCGTCAAGTTCTCGCTGCAAAAACTTCCTATTGACGGAATGCTGCTGTTCTCTATCCCTTGTGGATAGCAAGAAATAGATAGCTTCCTCACTAACGGTCGAACTCATTCGTTCATCCTCACTCCATTCGAAATCGTTCAAATAGGAGTAGCTTTCACGAGGTCCATGAAATCTGTCGCCTTCGACTTCGTCCAACATGAACATGTTGGACGATGTGAGTGTGGTCCTTAGACGGACTATAAACTGCTACCAGGTGTAACGGGGCACTGATGACAACGTACTGGATGACCGTACAGATCTCACTTCCACTGACAACAGTGATTGTCTGTGCCTTGCTAAGTGTTGCACCAACACAGAGGAAAGAAATGAGACTAACTTCACACTCTAGCCTCTGGTAAAAGTAGAACTGTGTTATTCAGTACAATAAGTCCTATCAATCTTGTGTCTCTGTTTGTACTGACTTAAATATATTAATCTAACTAAACGTATGATGACGTCTACTCACTACCCATTGCGCACGTCTAGCAGCAATTGTTGCGCTGATATCATCACGATATCAACCAATGAGTAGATCCTTCGGTCATGTCAACAGTATCATCAAGCTCTGTGATATTGTTGATATAATATCCAACGTAATAATCTTTATTGTCATTTTAGCCTTAATGACAATTTCATGTAACGGGCTACCCCGTTACAGTGAACGCCGGAATATAAGGGAAGAGTAATGAAAGGAGCATAGTTGGCGGGACCAGCAACGTCAGTTCAATGATCGCAATGACTGCAGAGACCAGCGCAACCAGCGTGAACATCGTGACTCACACGGCAATCGTCATCACCGACGGAACGTGGCAGGCGATAATAAGAAAAACACCAGTGACTATTATAATGCTGTATGGTGTACTTTCCACAAAGCAAAGTACCACAAATCTAGCGAGTTCTTCATCCTCAAGAAGCAGAGCGAGTAGCACAAGCCTGCCGAAATATAGGCGACAGTCCCGAGCGAGAACAAGTATCCCAGATTTGAAGAAGATTCGAGAGGCGGCGACAGAGACAGCGAGTTTAAGCTCGAAGGTCTGGTCCCCAAGAAGCAAACCATCACCTAGCTCGCTACGTTACCAAACTAGGTTCATTTCTATAAGCAAACGGCACATTCAATGCGCTACTAGACAGTGATGCTCCGTTAAGCATCGTCAATCAGATGACTATACAGACCAATGTTTGTCTCGAGCGTAAACAAATCTCATCGATGACCAAGTTTCAGACGGACAATGGAAAGGTAGCTACTGATGTTAGATCAATTGTTCAGTTCCGATTTGAATCCTTCAAGCCTTACGCCATCATTACTCACAGGTTCGACTATTTAGAGAATTGCCAAGATGATGTGGTGATTGGTCGTGCCCCATGACTTCGTTGGGCATAGTGCTCGATTTTACGCTAAATGGTGTTCAGTTGGATGGTTACTACGCGCACCTAAACACCGGTGGGTCACACTCTTTCGAGGTGAGCGGCCAAGAATTTTTTTTGACAAAAGCAAATAAGTGGCTGAAACTACAATCTTACCATAAGAGCTCATGCCCGACTAGCTACTCAACTCTCAGACTACTTATACCTCCTGATTCTTCGTGATAACAAGAGCTTGTACGTTTTTCAATTAGGAAGGATGAGATTTGATGATTAAATTCTGTTTATTTCGCCTGACTACAATCCCGTTCACGCCAAGACATTCCCAGTACCACTTAACTTTGAAGGAAAAGCGTAGAGCTTACTTAGCATCTGATTATCATCGATGTGATGGAAAGATACATTATTCGGACATTGCATCGCCAGCCATTTTTATACAAACACTTAACGGTTCAATTCGTCTCCTGATCTACTTTTGTTGAATCAAACAATATTTGCAGCGCAGCTCATGATATGATGTCTCACGTATTCGAGAAATTCTATTGCGTCTCGCGGGAGCGAAGTGTCTCTCTACGCTAGATGCAAACATGGAGTACCACGCGCGTTGGCTATCTACGTCAAGCCATATGCATACTGGCATATGCTAAACTTTCAGGAAGTTTCAGTACAAGCGGTTCCCAATGGGTATTTTTACGGCGCCGGACGAATATCAAGTGTGCATGGAAAATATATTAGGAGACCTGGATTTTATCGTCATTGATCTATAAGATATTCTAGTTGACTCTAATAGCGAGAAGACATGTATCAAACACTTGGAATGCGTGTAAAAGAGTCTGTAGAAGTATGATATTAATCTCAACGGCATATAATTACCACATTCTATGAGAGTCTGTTGACTATCTCGGCTTCGTGATTACATCCGGGGATATTCAGCTCCATCAGACAAAGATTCAAGGAGATCTGTAATGGGCCACCCCGTTACATAAGTAGTTTCGATTAAGTTTACATGTTACTTAAGTAGGGTTGTTACTTTCGAAGTAGCGAAAGTAGCACGTCGTATATTTTAGCTGGTTTAATGGGCTCAGTACCATTATTAGCCAGTAAGATATAGACACGTAGATTGAGTGGTTCCCATGAGTCCAAGGGAACCATTCGTACTTAGGATGATTTTAAAAGACAAAATATAAACAGAGTTAAAAATACTTAACACCTAAGACTTGGGCTTTGAGCTTCCTCAAAGCGTTAGAAATAGTGTACGCTAAGTACGGGTTATTCTAGCCCCGTTACACCTGGTAGCACTTAGTAGTCCTTCCCATGCCCGAGTTTGGGATGAGCGATTCGTCGTACTTTGACGCTCCAGACGTGAGTCTGGAGCACGCGACTTTTCCCCATCTCACTGGTGTTGAGTGGGATGCCCTAAATCGCCTCGCGGCGATATCGGGAGAGGCATTTGTTGTGTCGCTGATGAGATCAGCGACTCCTGATGAACAGCGTCTCGCCATACACGACTACATGGCTCGCGAGCTCGCCGAATTCCATCGGCGAGGTTTAACTCCCTCGCGGACTTCACGGAACGATGCCGTGAAGATGGAGACCTCCGCCTATTCTGGCGAAGGAAAAGAACGCTTGTCGTTGTCTCGTTGGTTTCGAGAGGTCGACATCGCTATCGCCTCGAGACTTCTCGAGGCTCCTCAAGCGAAGGTCAATTTCCCTTCTTTCCCGTCTCACTGGGAAAGCCAAGGAGTGGGCCTTGGGAAAACTCGTTGTTGACGAGTTTGCGTTCCCCACTCTGGAAGCCATCCAGAGTGACCTTCGACTCGCCTTCGAGCCGCCCCAGGAAGAGAAGTTGGCGCGTTCAAGGTTCCTGTCCCTGCGACAGGGTAAGATATCCATGCGCGACTACGTGCAGATGGCTCGACATCTGGCGTCTTGTATTGTCACGCATCCCATGGACATGTATACACAAGTGAACGTGTTTGTCGATGGCATGCGTGAAGGGCAGACTCGCCTCTCGCTGGAACGAGCAGAGCCTGCCACGTTGGAGGAGGCTTTCGCTATCGCTCTCCGTGAGGATTTCAGAGTCACCAAGGCCTATACCAAGCCTTCAGTTGTTACCGCTGTCAGATCAGCGGTCCCGGAACCTATGGAGATCGATGAAATTGAGTCGTCGGGTGACCGACGACGCGCTACAGCCTACAAGGGCGACGTCCGAGGCGGACGTCAGATGATCTGCTTTCGATGCCGGAAGCCGGGACATCGCGCGGCTGATTGCCGCGCGCCAGCACCGATGTCGGTGCATGCGTCGGACACCCATCATGAGGGAGGTGCTCCGATCAGTCGTCCAAAAAACGGACGAGACCAGTAGGTGCAGGGCGCCCTACTGGTTTGAAGGGAGGTCCGGGTCCACCGGTGGCAGCTCGACCTCCCAGCCCATCTGTGCTGCGTGCACGGTCAAATGCCACCACTACGAGTGGTGATTCACGCCTGATTATTGTTAATCTACATTTCGCCGGTATCCGGCGACCCCTACGAGCGCTCCTGGATTCAGGAGCGACAAACAATTTCTTCCGTGAATCTTGCGTGTCAATGCTGCCACCCAGCATCCAGGTCCACGAGGGAACTGGCCAAGTTGTTGTCAAGCTCGCTGACGGGAAACCACGCCGCGTATCGCGGCGCGAAGTGTCGTTGCCGTACACGTTTGACGGCTTTCGCAGTAACGACAACTTCTTGGTGATTGAAATGAATTATGCATTCGATTGCATCCTGGGCATGCCATGGTTGGCACGCTATAAGCCCCAGATCGACTGGTTAGCCAGATCAGTGAGACGTCGAAGCAAGTTCGACGTCAGCGAAGTGTTCACCCATCTCTTGGTGTCTCCAAGTGATTGGCCGAACGTTACAGTCGTGGATCGTACATCCACGACACCGGCGGTACACAGAGTGAGCGATGGCCCTCTCTGTACCGCTTGTTCCGTGCCCCTACGCACGAGTGATGGTGCCTCCTCGCTTTGCAGCGAGGAGTCCGACGTGGACGAGCAGTGGCTCCCACGTAATGACGACGCGGACGAGCAGTGGCTCCCGCGCAACGACGACGCGGTCGAACAGCGGTTCCCGCACGAGAGAGCAGTGGTCGAACACGAACAGGTGTTCCCACCTGCACCCATTGTGGTCGAGCAGAGGCTCCCACAAGGGCAACACGTGGCCGAGCAGGGGCTCGCCACCGAGTGTGACGTGGATGGACAAGAGTCCCCACGTGCGAATATGATGGTCGAACAGGGGTTCCCATCATCGCCTACTGTGGTCGAACAGAGTTTCCCACATGAGCAAGACGTGGTCGAGCAGGGGCTCCCACACGAGTTTGTGGCGGTAGAGCAGGGGCTCCCGCATCATACGTCGACGGACGAGTATGGAATACTCCCGTCGCGCGATTTCGACGTCCTGGATGAGGACATCCAGCGTCTAGAGGGGGTGCAGATTTAACACCTGACTGCGGTTCGCCAGCTTCGAGCATGGACTCGAGGCACGATGGGGACGCAAGCTACGAGAACTCAGCGTTGGAATGTGTTCACGCTATTGTGTACGTGGACGGGAGTCCACAAAGGCGCCAATACATTGAGGTCGCGAGTCCACCTCGCGACGCGTCGTCTATTACGAGCCTTCCAGGACTCTCCTGGAAGCATTTTCTACGCGACCTCAAGGGAGGCACGGTGGAACAAGTATGTCTGGTCACCAACGAGGTGATCTATGAGCCGAATTAGGAGCTAATGACGCGCCCTCGAAGCGCTGAACAAAAGTCAGCGCGCGAAGAAAGATTTGCGTCGCAATCTTGGGAGGCTCTGCGCGAGTCTGGTAACCCTGTTTACGACATTGCACGAGAGTACGCCGACGTGTTCCCGGACAAGATTCCGGCCGAACTCCCTGCCGATCGTGGCGTGCGGCACGAGATTGATCTCGTGCCAGGATCGAAATATTGTGTGACACGGCAGTGGCCGATGCCTCGAGACCAAGTCGAGGCTATTGATGCATTCTTCGAAGGTCGTCGCAAGGCCGGTCATGTGCGTGAGAGTGTCTCTCCCCATTCGAGTCCAACCTTCTGCGTGAAGAAGGCTACGGGAGGCTGGCGTATAGTGCATGCGTTTAACAAGCTCAACGATGCCACTATTCCTGCCCAAACGCCTATCCCCAGGAAAGACATGGTTCTAAACTCCATGTCAGGTAGCGTCATCTTCAGCGCCATCGATCTGACCGATGGCTTCTACCAGATCTTGATGCGACCGAGTGACATACCACTCACTGCGGTGAGCACCCCGAGTGGTATGCTATGGGAGTGGCTGGTGATGCCACAAGGATTGAAGAACGCACCAGCCACTTTCAATCGCATGGTATCTCAAGTGTTGAGACCGCTTCGAGACTTTGCTATTAGCTACTTCGATTACATCTTTGTCCACAGTCGCGCTGTGGGCAATCATAGTGCTGTCCAAGTTCACCTTCAACACCTGAAGCAGGTGTTTCAAGTCATGCGAGATAACAAGTTATATGCAAACTTGAAGAAGTGTGTATTCTGTGCACCGGAGATTCCGGTGCTGGGCTGCTACGTGAGTAAATCGGGTGTTCGAGCCGATCCAGAGAAGGTGTCGTCAATCTGTTCTTGGCCCACACCCAAGAACCCTACGGAGTTACGTCAATGGCTCGGTCTAGCTAATTAGTTGCATAAGTACACAAAGGATTACGCCGGTTCTATACAGCCCCTGTCGTCACTTCTGAAGAAAGACGCCACGTGGTCGTGGCGTCCCGAACATCAAGCAGCCTTTGACGCAGTGAAGAAGAGCCTGGCGTCGGCGCCAGTGTTGATACTCCCTGACGACACCAAACCGTTTCACGTGGTGTGTGATGCAAGTGACTTTGCAATTGGTTGCGCCCTCATGCAGTTCGATCATGAGGGCCGTGAACGAGTCGTGAGCTATCAGTCACGACAGATGAAGCCGGCAGAGAAGAACTATCCGGTTCACGACAAGGAACTGCTAGCGATGCGCTACGCACTCATCAAGTTTCGTGTCCACCTACTGGGCGAGCGCACGTTCGCCCTGTATACTGATCATGCATCGCTGCGGACAGCAATGAAGAGCCCACACCTGTCACAGCGGATGGCACGGTGGCTCTCTTTCTTCTCCGAGTACAACTTCGTCGTGCACTACAAGCCAGGCAAGACCAACATTCTTGCTGACGCACTGTCACGACGCCCAGATTACGATCCTCGTATGGCACTGAGTCGTCAGGCAACTGACGACGACGATGAAGACGATCGATGTGCGACGTGTGTGTCGTTGAATCTAACTCGGGTCACACCCGAGTTATACCTTTTCGATGAAATTGTCTCGGCTTACGCGAACGATCCAGATTATGCGGACATTATTGCCTATCTGCGCGCTCCCAGCGATGCTGCACTGGGAGCTCTTTCGCGAACGAAGCGTGATCACATTCAACGATACAGTGTGGACGGTGATTTGCTGTTATATAGCATCGACAAATTCGATGCGCCTCGAACTGTGATTGCGAATGACTTGGATTTGCGTGCTCGTATCATCCACGAGTACCATGATGCCCCAATTGGCGGTCATCTGGGCCGCGAAAAGACATTCGCGGCTGTCTCGCGCGACTTCTTCTGGCCCCACATGTACAAGTGGGTTCGCAACTGGGTTCGCACCTGCGAAGTATGTCAGCGCGTGAAGCCATCACCATCGTCGCAGGCACCCCTGCGACCCCTGCCAATTGCAGTTGAGGCTTGGAGCTCAGTCTCAATGGATTTTATCTTCGGGCTTGCACCAGATGGCCAAGACCGATCGGGTATTCTGGTCTTTGTCGACAGATTCAGCAAGATGACACATCTGGTGCCTGTTCATGCAACGATCACCGCGGCTGAGACCGCGGTGCACTTCATTGACACTGTGTTCCGCCATCACGGTCTTCCAGACAACATTGTCTCGGACCGTGATCCTCGTTTTACATCTGCTTTTTGGACGTCATTGTTCGAGTTGCTTGGCAAAAAGCTACAAATGTCGACAGCAGCCCATCCGGAAACGGATGGGCAAACAGAGAGAGTTAATCGGGTCCTCGAAGATGTTCTTCGAAGTTACGCAACGTCCTTTACAAGTTGGAGTGCGTTTTTGCCACTCGCGGAGTTTGCACTCAACAACGCGGTTCACGCGTCAACGGGGTTGACGCCATTTTTTGCAAATTCGGCCTGACATCCTCGTGTACCTACTCTTCTTGCCGTGGGTCAACCCACGGCTCTTCGTGGCTCCACTCTGGCGGGGGGTGATAACGATAAACAACGATCGAGTGAAGCTCACGGTATTCTGAGCGCGAATGTTGTCAACCATTCCAAGGCGAGGTCTTCTGTTTCGACGCCACGTGACGTGGCGTCCCCGATAGCTCAATGGACTGCACAGACGCTGATCGACCCTTCTTCGAGTATGCGAAACCCTAAAGCTAACTACGCGCCGAATGAATCGGCGCGACCAATTGATGACATGGCTGTGTCAGAGTTTATACTCCAACGTCAAGCCATCACGAGGTTTGTACGCGATACTCTTCGATCTGCAGTGGATAAACAGAAAGCGAATGCAGACAAACGTGGAAGAAAGAACACGAGTACATTCAAGAAAGGTGATCGTGTATTGTTATCTACCGAAGGCCTACGAGATTCAGCAGTAACCAATCTAGGCGCGAGCAAACTCGCGCCACGTTTCATCGGACCATTCACGGTACTCAAGGCAATCGGCGACGCATACACACTGGCCATCCCTTCGTCACTGCGACTTCACCCGACGTTTTACGTCGGGCGGCTCAAGGAGTACCTTCCAGCTACGCTTCACGGGTTGGCTCCGTCCTCGGAGTCAAAGGCTCATAGGTCGACCTTCCCTCTCGCCTTGCTCGACGCGCCAACGACATCGGACGCGGCTGCGTCCCAGCCTGCGCGTGCCCAAGAACCTGGCGTTCCAGGTTCCGCATCCGTTCAAGCAGCTCGCGGTTCGACTGTCGAATCTCGTTCGCTGTTCTCTCAGCCCGCGCAGCTCGGTCAAGGGCAGCTTCAGCCTCCAGCTGGGCATCGACAGCCTTGTTCACAGCCGCATCTACATCTTCCTGGGCAACCAGGACGCCAGCAGTACCATCGTGAGGGTCCACCACCGCTTGTGGACGCGGAAGGCCAGAAGCGCTGGATTGTGGAGCGTTTACTGGGTCACGAGGACCCTCGTCGCGACACCATGAGCGCGCGGTTCCAACCGCGCGCAAGTATCGTGTACGTTGGCTCGGGTTTCCACCCGAGCAGGATACGTGGGAACCGCGCTCTTCGCTTCTTCGAGACGTTCCGGACCTCGTTCGGGCTTACGAGTCCCTGCACACGCTTGGTGCAGACTTGGTCGACGACCTGTGTGTTCTCGCGGTGAGCGAGAACGAGATGCACGACGACGGTGTCGTGGTGAAGTGTCACCACGACTACGAGACCGAGAGCGATTGCGAGAACGTCGTGGTGACGTTTCACCACGACGACAAGATGAAGAGCGACGACGAGAACGTTGCGAAGAGCGTGTATCGCGACGATCACGCGAACGAGAACGTCTTGGCGATTGCACGGCACCACGACCTCGAGAACGCGAGTGGTGTCGCCAGCGTGACGCGCCACGATTAACCGCAGTCTAGCGCTCCACCAAGCTGCGCTCGTACCGTCCTATCCAGAGCTGTTCATAATCGCTGAGTGGATACTCAGCGACGTGTCGTTTCCAAGCTTCGCGAGTTGGACGAGGCACCGAGTCACAGGAGTAATAAGATTCGTGCACGTGAACGTAGCAGAGTCGATCTACGTTCCAGGCGTTTTCACAGATCTTCTCGCGCAGTACACCGATGGAATGATCGGCGTGGATATCTTCGCGATTGGCCAGCCACTGCTGAAAGTTCCTTCCGTCTTCATGCATCCGGTTCCACCGCCGGATGAACGCACACCATGACCTCTGGAGTGACTCGTATGAGATTCCATCAAGTCTCTTTCCGCGCAACCCACGGAAACGACGGAAGTAGTCCTGCATCGTCTCGAGAGAGTCCGGAGACCGAGCTCCGGACAAGTCGTACAGCGCCCAAGGGATCAGGTGCTGATCCATCACGCGGTCGACCAAACTCCCGCTGATTGTGCGCGGGAGTGCTGTTTTGTTGGCGTCTGCGTCTTCAGTCATCGTTCGGCTTGTGAGTCGTTAAAGTCTTGTGGTTGAGCACTCACGGTTGGTGAGTGCTGTCTTGAGAAGGGGGTGATGTAATGGGCCACCCCGTTACATAAGTAGTTTCGATTAAGTTTACATGTTACTTAAGTAGGGGTGTTACTTTCGAAGTAGCGAAAGTAGCACGTCGTATATTTTAGCTGGTTTAATGGGCTCAGTACCATTATTAGCCAGTAAGATATAGACACGTAGATTGAGTGGTTCCCATGAGTCCAAGGGAACCATTCGTACTTAGGATTATTTTAAAAGACAAAATATAAACAGAGTTAAAAATACTTAACACCTAAGACTTGGGCTTTGAGCTTCCTCAAAGCGTTAGAAATAGTGTACGCTAAGTACGGGTTATTCTAGCCCCGTTACAAGATCAGTAGATTGCTGTACCCAATACGAGAAAGGAACCACGCCGCTTCTTGGGATAAATAATTACTACGGGGGCATGAACCCGAGCTAGACGGCATTATGTCGACCACTTAATCGCTTCAGAAGCGCTAAAGCCTTATTAGAATGGCTACCTTGTGACACGGAAGTATTCCACGCTGTTCAATAAAAATTTGCGTAAGCGTTCCAGCTCGCGTTTTCCAATCTAAAGCAACCATTTCACTTTTATGCTGACGCCAGCGGCAAGAATATCGACAGCACTATAATGCACTTGATCAGATTCTTGCATGCTACTGGCGAAGTCAGGACAAGAATCTAGTGGATTACACTAGAATGTAAGTGATCCTCTTCGATTGCAAATCATGCGCGAACACTGTACGACTCTGCTCCGGTTTTTTGGGGTCGTTCACACCGACCACAAGAACCTCGTATATACGATCAAAACCAGCCTGCGATACAAGCTATGGAAATTGATTTGCAGGGATTACCGCCTCTTAATGCACTTCACCATGGGGAATAATAATGTTGGGGTTGACAATTTTTGGTGGATGCGATTTGACAAGTTGATGACAAAGTTTAAGTTGCATCTTGCGGAGGAGGTTTTGCGGCGACCAATGAGTCAGAATGTGTCATAAATAGTCCTGTTCTACGCGATCAACAAGAGAAAGATGACATGATATAAAAGATCAAGACCCTGTGCCTCAAAGGAGGCAACAACCCCGACTATGAGCTTCTACCGCTACTCGGCAGTACGCTAATTGCGTACTAAAAGCTTCATTGTACCCGACATCCTTCGCGATGACCTAAATAATTGGTATCAAATAGGTCTCGGACACTTTGGAATTGAACTCCAGAACAAGAAGATGATACAGGTGCTATACCGACCTAGTATGAATGCCGTGATAACAATGAGTCAAAGAATTGTCTAGTTTAAAAGAAGGCCAACGTACACGGAGGCAAGCAAGACTAAAAAAATTTTACACCTCGTACACTCAAGATAGTAATTTTTTTGACACAGTTTATGTTAATTTAAATTGTTCGCTGCGAGGATGATTACTATGGCATCGCAATGGTCGATTACGCCACGTGTTGGCTGAAAGTTGGCATCCAGCCTGATACAAAATCTCTGACTGCACCCGAGAACTTCGATCGTGAATGACTGCGCAGATGCCCGCGTCCAGTGAAAGTCATACATAACCAAAAGACGGAGTTGACTGATGAAGATCTCCAGGAGATGCCACGCAGCTACAAAAATTTTATTAAGCCAAAAAAATCAAAATCCCACAAGAAAACGCGATTTGTGACCGCTTTTACCTGGAGATGTTGAATGTCATCCGTTGCCACGATGAATTCGACTGGAAAAAGATTATACACTACGCTGCTTTCACCGTGAAAGCGAGCTATCGCATCATTCTTTTTTCCTCGCCAGGTCAGATTTTCTTAGGTCAAGATATGATCACTCGATATCTCTATAGTGCAAACTGGAGCTACCTCTCGGAGCGTCGTTTTGGTGCAATCCTCGCTGACAACTACCACGAGAACAGCAAATGCCTCGGGGACTTTTACAATCCAGGAGACCACTTAATGGTACGGGTTACCGATCAATGTCGTGCCAAAATTCATGCCGTGGCACAAGGACCGTTTATCATACGCGCAGTTCATGACAACGGAGCTGTTAACATCGACAAGGTCAAAGAGACCTGGAGCGTGAGAATCCGACGTATTTTCATGCTGAATATAACACATCATACGTGGAATATGACCTAGGTGGTATGGTGGATGACCTGCGAAAACAGAAGATGATTGCAGAGACTGCGATTGCCAAGATGATCGCAAGAGTTTGTTACACCAGTCTATCATACCTAATGTCCCTCCAGCTTATACATTTTTTCCATTTTACTCTCTACGACGTAAGCTCCTCTTCCAGCCATGAGTCGGGTCTGTCACTGACGTAGCAGTCCTAAAGAACAATGCAAGAATTTCAAATTGATCGTATCGCTAGTTCTCTGAATCTAATATCGCAGACTTTTCACAACATAATGCAAGAAAGGGCGGCAACGAGGCATTTGGCCCACGAAGATCATGATCTAATCTCTTTTACAAGACAACTGCATTATCTCTATGCGCTCAAAAGAGTATTCACAACGGCGGCAGGTCCAAACACGTGAGGTACCGCAACATACTTAACTCAGCTTTTATGGATCACTCATAGGTGTTGAATGCAAAATTTGACACAAGGGTGTATACATAATGGTATCCACGCACGCTGAAATTACAGCTGATAGATAAAAACACATATAATATTCAAAGTAGATATGTCATCAGTCTGTTCATAAAGAATATGGCATGGTTGCGCGAATGGCTAGCACAGCATCTGGTTTAAAATTACAATAACACGCCTTTTTCTAGCCTGGCCGGCTGTGATTGCACCCTCATGTTGATGGTATAAGCATTTTCGTCCTTGACGTATGGATCCAATGAGACCGAAAAAAGGTAAGTAAACAATTTAATGCATGTGAATTACGTACTGCAAACTAGCGCGAATGTGGCGCTGTGAATATGCTTGCACGGCAATAGTCTTAACTACATCTCGCAAATATACCGCAGCGAAAAGCTTGATCTCTTCGCGTATAAAACAATTGCAGATCAATGCGTGATGAATGGTCTGTCTGATGAGGGTAATTTTTGACTTGTCAACGAACCTCACAGGAGAAAACAAGTAATTTACGAATACGAACTACTAATCTGACACCGCCAGAACACTGCGAGTGCTCTGTAACGTGCACAGAATTCTTATATTACTACGATATTTTTCTGGATAGAAGCGGCAAGATTTATGTCTATCGATACAGTTTCAAGTCGGTGGTATTTTTGACGATGTCCGTTTGTATGCGTCGCATTTTAATTTTTCATATTGCGGTGAAACGGAAACTTACGACCATAATCAGTGGCTCAATTTTTGTGACGGCCACAACACTTCATCAGAATTGCACGTCTAGCAGCGTGATGGATTGCTATGGCACAAGCATGTGCATGACAACTTGTAAGCATTGAAACGTTTTCCCCATATCCGTAGAATAATGTCCCCTCTTATTGCCCTCACTTGTCTTCATATACCATGTTTAGTCGTTCCGTAAACATCTTATTAAAACGTTTATTGCGGGGAAGCCATGAAGCTGCGCTATATCATCTCATGAAAATTTATCGATACCGAAGAGGTGGCCTCCAACTATACAAAAACAAGTCAAATAATTGAATAAGGATGAAAGGCGTATAAAAAAGAGGCCCTGCCCAAGAAAAATAGAAGCCATGCTATGATTGAGTAGTAGGCACCGTAATTCCACTGGAAAAACCGAAGGTCGACTCAAGAAGTCGCGCAGGCATTATATATATTAGGTGAGCAGAAAATCAAGATTTATGTTTGGATGTACATGAATGATTCCACGGTGTGTATTTTCGGCATGATTTACCATCGGTGCATTGTTTACCTTCTAATCATCCGAGGCTTCTTATCTTTCCGTTTTTTGGTGCATTGTTTTACCTTGTGATGATTCGACGCTTTATTTATCTCCTTCGAATCGTGCAAATATTAATTCTTTGATAATGCGACGCTTACTTATTTCTCCTGTTATGCATTTTTATACTTCTGTCGTAGAGCGATCACGAGATTTTACCATTATGGTGGAACCTGGGAGCTCACATATCGCAGGCGTCGGTTCAGTCCGAATTCAATTCTGATTGGAGGAATGCTGTCTGAGATGAGTGGTTTGTACGGCCTCGATCTGATCCCTCAATCTCGATCTCGATCTGATTCTCCGATCTCGATCTATAGTATAGGTCACGACAACTTTTTTTATTGAAAAACCCGCTTGGTGTAAACCACCTGGGGTACAAGGGGGCGGTATCCTTGAGAAATAGACGCGTGGCTTCGAACTTAGTGATACAGATAGGCCAAGCGATGGGTTAGTTTTGGATTTAACTGGTTAATATTAAACACATTTCATTTTGATTCTAAGTACACGTGTCGACTTCTCTTCCGCGTTGAAATATAAGCCACCCGACGTCAAAGAAAGTCGCATACTTAACTTAAGTGATATACATGGATTAATTGGCCAGGGATCAACGACTCTCTACAAACCCTCAACTGCGATCGGACGCATCTAACACGTAAATGCAAGGGGTACAAGACGGCTAACGTGGTCAGAAGGCTTGTAAATAAAGAATCGACTTCGGGCAAGGCGATCTCGGAGAGATCAAGGTGGCTCATATCACCTCACAAGTACACCCGTTATCGTGTAAAGGTTTCCACGCGACAGCATTAATCCCATCCACGGTCAAGCTTGGCATCGACTCGGGTTTACCTGGAAGAGTGCAAATTGACCCACCAACGGGTACACACGGTGAGCGGGGCAGTCAAAACGAAATCGGAGTACCCCCTCCGTTAGTCGGTCGTCCGGGCGCTAGTGGATAGTTGGTATCGACTCCTTATAAGATCGATTACCACTCCACCACAGTCTCGTGATCATTTATGCAAATTTTCGCGTTGATAGGACCGCGATACTCACGTACAGTTCAGCAAAAAGAATGAGGAAGGTTTGTGGGTGCTTATACCGAACTGCTTGACATGAGCCATATCGTTGCATTCACCTTCACTGCCGTGTTATACCGATAAATAAGCTATTCGCGTTCGCACAGTATTGCGCGGCCGAACTCTTCCACCTTTGCTCCACCTCTAGGGTCTTCGACCTATCTTTTCTCGCAAGAGAAATTGTGGTTGGTGGGATAAGCACTGCGATGGAGTAGGCGTCAGGATTCGTCGAGACAATTCGAAGCGGCGATACTCGGTAGAATCAAGGTAGAAACACTAAATTCATTCGGGTGGGGGTGCACACTGCAGCAATAGATAGTATGTGCGAATAGCTTGAAATACAGATCCGAAGTCATTTCATCGCGAGGCTCACGGCTCGCAGAATAATCGGTAATACGCTAAGATGATTCATACTCACAGAGATAATTTGAGGCTCAGTGCATGAGGGAATGGACCTGAAGCAAACAATAAAGAAAAGCCTCTGTTGACAATCGTGGTAACCTTCAATAATACATCATACGCGACTATTCATACATGATGCAAAGGATCGGAGCCAACGCCAATATATTTCACACTAGCGGACCATATCACGTACTTGCTCGCAGATTACAACATGGTGTGTCGATCGTTGCCTGATATACAAGATCTATCAGGACAAACAAGCGCATTGATCCAGTCGAGTATTAATCGATTCGCATACAATGGCAGCACGAAGTATTCGTTGTATTGTGGCAAGTAACAAAAAGCAGTGTTTATAATGAGCTGTTTGTGACGTGCTGCAATCGTATAAAATGGAACTGGACGATACTGGTATGAAAAATCATCGGGAAAGGATCCCCAGGTGAATTCTAATAGAATGAAACTTAAAGGAGATAGGGGAAAACACAAGTCAGTTCGGCCAATTTCCAAGAATAGTGGTTGTTACAGTATATGCTAACGTCCATCATGAGTGTGATAGAACATTTAGGTAATTATCGTAGTTCAAAGAACATCGATGAGCCTATGTCGAAATAGTCAATACGATTGCTCAAATAAATATTAACGCTGCATCATCCAGTCTCTCTTCTTCATGTTCTCGTCAAAGTCTCAGCACAGTTGTCACTTGATCGCTCTATAACTACAATAGCGTGTTGCAGGAGTCGATGAATATAAGGTTGTCTGATTTTAATAAAAAAATTAATATTTGAACCATGCCCCTTGATCGACTAGGATGGAAGCAAGTGCAACAATAGCGTTGCGAGCAATATAAATCGGTTTATAAAAGAGCGGATAACTTGATCAAGCACCATAATATAAAGGAAGGAGAAAATTGCGCTAAATAAGTTAAATTAAAAAAGAACTAGCGTTAAGCAAGAAAACATATGTGATTATCCTACAAAATAGACCGGAGAAGAAATGGTGTTGTTGTTTGTATCCAACAGGTGTCGTAGTACATTGACAATGAGAACGCTTCTTGAGGATTGTACGACGTCGAATCTGTCGTCAAGTCTCTATCGATCATTTTGATTTATCCACAAGATCATGCGGCACGCAATATCTTTCTCGCTGTTTACACAACATCTGTAGCACGAGTACCATCAAATTTGTTATAAAAATAAACGACTACGTCAAACATAAACGTGTCAGTACCCTTAAAAACGTACGAAGTACGATTGTACGTGTGCCAAGATACTGGCAATTAATCGCTATGATTCAATGCATCTCTTGTATTGGAGATCATTTTCATTTTTACTTTTCCTACGGAAGATGGCGAACTTTATCATTATAGTCCTGCAATCGATTGCATGTTTTTTGTCGTTATTGTGCTAAAATATGAGATTTTGCAACGACAGCTATGGAAAGCGACGACGAGCAGCACCCAATTAGTATCGACTTACCTGACACGTGGTACGCGGGTGAGAGTGATACAAATCGAGCTACTTATAAATTTTGCAAAAAGTACAACCATCCGGGTGCGTTGTAGCGAGCGATACCGGTGTTACAAGAGGGTCTGCACTGAACGTGACTGTTTATTGATCGTGCATCTTGCATTCCCACACATGAACAGCCCGCCAAAATATTGGCTCTGCCATCTTGCCAAGCATCTGATACTATCAAGGAGTATCGACAACTTACAATCGCTAAACAAAATGCGTCGGGCTTTGCTGTTAGAGTTGGCCGTGATGCTGACCACGATGACCCTTAGTCGAAACTCAACCGTGATTGTTTGTACGAAGGTGAAAGACGAAGGAGTCTTCTCTACCTATATTATCAGTGTAAACCTTTCAACAGGTTAAAGTTAGAACGATTAGCTGAAAAGATTGAGATACAGAGCTTCATGATCCCAGCATACGTTGTGAAAATTGAAGAAGTAACTTGACAAATTGAAGTTTAATATCCTGGATAATGAATTGTAGCGCTTAAGCATCATTTTCGATAATCTCGTCGAGCATGAAGGCTTATACAAAGCGCGAGATATCTACGGATCGAACTTTTGTGAAGATGTCAGTCAGTATAGTGCTGCTTGTTTCATTCTAATTAAAGGAAATCAACAAAATTAGAATTATCGGAGTTGGTTTGTATTGATAAAGAATGGCTATACCTGAAATATAGCTCTGGCGCCCTTACAAGGTAAAATTTAGCTACCCCATCATGTGTGATACTAGACAGTGTAAGAGACTGGTAAAAGAAGAAGATAATACAACACATTCATCTGGGTTTTCTCCTGAAGGCATCAATTTGAAGATACGAAGTACAAGTCTCAAATACTACAAATTGGCGTTAATGTTAACATTTCAGAAAAAAGTTTGAACTGAAGAAAGCACCAGAAAAATAAGATATTTATGGACTGCGTATACTCTACATCATAGTGAGTTCAGGAAGTGGGAAGCGAAAATGGTACGTAGCGTATTTGCAATGCCCAAGGCAAAAAAAACGTTGGCATCAAATAACGTACAAACGGTAAGCATCGTATTATAAAAGAATTCTAAAACTTTTGATTGTCGCTTGCTTGATTAATATTGAGCGTTACATTGCCCGTAAGTGAGCTGTACCAGTAAAAATGGCAAAATGGGGAGCATTGACTACGTTTGAGTCTCGCAATGAGGAACAATTCATGGGCTCTGATCAACGGGGTGAAATTGACAAAGGCTCCTTTGTAGGCTTCATCGTCGCGATGCCAACAGAAGGGGAAAATTTAACGGTTAAAATTTCATCTCGATCTTGCGACAATGTTATAGGATCCTCGATCAATTACTACAAATGGAATGAATTCGCTTCATTTCATGCACTCCTGGTACTAATGCATATTTCCAAACCAAATTTGATTGTTCGAAAAATAGAACGATACATAGTATCATAGACATCTACCGATGCTTGCCCATTCAAAGTTAAAAAAAACGTTGATGTCAATCGTGGATTACGACCTCCTACAAATAGTTGTGTATCAAAATTCGCCCATCTTGAATTATCTAGGACGTCAAAAGGAGAAGCAAAATTTCTCGCAACAAGCTACAGAGGTATCAATACCCGTCAAAATAGAAGGTGCAAAATGCTCACGTAATTTGGTCATATTCGTAGGACTTGTCTGCTAAAGGGTATATTATTGTTTGTTTCAGTGTTGCTACTCTACAGATGCATGTATAGCAGAAGTTTATTATCGATCATTATATTTGTTTGCTACAAATGGATGAATGTAATCTGATCTCATTTGCGTACATGATATATAAGGTGAGATTTATATTGTTCCATGAAATATCGCGTTGGAAAGTGAAAATTTAAAGGATATGAATTAAAATTATGCATTGATTCATTCTTCACCATAACACATTCGTAGTGGTCAGTACAGAAATTGCCAGATTATTCTGCTGTATAAGTTTACTGGCTAAATTATTGGTCATATGGCACATGCATAGTTATTGATACGATTCCCTTTATGGACAGGGGACGAATGAACACGAAATAGAAAGCGAAGAGTAAGTAATACCGATAAAGAAAGGCATGATTGTACAGGATACTTGTAATTGAGCATATTGTCACCGTAAAACGTACATATACATTACGTTCATCCTCTTCTTTTCCGTACGTCCGTATTTGAATTGATGATCCCAACAATTCACAGTAGCAGCATTCTTGTTCGTAGATCGAAATGCAATATCAGAATATTCGCTTTGTGTATATAAATTAGAACTATTGAGTCGCGGTTAGTCATCCTCGTGTCATAATTGTAGATTAAGTTGTTTGCGTATCGTAGATAATTGCTGTGGACGCTTGTTGTTTCTAACTTTTTGGGGCCATGACAGACTGTAAGTGCTTAAAGATTAATTTTGCTGCCCGTTTCCTAATGTTTGCGAAACACGAAACCACTTAAAATTTAGTATCATGCAGATGCAACACTAAGTGTATTGTCGACTCTGCAGCTGAATGTGACAATTACAGACGTTGCTTAAATCGTTAGTAACAAGAAAAGAAGAAAAATGCAGGTAAATGCATCCAAAATATTATTCATATGCTGTCGAGGGCAAGCGTGCATCAATATTCATGATATTATATTTGTGGAATCCATCTGCATGCCAGAACTCTCTTGAGGCCGTTGATAAAGTTGACAAGGTCTTTGTTTGAAATGATGGCAGTCTTGTTGATCTAAATGTAAGCAAACTGTCAATACGAAAGCAATCATTGTTTATGACTTTTACATTAAAACGCGCTCCAGACGCATTTCGGGCTTCCGCCGGGGGTTTCGTCGGTGGCTTTAATATTTTTAAAGGAAGATTATGCTCTATCGTGCGCTCAACAATGAAGAACGGATCATAAATTCGTGTAACCACAAATACCACCCAATATACCTACCAAACCTGGAAATTGGGGCGTCGACTAGGAAGGGATTGTCCGCCATGACAACTCCACTTTTAGCTCAAGCATCTCCGCAGACATATGCAATTCGTAAAACGATAGATTTCATTGTTCTATATTCATATATGTGATCTTAAAAATTGTATATATGTCACTTTCGGCTGGCTCGATGGTGTCTCTATCATTAATAAAATATTAGTGCGTACGCGCCATCCAAATACGACACTGTCTCACCTTATCATTTTATCATGTATTACCCTTTAAATTATTCATTATAGACGCATAATGGAATCGTTAAAGTTAGATTAAAGGGTTATACTCAACGTATCCGACCTATCGAATCACATGAGCATTGTAAGACTACGTTTGACACGTCTTTGCGCCGTGAGGTTTTCGCGATTACACCTGTGACTATTTAAATTGAAAAGTTTCAAAAAATTAAAAGAATGAAAGATTAACGATATACAAACGATGATTTGTGTGCTTTCAGGTATTATTGATCAGATCGCATGGTATACACCGCGAGTGCACTTTTAGTTCTGGTCATTGAACTTATTATATATTCTCAATATTATTCGCGCTTTTATCATTTGTACGATCAACATGACTTTTTACTTTATGTTTTTGGCCCTTTTTTAAGTGTTGAAATGAGATTTAATGTTTGTACCCCATACGTAAACGCGTCAAAGCCTTGTGATTTTTACCTTGTATATAGACGCAGAGCATCGAAAGTGAAGCAGTTGTAAAAACATCAAATTTTGATATACCGGTCATTCGAATATAGATGATCCCGATCAAGACCTGTCGTTAACATGATTTTTCTGTTGTGACGGTCGGCGTACCGCAGTTTCATGTCGAAATGAAGCGGCGCGAGCGGAATTGGCGGGTACTCGCGTTTCTGAAACATTAGCCTCATATTTAGCAAGATGTATCTACTTTTAATGACACACTGGACACCTCGCGCACGCTCAGAGTTTTTTAATGAGCTCATCGATTATGCTTCGACTTGATACTCCGTATAAAAGCTTGTCATTTTTCAGTAAAAATGCCTTTTTCTTCTGTAATCCTTTTGATATCTCATCAGATCGAAGACACATACCCTTACAACAAGGAAAAGAATCTGAAAGGTACAAATTTCCCAATCAGGGCGCTTGAAATACTCTACGGATACCACACCTTTATCCTCATATATCTGAATTATTTCACAAATATTAAAACGAATCTAATTAATCAAGATTTGATTGCAGCGAGTCTGCTTAATATAATCTTGTACGGACATCTAACGACGAGTAAAAAGAACTTAGCACAACATGGTGCAGCCGAAGCTTCAGTAAAGGGCAACTTCCAGACTCCTAAGGTGGTGCCTTTATTTCTCTTGGCATCGGCAAGCATACTAATAACCGGGTAGGGTAATTTGTTACGATGGTACATAGTCCACTTAGTTACCATTCAATGCTATACTAAATTAATGGTAGCGATCGGTAATGTATGTTCGCACCTGTCCTGGAAATTTGTGCATCCTTCAGTCTGATCATTTTGCCAATACACTCCTCACTGTTATCGTCGTCGAAGGCAGCCTTGTCTTGTGTTAGATATCCAAATACAAGATATAAAAAATTGCCTAGGCGGAAACATCTGTCAAGTTATCAAACGAGATATTGGTAAGGTTACTGCCAGCCGCCGTCGATTCTTCTATGATTTGAGCAAATACATTGGGGGTCTTACGAGAGTGGCACGCAATGTGTATGTTAGAGTCGTAAAGCAGCCTATAATTTCGACAAATGAAATTTAATTTTGTCTCGCCAGAAAATCGGTAAAAACAAGGTTTAAGCACTTTCTTTACCTGTATTTTCTCTCATTTTTAGTTTTCTAACCATTAATGTGAATTTTTTTCGATATATACATGTTTTGGTAATTTAATGATTTATATTTGATTCGTCAATTTTCAATATCAATCAATAATACTAATAATATACATGATATTATCCTTCAAATTTTATAAGGACCTTTAATGATTGTTTATGTATTTCAATAACTCACGTAGCAATGATTTTTTCACTTTGCTAAATTATTTTCTTAAGAATCTGCTTCGACACTAATCGGCTTCAATTTAACATTTGCTCCACATATTTCGCCACTTAGACATTAATACACAGCATTCTTTTTAACAAACATATGTTATTGACGCAATTGGCGGGGACGCTTAAGAATTTGGTCCTGCTCTGATCTCCACGTACGTGAATGTCGTATCACCATATACTCATTACAAAGCTTAAATATAGCTTGTTTTGAAGGCATGACACAATCATTTTAGCCTACTAAATCCATGAGATGGATACACTAGACACTATTATCGGAATTGAACGCTAATAGATATTCGTGAATCTTCATTCTGATTAGCAGACAAGACAGAAATTAACCTTGCCAAGTCGCAACGGCATTCCTAGTCTACTCTCTTCGACAATATAATCAAATATGCATGGTTGTTGCTCGCCTCTATCATCCTTATACAGATGCGCCACAGAAATGCGAATGCTACTCCGCGATGTGCGATTGGCACGTACACACGTCATAGCAAGAAGGACATACCGCCTTGATCGTGGAACGCATTAAGTGGTATACATAACAACAGGTTTTGATACCTAAGAAGATAATTTTTAAAACTGTACCACTGGAGGTTTATTCGTGTCTATTATCGAAATATATAAGGTGAGGCATCTACATTTTAAGATTTATGACCTTACGTTTACTTAACTGGACAAGGTGCATAACCCAATTATTTGACAAAGGGTACTTAGCATTTAATGCAAAATATATCTATCGCAGTCACACGACGGTGATGCAATTAGTTGTGCACATAGTCTCATGAGTATCAATATTTAGTTGATCTAAACGATTTGTTTGGGTGGATAATACATTAGCCCTGTGTATTACCGTACCTACATGAATTTAGGTCTACTGTTTATTTGCCATTAGGCAAATTGACTACGCGTGGACAGCAGTGCTCAGTGTAGTAGACATCAGAATGTACTGTTTTAATTAGAAATTCTATCATAGAAAGTGCTATGATGTTCAATGATATGCGTCATATTGCCGTTTGGTCAGCAATATAGTCCTGACCCCCATTGAACCTGTAAGATACACCCGCCGATTGAAGGCGTGACTGATCTTTAGAGTGATAGTATTTCGTCCGGCGTGAACAAATTATACCAGCTTACCACCGAATTAGATTAATCGATTTTTTATTTAAAACAGGACTAAACAATTTTGATCTTGTTTTGGATCAGATTCGTAAATAATTTATTATGCGAGCATAAATAGAATGACTAAAATTAAAGGAGCTACGTTACCTTCGCGACAGTACAATTTTTTGAACAGAAACTGATTACCAACGTCACAAGCTATTTATTTCATCTCAAATTACTTGTCTATAATTTGTTAGATTGTTAACGGCATTGAAGCTTGAGTCGTATCCTTTACAGTTTCAAATAAAGGAGATTTAACTTTAAATATCACAAGCTAGTAAAGATAAGCACAATTTTGAGCCTGTAGTTTCTATGGATTATGAGATGCGTGAGGTGCGCTGTAATTAGTACAATCAGTATTATATAGATCTGATTGGATATTGCTAATTTAAAAAAATTAATTCGGCTAAAGTTTTGGTACTTAAAAGGCGGCTCTTACGAAGCTAATTAAACCTTTTGGACCAATATTATCAGAATTGCTTCTACCAGGCAGCCCATGCAAGAATGCTGCATGATTCGATGCATTCACGATATCTGAGTCGACTATTAGAGTTAATCGACATTATGAACTGGTATACTATGTCATTTCTGCAGGTGACAACTATAAGAGGCATCGTTCCTTGTGAGAGGTTAGTCCTTTAGCTAAAAGGGATTCCAATTCTTTATCAATCGGTTAAAGCGGTCTTAATGCCTATACATGTGATATTCGAGGAAAATCGGACACGTGGCCTACGATGATATACCAATCGCATATAAAAGTCGAACTAGCAATGCAAAAGCACAATGCAAAGCTATGGAGAGGTCAACAACGTGCGATAATTCTTTGGACGCTTCATCCAGTAGTAATTAAATGTTCGCTTTACGCGTTCTCGCATACTATAGTTAAAGGCATTGCATTGAGCACGCGTTTGGAGTATTAATGTTGAAAAGGACTACTTCCAAAAGTTGAAAAGATAATTACAGTTATGCATTTTGGTATTTCTTTCTATATGGTGGCGCACGTGACAATATTGATGGAAATATTTCTCACCGGCGTTCCCGCAACCAAATTATGTCGCGTTTACCCTTTACATTAGAATAGGGTTCAAACAATGATGTGTTTATTGCGTTTTACATATATTCGGCATCACTAGGGTGGGATGAGCACGATATAGCTTTTCAATAGCACACAGCCACATAGGAGCTAATGTTTGTACCTCATCCTTGACAAAGGTGCATACAAGGTATGGGTTAAAGCTGATGATCGGTAACATTGCATCCGCCTGGTATATTTGTTCAGAGGTCTTATAATATTTAATTAGGTGTACGCAGCTTAGGGAAATCCAAGCTCATACAATCATTACCTACAACACACATTAGTGTCCGATACAACTTCGGGAATCCTAATCTCTCATTTAAAGAAATTTTACTGATAAGAATGTATATATATATCGCCATTTACAATGTGTATTCAAGCAGGGCTTAGTGTGAAAGAGTAGTTCTTACGCAGTTATGTGTGATCCGATCCATCACGGAAGAGCAGAAAATTAGTTTCGAAAAAGTGCTTTTCCACGGATGTTAGGCTTTCTTCTACGCACAGAGTAAACGTCGGCAATGCGAGTAGCTATGTTTTAGGCGGAATATACTTAAAATTTTAATTTATTTGTATTTGGGATCGGAGAACATAATTAACAGTAAAACTCACCCAACTGTGATCATTCTAACATTGTGTTATTCTATTCACCTGGTTTGCCTCCATATTTTGGGCAAGTCAAAAGTGATAAGTTAAATATTGTACATTAATTATTGTGGCCAGCCACGACCACTAAAATCAACTCAATCTAGGACTACAACTGCACAGATTACATACCCTTCTTGCCGATTCACACAGGCTGTTATCGAAGGTCTATTTACCACATGTCCACGTAGCCAATATAAGGCGATATGCCAAATCCATCCACCTACTTCTCCTAAGTGACATAAGGGTTCAATTCACGTTGTAACAGATTTTAAAGTTGGTGGAAGACCTGATGAAGAAAAGCGGTGATCGATATTTGAAGAAAGCAGAATCAAATAAAATGGTGCGTCGATCTGCACCAATTGATCGTACGACGATGGCTGTATTGCCGAGATACGGAGTTGGAATCATTCTGACTCACGATCGTTTTGGTGATGAGGTAATCATTCGCGTCGATACAAACCATGAAGGAATACTAATGGGTACGATCTATCCAGTGGCAGATATGTTTACTTTAGACTGTGCAAATTCATCTGATAAGTGGAGAAATTTATGGCTTACTAAATTAAGAAATGCAGTATATGCGCACATCGTGATCATCGGGATGCTTGATTGAAACAGATAGCAGCAATTAGTGTCGGCTGAATGTATGTAACGCGTCAAAAGAGCGGTACTCAGCTTGTAATGTTTGAGTATGTATGGATCCTACTTTATCGATAAATTTTATTTGATGAGCGGATTGGTTGACGTCCAATTTAAGCTAAGGGTTTTCTGGAAGTTATTTGAGCATCGTGATACCCAAATGATATTGTAGGTCATCTTAATTAGCCTATACCAGGTTTGGGTACAACCGGAAATCAACACAATTTTACTTCATGTCTTAAATTTACGGCTTACCCAATATATGTGTACTGTATATTATCGTTCGAACAAAGAAAGTATAACGAACTTATTACAGGTGACCCAGAGACGCGGTATATTGCAAGACGAATTTGAGGATAATTTTTCTGCACGACTTGTTATCAGCTTGTAGAGTGTTTTGCAATACATAGTAGCCACATGATTATGTCCGATATCACTATATATTGTCTATACCCTTCTGTTTAGTGACATGCGCCTATCGATATAGGCAATATCTCCCCAGATTCCGTAAAACTGAAGTCATGGCACACAATTGCAATACGAATATGATCATTGGAATACCCCGCTATAAATAGTTCGATAACATACAAGATTACACCGAGATGAAACTGTAGACACGTACAGGTAGTGCCGCATCATTGCTTTCATGATTACGATATGTCGCAAGGCCGATAATAGGTTTCTAGACAGAGTGATACTTAATAGGTCACAATGAAGTCAGAAAGACGTACATGCGTCAAAAAGGTCGAGCAACAAGACCGATCGATATAGAATAGCAATATCGCATACCTATCCCGAGCATTGAAAATGATGAGACCTTTGAGTCGCCAGAATCTCGTGCTAAACGGATACAAGATAAGACCAAGTGGTATCGAGCATTAGTCTTATTAGAATAATGATCTTACAGCGATATTGCTCTTTCAGATCGTTGTATGAAGAAGTCAACGCAGCGATTACATAGGTGAAGCGCCAAAAAGAATAGGGTCGACTTCTCTAAATTCTGTTACGAACTGCATAAGATAGACCAATCGACGGATATGTAAATCGATAGCAAAGCGCGACTGAACACACGCGTCCGAGACCCCTTAGTAAAGTAACGCTTGACAAGATTGCCTTCATTTGCATATACTTTTTTGCAACGAAGAACCTCCATATAAGTTATCATGACCGTATCATTCGAGGCCGCGTAAAGTTCAGCGTGATTCTGCTGGTAATATAGCATGGTAAAATGTAATACAGTATGTATTTTCTGATACAGAGAATAACACGGACACAGACTAAAGCACAACCCTAAGATCAGCAAATTGAGCGAGGGACACAAACAATGGGATTTTGTGCGGCAAAGCTTCTTTGGGGTATGATGGCTATCATTCCTGTCCATTTAAAAGGAAAATATCCGGAGGCATGAAGTAAAATGGATATAGCATTTGACAGCGTTTAATCCGATCGATGGAGATATTAGTACAAAGACCTTGATCTGAGACCAGGTGCTTTGGTATAGGGCTGAATTTGGGCAACGTACTCTCCCATACTAAGATTCAGATGTATGGCCATAGGGACGTATCATTGATGAAATGCTGGCAAGAATAGTCGTGACGTGTGATACGGGAAACCCAAAGGTTGGACTAATATTCCGACTGATAATGTCGTTTTTCCGCTCCTTCCCAACCGATCTGGCATTATGTCGGTTATTGTTGATTATGAATCTGGGTCCAGTATATTTGGCGATTAAGCGGAATGTAGGATTGTTGCACAAAATTACTGCAGACGATTCAATTGTAAATCAACATGCACATATCAATTTTGGAAATCTGCCAGTAAAATGCAAATTTAATTTATAAGAAGTTTATATTGTGATAATGTTGATACTCGTTCGGCAGATGCACTTGTGGAAAAGAAGTAAACCAGAAGCGATTAGTATTCGGTGAGCCTAATTCTTTCCCTTCCGTTGGTACTCTTTATCCTCAGAACTACTCTCGATGAATAGATCAATGGCTTTTTCTCGTCCCGTCGCATCAGTATTACAAGAAACTCTGTCTCGTTGATAAACTATTGCCTACTTATATCGAATTTTTTTAAGTTCTATGAGAATCTTCACCGTTTCTTATTAGATTTTTTTAATGAAACAATGTAAATTTACAAAAATATAGATAATATGCCCCAGATGATCCAAAAAAGTTAAATATCGTGTAAAATTTCAAAAATAACATCCAGAGCCTAATACTGTATCCAAGATAATGTCCTATTTATAATAATATCTCAAAGTTTCACTGACACTACCAAAAATTACTTGGCGTGCGTAAACACCGCATCGAGACCAACAAAATCCCTTCTTGATGCGCATTCGACGACGTTTTAAGATTTAGATCCAGCCTTTTATGAACTTTTGTATTTAATCCATCCGAGTATTTTTTTGAAGCTATCTGCTTTGACCTTGTTTGCTGACTTGTATTTAAGCTTCATCACGCCAAACTTATCTTCTTGCGTAGAATGCAAACAATATGACATTATTGCTTGTTATAGCATTAATGACTGGGTTCTTGCCCGGAGTGATGCGACCTTATTAATCTTTTTAAAGTAATGATTCAATTCTAAGTGCATGTCCAAAATTTTAGACTTATAGAAGTCATCAAGTTCGCTCTTGTGTCGCAATGTAAAACGCCATGTACTCAGCCTCGGTGATCAATATCGCAAATGTCGATTGACACTTTAAATTTCACGATACAGCACTGTCATTCAAAAAGAAGACGTAGCTCGTTGTCGAACGTCATGAGTTACTATTGTCGTCTATAACGTCGTCTACAATGCATACGGGGCCTTTACGCACTTTCCTGTCATTGACGTGAAATAGGTGCTGTAGCCTGCAGTCGTATCAGATACTTTGAGACACGGTTGCTTAGTCCAGTGCATTTTACATGACTCTCACATTTTTTCCTCACATATACCATTGCGACCATCTTGTTCGGCCGAGAGAAAGTCGCGATGTACATCAACGCGCCGACTCACCGTCCATTAATTCACACAAAAAATAGACCCCGCGCCCCTATTAATTTAGTCAGCTTTGTATTCTCTATCGATAATATGTACACTTCCTTGCAGCTGTAAACACCTAATTGTTATGCTCGACGATCAGTGCATCTATGCTGGTTCGTCCAAATTGTCGTTTTGAGTAGATCTAGATTCACAATTTTCTCAAACATTACTTAACTCGCCTAGCACCTCGATACTTGACATAGTTTTAAGCGCATGTGGTTAAGTAATGACGTAGCTTTTCCGTTTGATTAAAATTTGGATCCCTAGATCGCATGCGTCAGTTAAGTTTGAAAGGTCTTTAACTAAATTATACAAGCTAGGACGGGAAGTGTCACGGGGTTACACGTCTACTAGTAGTCGACAATAGGTGTGGTACACATAAGGGATGGGATCCCCTATATAGTAATATTAGAACACAAGTATCAATTGTTGAAGACTGATGTCTGTCAACAATTGATTACGAGATCTTTTAATAGGTTTATTTAGGACATAAGTGAGTAGGTTAATTTTTTGTCCTACGGTGTTCTTTTTGGTTAAAATAAGAAATAAAGTTCAGTATCCATAATGATCAACATAAGACACGTGCCTTACGAGGCGTCTTGATCGGAAGAGCTAGCAACGCCTGTAAAGGTAGCTGCTCTTGAGCACTCTGTGCTGTGATTCTCTTGAATCGTTTGGTCTCCCTGGAACAGAACCCGTAAGCTCTCTGAGCTTGTTGACTATCTGAGTCGAGTTCTAAGAACCAAAGTTGCTCGTAGAGCTGTTGACTTTTTGAGTCGGGTTCGTTGAAACAAAGTTGCTCATTGAGCGTTAAGTCTTCCTCTGACTTAAGGAGCTGTGTAGCTCCGCTACACATGGTAGCACTTTTAGTCAATCTACACCTGAGTCGGTAACGACTGATCCTCTGTGAGGATGGAGCAATCCACACCCCTTTCAGAGGCTCAAAAGGTCGCGCTTGAGAAGCTGACCGCGGCCGTAGGCCCTGAGTATGTGGGGTTTCTAGCTGCACAAGATCCCGATGTACTCAATGCACGAGTCGAGACCTTCATGCAGTATTAAACAGCCCTGTAAGGGCAAAATCTAAAAAACCAAGTAGCGTCGGCTACGCCAACACGCTACGTGGCGATACCAAATGAAGAGATTAAGCCTCGTTCCCTTAGGGTGGACGTTGAAATTTACTCCGGGAAGAAGGGGGAAACCTGACCCTCTGAATCCGTGAAATTGAGATGGCCATGAGCTCTGGCCTGATCTTACTGGAGTACCAGCGGTTCTCGCTGGCCATATCCAAGCTCGATGGAAGCGCTGGAGAGTGGGCTCTGACGTGTGGCACGTCTGTCGACTTGGCGTTTCCACATAGGATTCGCTCAAGTTAGACCTATTGCGAGTTTTCTCGCCGCCTAACCAGGCCTATCGCGTGCGCTCAAGATTCTTGTCTACCCTTCAGGGTAAGAATAAGTCAACGGACTATGTTCAGGAGTTGAGAACTCTGATGGCTGCTATGCCGTCTGACCCTATTCCTGAGACAGTCTATGTGAATGTCTTCATGGAAGGGCTTCGTAATGGGGTTAACAGGACCGAGGTGTCTAGAATCCATCCCTCTACTTTTGAGAAAGCTGTTAGCATCGCTCAAAATGCTGAGTACAACTTCAAGTCGGCCAGACTTGGTTGGAATGGGTACAACCCAAGCTTTGCGAGGGCAACCTCTGCGAGCAACTCGGCTTACTGGAAGCCAGAACCGATTGATCTCAGCCATTCTGAAGATGAAGGTTAAGCGGAGCTTCATGTTGCAGAGAAACGACAGGAAGTGAGACGCTGTTATATGTGCGGGAGCACTAAACACTTGCGTCCCACTTGTTCTTTGCGGAAGCAACGACCGACTCCTATGGGTAGAAACCCCAGCCACAACCAGAAACCTGGTGTGCACGGGGAAACGTCGACACCTAGTAGGTGCGGGGCGCCTTAATGGGGTAGAACTGAGTTCTGTTGCTTCTCTACGAGATAGAGTGAAACAGGTCTTAGCCCCACCGAGCTATGTGCCCACCAGCACAGAGCGTGGATACAAGCCTGGCTTGTTTGTCGCCGAGGCGAAAGTTAAAGGCTTTGAAAAGCATTGGTCAATCCTAATCGACTCCGGAGCATCATGCAATTATGCTCGACGTCGTTCTCTTGAGGGAAGTCAGCGATACGCTAAAGCGCTCAAAGCGCATGAGGGTGATTCAATGACCGTTCGTTTAGCGACTGGTAGTCGCGTCACGGTGTCTAAAGTTCCGTCGAACTTAGGTGTAGTTTTTGGCTTGTACAGCATTGAACGCTGTCTTGTCCTCGATCCGGATTCGAAATACGATATCATCCTGGGTATGACTTGGCTTAAATGCCGTGAGCCATGGATCGATTGGAGGTCTAAGAGCTTAGGAGTCACGAGCAATGTTTCTAGCGAAGCTTTGGAGGGTTATTAACCCACCTTTCCTAGGAAACAAAAGCGCTATTGGCGCGAGCCATTGACGGAAGATTTCAATGTGCTGGACATTGGTATGTCAGAGTTAATTAACTCCAATGTCAATGAAATCAATATTGAGCGGAGCTCTTTCACCGTGTGTGTAGGGAGTTTTACTCAGTTAAGTGATTATTGTTGTGATACTGAGTCACTGCATGCTGCAGACATGGTTGGCCGAAGGCCGAGACATCAAGAATGTAATTCCTCTGATGTGAGTGGGGTGGCACGTAAAATTCTACCGAGTGAGGGCGGCCGCGACGGCAACTCAATGGATGTCGGTAATGACATTGTTGGCGAAAAGCCGAAGCATTCAGGGCAAGGCACTAATAATGCACTTGAAGTGGTACGTGGAAATTCACTGGGTGAAGTGTTAGAGTTGCGTAACTCTCTACCAGATATCGGACAGGACATGAGCGCATCGTGTTGAGCGTGCTAAGGTAGATACCAACCTCGGGCACCCTATTGTCCAGGTCTCTAGGAGGCGTAAGGTTTATTTAAGGGAACAATATCGGCGTCGGGTGGAGACTATTAAGCGCTAAACGTCCGAGGTGTCACGAAGTGATAATAGTAATTATAAACTATATACTATTGTCCATGGAGTGACTGGCCACGTTGATGGCAACAGTAGTATAAAGACTCTTCCGTCCATGGATGCTATCTTTAAACTAGAAAAAATGTCAGATGGCGAAATCAGCCAAGCCTTGCTGGTAGAAGCGTTATTTGATTTAGTGGTCATTAGATCTGATATTTGTAATGAACGCATCGTTGTTATTAGACGAGTCCGTCCTTGAGGCTCGAAAGCGAAACTTAGTGCGCGTAGTGAATCTGCGATCCTTCAGGATCCTCTGGATCCGTTTTATCCTTTGGTAAAAAACTTTTAAGATCCGTGGTGTGTCACAAACCACCTTCTTTCTTACCTCCTGATAGAGGTGTACGTCATGAAATTGACTTGGTTCCTAAAACTAAATACTGCGTAACACGGTAGTGGCCTTTACCAAAGGAACAGTGTCCCGTCATTGACGACTTCTGTCGTGCAAAGCGCGCGGCAGGAATGGTACGCGAGAGCAAATCTCCCCCATTCCACACCGACCTTCTGTGTAAAAAAGCTCAATGGGAAGTAGCGCATTATATATCCGTACAATAATCTTAATGCGGCCACCATCCCGGCTTAGACACCAATTCCGAGGAAGGATCTTTTTCAGAACAATATGTTGGGACGTACAATGTACAGTGCGCTCGACTTAGTATATGGTTATTACCAGCTGCTCATGAGAGAAAGCGACATTCCGATGACAGCGGTCATCACTCCGAGCGGTATGATCTGGGAGTGGCTTGTTATGCCGCAAGATTTATCGAATGTCCCGGCTACATTCACTCGTCTTGTGACACAATTGTTCAGATCTCACCGAGGTTATGCACAGACATACTTTGATGACATCTTTGTCCATAGTCGTGCTATGAACGGTCGGTCAGATGTGGACAATCACATTGACCATTTACGAGCGGTGCTCGAGTGCATGCGCACGAACAATTTGTACGCCAACGCGTCTAAGTGCATCTTTGTTGCAGAAGAGATTCCCTCTTAGGGTGCTTTATTAGGAAGCGAGGCCTTAGAGCGGATCCCGCTGAGGTAAAAGCCACAGTTGATTGGCCGGTTCCAAAGAACCAAAGGGACTAACATAAGTAGCTTGGTCTTGCCAATTACTTGCACAAGTACAGTGCGAATTACGCAGATATAGCTCGGCCATTATCCAATCTCCTTAAAAAGGGTGTGGATTAGTGCTGGACTAGCACCGAGCATGATGCTTTTAAATCAGTAATGGATAGTCTCCTTCATGCGCCAATCTTGGCTTTGCCTGATCCTGATCGATCTTTCAGTGTCGTCTGTGACGCATCTGATTTTGCCATAGGCAGCGCTCTGTTACAGACAGATTCTGATGGACGGGAACGCGTAATTGCGTTTGAGTCTCGGCAGCTGAAGGCTGCAGAAAAGAACTATTTTGTTCATGACAAAGAACTACTTGCAATGAAGTATGCTCTCGTCAAATTCAGAGTTCATGTTCTTCGCTCTAAGCCGTTTGTAATCTATACAGATCATGCGTCACTACGCACTGCGACCCAGTCGCCTCACCTCTCTCAGAAAATGGCTCGTTGGCTTTCCTTCTTTGCCGAGTACAACTTCGAGGTGAAGGATAAGCCGGGCAAGCAGAATGCTTTAGCTGATGCGTTGTCACGCAGGCCTGACTATGAGCTTGCTCGTGTTACGTCTCTGTCGTCGGCGGTCACTGACCTCATTCGTACGGCATATGCCAAGGATGAACACTGTGTAGCTCTGCTACATGCTTTAATGAGCGAAGAGCTATAGGACTCGGACATAAAATTGTCGGCACGACTACGTGCGAGGCTACATCGATATTACATCGATCAAGGCCTGTTGTGATATAGCACAGATGTGGATGATACCTCTCGCATCGTTGTCCCTCATGATGAGGAGTTGAAGTATCGGATCCTCTATGAGGCACATCACACTGCGTTGAGTGGTCATCTCGGTCGTAAAAAGACCTACGGATCAGTTAGTCAATGCTATTGGTGGCCCAATCTATACAAATGGGTGAGCACATATGTGCGTACGTGTGAAACGTGTAAACGGGTGAAACCCTCACCTCACGCAGCCGCGCCGCTGGCTAGTTTGCCTATACCCAAAGGGTGTTGGGAGTCCATCAGTATGGACTTCCTGTTCGTTTTACCAAAGGATTCGTATGGAAATACGGGTATTGTGGTCTTTGTTGACCGTTTAAGCAAGATGGCTCATTTAGCAGCGGTGCCAGATACCAGTGATGGTGAAGGTACAGCTACGCTGTTTATCAACCGAGCGTTTAGACAACACGGTTTGCCGTTGGCCATTGTCTCTGAGAAAGATCCTCGCTTCACTCAGAAGTTTTGGAAGTCCATCTTCAAGGTGCTCGGCACACGTTTGGACATGTCCACAGCGGATTATCCGCAGACTGATGGTCAAACCGGGCGAGTGAATCGCATCATCGGTGACATCTTGCGCAGTGTTTGCACTGAAACGCCAACGCGTTGGAGTTCGATGCTCCCTGTCGTGTAGTTTGCGTTGAATAACGCCGTGCATGCCTCCACCTGCTACACACCATGAAATGTAAATGGTCTCCCACACCCTCGCGTTCCGTTAACGCTACCACTACGTGGTTCAGGGATTGGTGAGGGAGGAGTTGCCGATCGGCTTGCTGATATCAGCCCTTTTACTGGTCAAAAACAGGTAAGCAAGTTTCTCGCAACGCGATTGAATGTCTTACGACATGTACGTGACGCACTGGCTAAAAGCCAAGACAAGCAAAAGGAACAAGCTGATGCTAAAGGCAGAGGTTGTATTGAACGTTATGGGGTAGGAGACCAAGTTCTACTCAATGCTAAAAACTTGCCTAAAAATGTAGCGTCTGCTGTCTTCAAGACAAAGTTGCGCCCGCGATTCATTGGACTATTCACGGTCGTCGCCAAGAAGGGACTTGCGTATACGCTTAACCTTCTGCGCAAACTGCGCACCCATCCTGTATTCTACGTTTGGTCTGCTTAAGCCGTACGGGATCCGTCCCACGTAAACTTGGGGTCGCTTGCGCCGGGTAGGCTGGCCTTGCCATCGGTTGCTGAATCCGTATCTAGAGTTCAAGATGAGCCTCCATCCGGGCTTGGCCCAGCTCCAACGCCTGGACACGGGTTCGCATCTCGTCAAACGCACTCTGGGCGATGTGTCACGGAGACCACTTACTCGAGAAGCATCTTCTCATGCTCCTCCTTTGGTATACCGACCGCTTCCGACGCTGATCGATAAGCAAGTGAACCAACAGTTCCATGTGGAGCGACTTCTGAAACGACGGCGTCGTCAGGGTCAATACCAGTATCTGGTGAAGTGGTGAGGGTACCCGGAGCCGGAGAACTTGTGGGAGTTTGAGACACCCCTTCGGCAGTATTGCCCATACGCCGTTGATGTTTTTGAACATCGTGGCAGGGGTCATCCCTCGACCGACAGCGCTTCTCACCAATAATTGTGGAGGCAGGTGGGTATTTGGGTAGTGCTTGACCAACACTTACATCAATCAGCACAGCCGGAGCATAGCGTGTGCGAGCTCGCAACTAGCCTCTGGCCTTAAGCTTGGCGTAATCATACCAAAGCTTTCGTTCTAGACGAACATCTGCCACATCAGCACTTGCTTTGAGATCCAACACGCTGCTGAGGTGTCGTTTCCGATGCACCCAGCGCACAAAAGCGTTGTCTTCTTCCTCCTGAGATTCGCCTGAGAATAAGAGGATGGGTATAGCCTTCATCGGTAAAACCGGTGCACCCCGTGCTTGTGTGTCAAGTCGCAACTTGTATTGACTTTGAGTCGTCAAGTGGGGTCGCACGTACCTCTCACGAAGTGCCTGTCGACTCGCCACCTCATCAGAAGATGTAGGCTCAGCGCCAATGGCCCACGTTGCCAAAGAACGACCTACCGTTTGGCGTATACTATCTTCCATAATGAGTGGTGTGAACAGATAGCCACGACGGCCATCGAGGGTTGCAGCAAGCTGCATACGCCGCTGAGCGCTCTCCTCTCATTAGATAGACAACTATTGTTGCTCATCGAGTCGATTGGTGATATGGCATCGTCCACGATGAGTCCATGATGCGGCGCCGATGGCGCGTTGGCTTTGCCACGCTCGGCAAATGGGTTTGGTGCAATATGAGGCGCTGCCTCTTGCACTGGTGTGCGGACATTGTCCTCTATTTTCCATATCTATCGGTACCGCTACCATAATCCACATCCACATCGATGCCAATGTAGGACGAGAAATTCGAGAACTCATGGGGTGGCGATACCATGGTGTTTTGTGTTTTGCCAACCGTGAGGTTGAAGCGCACACACACCGTCCTCTTCGAGTAAAGAATTCGATTGACGTTTTGTGGAAACGTCAGTCTGGTGTGGGAGGGTGTAACGGGGTTACACGTCTACTGGTAGTCGACAATAGGTGTGGTACACATAAGGGATGGGATCCCCTATATAGTAATATTAGAACACAAGTATCAATTGTTGAAGACTGATGTCTGTCAACAATTGATTACGAGATCTTTTAATAGGTTTATTTAGGACATAAGTGAGTAGGTTAATTTTTTGTTCTACGGTGTTCTTTTTGGTTAAAATAAGAAACAAAGTTCAGTATATATAATGATCAACATAAGACACGTGCCTTACGAGGCGTCTTGATCGGAAGAGCTAGCAACGCCTGTAAAGGTAGCTGCTCTTGAGCACTCTGTGCTGTGATTCTCTTGAATCGTTTGGTCCCCCTGGAACAGAACCCGTAAGCTCTCTGAGCTTGTTGACTATCTGAGTCGAGTTCTAAGAACCAAAGTTGCTCGTAGAGCTGTTGACTTTTTGAGTCGGGTTCGTTGAAACAAAGTTGCTCATTGAGCGTTAAGTCTTCCTCTGACTTAAGGAGCTGGGTAGCTCCGCTACAGGAAGCTCACGATCATGTACCCAAATGTACTAGATAGCGAGATTGTTGATGATACGGGTGGTAAATGTTGTGACTCTGGAATTGTTACGTGATGTCAAGATGAATTTCATCAGAGACCTCGAGATCAATTAGAGAAGCGGAATTAATCGGGGATCGCAAGACCGCTCGAATATCACGAGATACTTAAAGGTATAGGAGATCTATAGAGATTGCAATCCTCATGAAAGCCCGAATTACTGGAGTCATCTGCATACAAGTCGGGTGTGGGCCACGCCAAGGTTTTAAAGAGAGCGGGATAAGTGTAAGCCACATAGGTACAATGATCGGATCTTCTGGAGAAGGAGACGAGTGGTTTCAAAAGTCGTGATACAGATAAGGCTAATGATGTGTTACTTTTTCAGCCTAATGGGTTGTCATACATAGAGATCAAATGTCTTTTAAGTACAGGTGACGACTTCTCTTTTGGTATAGCTAACTGGACATTCGAAGCAAAGTAAAGTTACATACTTCGATCAAGCGGTTCTACAAGAATTTTTTAGTCAGGAATCGGGTGCTCTTAACAAACCATCAACTGCGATTGGACGCAGAAAACAAGTAAAAGCAAACGGTGCAAGATAGCGAGCGATTTAAATGGTCAGAAAGCTTGTAAATAAAGAATCGACTTCGGGCAAGGCGATCTCGGAGAGATCAAGGTGGCTCATATCACCTCACAAGTACACCCGTTATCGTGTAAAGGTTTCCACGCGACAGCATTAATCCCATCCACGGTCAAGCTTGGCATCGACTCGGGTTTACCTGGAAGAGTGCAAATTGACCCACCAACGGGTACACACGGTGAGCGGGGCAGTCAAAACGAAATCGGAGTACCCCCTCCGGTAATCGGTCGTCCGGGCTTCAGTGGATAGTTGGTATCGGCTCCTTAAAGGGGCAATTACCACTAGACCACACGCCTGTTTCATATGATTAATGTTTCTTTGCTTCCTTGCATAGACTATCAAGTCGTTTACGTAAATGTTTAAACGAATCTACAATATGGTTTATCATAGCACGTAAATGCATAATATCAACCGTCGCCCGCGAAAATCTTTAGTCATCAAGATAAGTAATAGGCCTCATGCTTCTGTTCAAATTTGGCCCGCTTGATTTCGCAAAGTGCTTCGAAAAAAAAAACTTCATTTGACAGTGCTGGTCAATTACAAATACGCCCGTTTAGTCGTAATGATTTTTTTCTCACTTTTTTGTATAAGATTGCAGTGTTTACCCTAAAATTTGTGATTTATAGGTCTTTTTTGCTGGGATCGCAAGCGCGAAATCAAAAATTTCTTATAAACGACCGGAACAATATGTTTATAGACCAGTCAACTTCCGGACGCTGTGTAAATATTTGGCCATAAAACATGCTATTAATATGACCTCTGTTCCATTAGACTCGCACTTGAATAAAGACCCACTTGCAACTAATAATCTTATTGTCTTGAAGAATTTTTTTACATACATGTCTGGTGAAAAGCAAATGACCGGTTCTCGCTTTACAGGGCTTTTATTCATTCGAACTTGTGCTTAATTTGTATTATTTTATCGTATACCATAGAAATACAACAGGTACGTAAATGTACTACAGTGTTAAATTGCGTCTTGATCGCCCTCGAAGTCGTCGTGAAAGCAAGCAAGGATCAAGAATACTATTAGGCCGCAAGAAACAAGCCTGATTATTTTTTTCTTGCGTACTGGCCGAACGTGTACTTCTTGCTCGCTGTAACGTCCTATTGTGATTAATTGATGCGTTAAAAAAGGCCTGTAGTAGTTCTGTCGGCGATGTGCCAAATAGATCGTTTCATGAACTTTTGCTTCTTAACGTGTTGACCCCTTCGTCCATTTAAGTTTATTTCAGCTCTTCATCACCCTCGTATTTACTTAACACGTAAGTTACACACGTTTTACTGTCTATCTGTGGCTATATCGTTGTATATTATCAAAATTCACGTTGCGTGATATGACAAAAGGCATTGAACTCGAAAGCAGCAGTTAATATGTCATATTTTAGATTTTGTATGAAGCTGGCATTTAGAAATGAGTCGGCGAGATTGCTTTGCTTTATCTTGGCAATCTGGGCGTGGCAAAATATTTTAAAACTTTGCAGTACCTTAATGCGTGGTTTGCTCCTTATTAAGAAATTGAACTGACAAGTTATATCATTTGAAGCAGGGGGTAGCAAATTGCAAAGGTACAAATCTTTTGTCATTGCCTCGTACCAGTATACGTTATTCACGCGAGTATCACTCATCATATAGCGAGTAATTTTGCTTAGCGTAAGTCTCATGCGCTCTGCCATGTCGTTTTGTTCTGGATTGTGTGGCACCGTAAATCCTGCT
This sequence comes from Hyaloperonospora brassicae, assembly GCA_947650285.1. Classification (NCBI taxonomy): domain Eukaryota; phylum Oomycota; class Peronosporomycetes; order Peronosporales; family Peronosporaceae; genus Hyaloperonospora; species Hyaloperonospora brassicae. Next base: position 150,350 of record CANTFL010001467.1, read on the forward strand.
CGGTAATCTTGTGCAGATTAATAGATTGTATTTTGTTGTTTAATAGTCGCCACCATTATCCATACGCAACACCTTATCAGTGAATCCACAATAGATCTTCATGTCGTGCCAGTACCTTTGAAACCATTTGATGACGTAAATTTTCATGCGTAGTCGATAGGATATCTCATTGCGACTCTTTAATACAATGAGTGTCACGACGTAGCAATATTCTGACGTTAATGCCGTTGCCATCGGTTACAAAACACTAAATCACACATTCAAGTCGTCGCGACGACTGTCCCTCGCTTCAATATCTTCGTCACTCCATTTTTTTTATTTTGCCGTCGAGCATGTGTCGCATACGACACCCGTGTCCGGTCTGCACTCGCCCTCGATGCGACCTTCTTTGCCTAATTCGTTCACCTTAGCTTATAATACGTGACCGAATCGGAGATGACGCGTTCGGCTACATTCTATAACACATAAAATCGGGCAGTCGCTTTAGAAGTCAGCAATACCAGCTTACCTCGTCAGGTGAAGTTTGCAATACGCCGTCTGCTTTTATCACGACACATCCATGAAGGCGTATCTCTTGACCCTCATTCCGCAAAATATTTTCATAATTAGCGATAAAACATACACGCTGATTTACACGTGTCGGTCTTGTTCAGCCGCGCGTTTATACACGAAATTCCATTCCAATCCTGCAAGAACACTGCCTTGTTCGAGTACTTGCAGCTGTGCACAATTATTCACGCTGAGCACATTGCGCGCCGGCGTTGTCATTTACTTTCGACAACCGATGTTCGACCCTTGCACATGTGAGCGGTTGCGTGACTGTAATTATTCTATCAATTTATTTCGACACATTCCATGGAATTCAATACTACATTTCCTTTTTTTATTTCTGTCACTTTTCTCTCTTTTCTTTCCAACAGTCGCGCGCGTAGTACTTTGGTTTCTTTTCAACATTATTACTAAACCGTCGGTTCTTCTTGCGCTGTAAATATTCACTCTTAATGGGGAACTTTATTTCTTTTCGCATATGCCAAAAAGTGTCACAGTCGCTTCCTCGATAAGTAAATAACATTCCTGTCGGTTTCTTACGCAATCAGCTTGCCTACGGAGAAACTACAGCTGATATACGTCTTGCTCATGTAAAAAGCCAAAATCAACTATCAAAAAGCGACGGAAGACTTCGCAAAAGTGTCACACATACATCGACCTCGATTTAATCCAACCTAACTTTGCCATATTCAGCACGGATCTCTCCAGCTCAGTGGCATACGAGATCATGGTTTTCGCCGTTTTTTATGCGGACCTCTACTCAATCCGAACCCGACTCTTTGTAATTCTTGTGTGCTATCAAATTTTGCCAAATTACACCATACAGCTCTTTCTGTTATACTGGAAATGACTTAAAATATATCGGGTAGTAGCTTCGATGCAAGCGATAGCCGTATTCGGCTGCTGCTCCTTTGATGATGGAAGTGTGGATGTACAGCTCACAGTATCTTAATTTTCCGATACATTTAAGTTTCATGTATAGCTTCAGCGTCCATTACGTGGTGCTGGTCTCGTCAAACAGTTCTAGCTTACCGCGAACTCGTGTTATATATTCAGAATCTAATACTTATCGTCCGGAATGTATGCTTGTGGAAAAAGAAGTAAACCAGAAGCGATTTGTATTCGGTGAGCCGTATTCCTTCCCTTCCGTTGGTACTCTTTATTCTCATACTGCTCTCAATAAACTGATCAATAGGTTTGTCTCGTCCCGTCGCATCGGTATTACGGGAAACTCTGTCGTGTCGATGTAGATTATCATTCAAATGGGTGATTTGATATATTGAGCCAGATACTTGTCTACGATTTTTTCCTAGCCATTCACATATCTCACATTTTCACGGAAACCGTCGACGATTTTTAAGCGCGCGCATACGTCGCATCACCAATATATATATCACTATAAAAATTTGAATCAATGAGTAGATTGTCAAAAATTCGTGGAGACAATGTCGAGACTTATAAACTTAATAAACCAGTATTATCTGTCAAATTAATGCCGCAAAGTTGGTATATGCTACATGGCCTAAGTTTCGGAAAGTACTGAATCTTCGAGATGTAATCACCATATTATTAATACAAACGCAAAATATGATCCATTAAAATAATCCGATTAAAGTGCAAAATATATCCGAATTATAGAGTTGATATCGATATTGGTTGGGCTGTAGATCCGGGTACAGGATTAGATCCAGAGCGAAAATAATATCGGTTAAAGGCTTTTTCTGTAGTTTAAAACAGGTAGAGGGATAGGCTGGTTATAACGGGGTGGGACTATTACATATTATTAGTTTTTAGCTATGATGATATTCGAGAATACAAAATTTAATATATGCGTTATAATATTAAACGGTTCAGGTATTATGTTGCAGTGACCCGAGGGCCCACTCATTGGGTGATAGTAGCCAATTAGTCAACCAACCAATCGCTGCATACACACTCATTGGTTGGTGAGTAGAAGTCACCATACCTATATTGTCATTGATATTTGAAGACAGGCCTAAAAACGTAAGACCCAGTTAGGGTTTAACGATATTCAACTACTTTTGTTTCTTTTACTGAGCCCAGTCGTCTAGTATAAGCTTTCTAGGGGCCTATTGTAAGCGTTATCTAATAAGCATATTTTGACACTGTTGTCAGTGCGTAGCTACCTGTGCCCGTTACAACTGCTTGCACAATGTAGGCCTTTCAAATACCGCAATTTTTGCCCCCGACACGAACATGTTGGAATATGATGGCGATAGGTTCACGCCTCGTGTAAAAGCTACTGTTTTTAAGTACATTCGAATGGACCGCGGTGGAAATTATCAGTTCGACCGCAAGTGAGCATATTGTTTGGGTAATGCTGTCTGGTCTCACAAGGACCAACAGCATTTCGGGATCGCCAATTCATACGAAATTAAATTGATGAATTGCTAGAAACGATCATCTTGTTTCACCTTCAATATTGTTGATATGTAGAGATGTTGAGAGAACCTGGGGATTAACAATTCGATTATTCAGATAAAAGCCGACCCAGGCTGCTGTTTTTAGGCCGACGTATGTGCTTAGACCAGAAAACTTGAGGGTTTGTCTAAGTGCAGAGGGGACAAAGAAGACTCTCTTATATCATACAAAATAATAGAGGCACGTCGTATTCACGATGAGAAAATGCAATTCACATTTTGGTATATTTGCTTTGTAGGACGTGATAAAACTTGGCCTCCATGATTCAAACGAAATGTTTATACATGTGTTTGATATGTTAAATGTCTTTATTATCCGACTTGGACACACGTTGGGGACTCCACGGCTTGGGGTTAGGTCTAGATCAGAGCTCTTGAGGCACACAGGGTAAGCGTGATGTGCAATCTTTCGCTCAATATGTACGACTCCTCGCGAGTTTTATAAGAGCCGATCCGATCCATAAACACTCGTTTTTACCGTGTATATGAAGGGTTTCGCCGACCTCGTCGTAACGAAAATCCTGTTACGCTTAGAGATAAATACGCTAAAAAACACATTTAGCTGCGGAGACAAAGCATTTATGCATTAGTCAGACGAAGGCTCGTTCGATCTCTTATGGTCAATAGGTTGAGATAAAGTTCAAGGTCCAGATTCAATAGACGTCAATTTCGTTAGAGACCTTGCTCTTCGATTTGCGAGCGAATTTAAAAGGTTCAGTCGCTGTCAGAAGCTATGCCGCTACGTCTTTAAGTGTAGTAGACGCCCTAGTGCTAAACCAGGTTTAGCGACATATTCATCCGCCTGTCAAAAAACACGCCCGTAGGGGCTAATCGATTGCGAATGCGCAGAAGAAAAGCTGACCGTAAAAAACGGGTAATGTCAGTAGGGGCCGAGCATTATACTGAATTCGCAATCTCAATATGTATTGTAAATCTTCTTGACAAAGTATGTCTGGATGCCCCCATTTATTGTTTGACTGTGCACCCAATGATGAGGAAAAACTCATCATATTTAACTTTAAAGTGACAAAAGATTTGCCACTTTGTGTCCTGTTTGGATGTGGCGTCAATCAGTTTTGTTCGTTGCCAGTTACTAGAAGGTCGTACAATCAAGTTTGTAAAGCTCTACATTCCTCTCACAAAGACGAAGGTTCGCCTTGCTAAATGCGCATCGAAAACAGTTAAGTACGTGTAGGAGGTATTTATGGCCGCTAAAATACAACCAGTAAGATGATGTCTACATTGTACTGGATCTGTGGGGAAGTATTAAGTCATTCTGATACTACCTTGTCTTAAAAGGTACGATCATAGGGTGAGATGGAAGCATTTATCCGTAAAGATGCATGCCGCTTGTTCTTCTAATCCCCATCTGATAAATGTTTTGGAGCGTTTACAAGCGTGTGGTTGCACTGCGAGTGAGTACGATGGAATGACTTGCTGTACGGTCGCTAGCACGATTACACAAAATTTCAGTGTAGCTGATCACTACACTTTCGAGCAATATCACGGAGGCTGAGTTGACACAAAGGCAGCGCCGAAGGTTCACCACTCGATAATGTATATTAATTAAGACATGGATTCATGACTTTCGTGCAGCATCCAAAGATGAATAAATTCTAGCCCAGAAGCGGCTACATGGTAATCTATGGTCGACTATAGGGTCGAAAATCTAGAATTCGGATCTGGAAATGCAATAATATATAAAAGACGTCGAAGGATACGTCCATTTAAATGTTGATAACAATCCTCAAGTAATATTTGATGAGGAAGTGAACTACTTATATCCCTGTGGGATCACTTCCCAGGAAGAATACATGACATTAAATGTCATGCGTTACGACGGTTTAAGCGTGCGCAATTCCACGTCTGATCTTATTGGAGATTTGAAGTTGACATCTTAGGCAGCCCAATCCCTACTCAAAATACGAAAAAGTTCTTATGTGGTTTGCATAGCGGAATATTCAAGCAGATCTGCATACTCGCCACAAAAAATGTGTATGCGGCCGATATTGCGTCGGCAAAAACATTTGTTAATAACGAATTAATTTTCAGCAGCTCATATATGGGTCAAAGTTTTATATGATGTGAAGATTTAAATTGAGCGATACATGCCTCAATCCTGAAATTCGCTTCAGCCAAATATGTTGTGAAATAATATTAACAAAATTAAGGGTGTATACTTAAAACCTGTACCATGTGATTTGCCTACGATGAAACAGGCAGTCGAGATAAAATGGAGATAAAAACAGGCTCAAAGTCTTGTGTCACAAAGCAATGATAACAGGCTCGTGAACAATTACTAGCGATAAACGAGTCCTTACGGATCTTAATTAACTAAACATATCAGTCAATATTTCCCAAAAGACACTTCACCGGCCATTTATACGTAAGACCACATATAATTGTGGAAATAATGGGCATAACAAATTGTATCTTCGATGTCAGTACCAAGTCAGGAGTCGATACCGTATATGGATGTATTTAACAATGGTACTTAAAAAACAAATTTTTGTTCGTTCCCATATGAAATAAACGGCTGCTATCCGATCTTGATGCGTGCGCAGAACATTATTTGTACAAAAGAATTTAATATAAACGGTTTGCTCTGTAATTAGGTTGCAATACCACTGAGTTATATTAGGACCGCCGAACCGCTCAATATATGTGCAACAATTTTTTAATATCTGCGGGGATGTACGCACCGAATATACTAGATGATTTATTTGTCCACGAATGGGCTATGGGAAGAAGTCCATAATTAAAAGTCCATTAAGTCCACATCCGGAAGTAGTAATACACATATACGCGAGTATAAGTAACTAGTCAATCTCAAGAAACTTTATTAGCAGCTAGAATGACATTAATAATTAAGTGCATGATCGATAAAAATACCAACTTACGACTAAGGTATTTAAAGTTTGGCGGCCACCGACTAGCACGTTTCAATTAATGTCAGGAAATTTTTAAGGTCATATAGTCAGCGGCGGACTACCTTAAAAATTCGCGCATCTACGCCAAATAAACTGCTTACGTCTCTCATTTGACAGTCAAACTGTATACATTGTATCAAAGAGCTGGGTACCTTCACTGGTTTTAGGTATCAGAATTTATTTGATAAAATATAGCGTTATCCATCCACCACTTAAACGTTAACCATCCACCACCCTACCCTCCAAAAATAATGAAATTGGCTATAACCCACCGTTGTGATTGGTCAAAGAGAATGAACGCAACTGTCAAATTTTTAACACTTACAAGTCACTTACCTTCAAATTGCAACCTTCCCTGTTACAACACCTCTATCAAAATGAACACCCTTACCTTCCCTATCACAATGGGACATGCCTCTCTTGCTAAGGCTCAAGTTGCTTTATAGGACCATGCAATATCACAGGGATATGTCATTATTGTCAAGCGTACCAAGAGGGTTGGCAACAGGAAGGAAGGCGATGGTGAATTGATATACTATCAGTGCTCGCAAACTAACGCTTATGTTGTGCGCAGTGGCCAAGGGAAGCGTATGAGGTCAACTTGAAGCAGTGGCTGTTATTTCAGAGCCAACATACGCAATCAAGAAAAAAATAGCTTGTTAAAGTTTTTACCGCTAAACACAATCATGAGGCGTTTGCGCATCCGAATGCGCATCCGCAGGAACGCACTGGCATGATCACACCAGAACAAAACCAAGGAGAATTGGGGTTTTACGTGCACTTGTTCCGAACAGCCGTATCACTACCTCATTTTAACGAAATGAAGGTGTAATGCTGAGAGACCAAGATGTTCGCAACATTAGGAATAGGGAATTGGCCCGGATGCTCAACGGCCGCTAACTTAATTGAGCTCTTCTAAGCAGCCTTGCTGATGCTACCCACTACTTCTCACATGTTAACAGAGATCTGAAGCTCACCCATCTCCTGGTTACTTCATCCTGCGCCCGTGAGATGTGCCAAAAGTTTTGTGCCGGTAAAGTGTGGCTACTTGATGCAACACAAAAGACAAATAAGTTTTGGAATGCCTTTGTTTTACGTTGCTGGTGCCACATCATCCTATCAGAGCTTTACCTTTGCATACTGCTTTATACAGAAAGAGACAGCTACATATTACCCTTAGGCTGTGCATCACCTTCGAGGTGTGTTTGAAGCATACAACCTCCCCACCAACGATGTCACCTTTATGACTGATCGTGAGCTTGCACTCATGGGCGCGCTTGATAACACATTTCGAACTGCCAACATGCTGCTGTGCAGGTGGCATATCAGCAAAAATATTCTCGCCAAGCACAAAGCAGGCGTCACAGCAGACGCATGGAAGAAATTTATGAAGGCATAGAATGCTCTGATCAGTGCTACCACTTTTGAAAGTTACTATGGACAACTCCAGGTAAAATTTTATCTTTTTCTTCCAAAAGGCTTCTTAACCGTGTTTTATTTAAACAGTTACCGCCCAATGCTTAAAATAAGGGCAATGCATGAGGTAGAGATCCCAGCGCACATTATGCTCTACTGCAATGAAACCTGGCTGGTCTACAAGGAGAGGTTTGTGTCAGCATTTGTACGTGGGAAAAAGCATTATGGGCACGTGTCAACGTCACGTGTAGAGAGCGCACATGCAGCCGTCAAGAAATGGATCGGGACATCAACAGGATAGTGGATCTCATATTTAAGTTAAATGAGGCTCATGCTGTTGCTGACAGAAAGGTGAATTTTCAAATCACTTACTGGCAGTGGATGGCGCAATTAGGATCGCATGTGAAGGTCAGATGGCTGCTATTGTACAGAAAAATGCAGCAGAGCGGGCAACGGTAAACCTAAGATTGGGATCGCTTTTTTGCAAGTGATGGGAAATATCTTGGTGCAAGCGATGCGCGGCGCATACCGGCTCCTACATTTGCAGGAGCAAATCAAGAGGTCAGCAACATATGTCTTGGTCTTTTAGATCGACAATGGGGTATCCATGCCAACATGCGATTCGCCGCCGTAGCCGCAGACGACCCATGGTACCGCCAACCTTCAATGACTTTGATAAGCATTGGTGGTTGATCTAGCCACCACCGTCAAAGGTTGCAGATGTTGTTCTGCTATCGATGGAGACAGCGTTGAAGAGAAATGCAGATGACTTTGATGATTGTGAGGATATCGCAAGCGCATGCTTCTTAAGCCTGTGCTTGCAGTCTTCATTGATAATGTTGTTAATGATCCTGAGCGAGCAGATACGCGAGGCCGGCCATCAGGGTCAACCCGCCGCTTGCCATCCGCTTTTGAGCTCACATATGCAGCTGCTAATCCTGCACCTCGTCGACGCTTTGAACAGAGTTCCCAGGTAGATCTCAATGCGCGTTCTTGCTACACAGTTTTAAGGTAAATGTAGAACAAGTAGAGAATCTACAAGTAGCTAAAGTGTAAACTAGACCATTTTTGCACACATTTGGCAGCAATTACATATCCTGTTTTACTGCATGGGCCTATATAGCAATTGGAGCCTCATCAAGAGAGACATGTCCAATTGTGAAGGAGGGAGTAAGGTTTTTCATTTTGATCGTTAAGCTGCTGTTGTACTTCCATATTGCCGTGGGATGAAACTTGCCTTGGCGAATTTCCGACGTTGCTGTGGACCGAGAAGATTTAACGAGATGGTGACACAATGGTAGTGGGCGGATAACATCGGGCTCTCAGTTGCCGGTTGCCGTGCGTGTTCAAGCCTTGGTTAATTGCGTACATCTATTGCTGTTGTGTGTGCGCATTGTTCGGTCCACACGACTGCGTCTGATCACTCAGAATCGTCTGGAACGAGTTTACTGTAGCCACCGACTGGCGTGTTGCAGACTATGTAGAAAACCTGTTGATACTCTACTGGATTGTCGCAGAGAATTTTGACAATTTGTCGCTGCTATTCGTGTTCCAAGATAGTGCTACAGCGTACTCGAAATTGTGCGCCTGTGAAGCTTGATTCGTGGAGTAATTACTGTACATAACCCTCGACACTGCCGGCTGTTGAGCTTGATTTTCGTCATACAAATTGTCGAAGCATTGACTCGCGCTTGAATACAGGACAGCATTGTTGGCTTAGGCCATTTCGACCTGCAAGAGTTTATAAATCTCCTGATCAATTCCAGCTACGTAAGCATTCTAGTGCACAGAACAAGACCCGATCAGAAACCGAAAAGCAGGAGAAAAGAGTCTGCAACTTATCTCAAGACCCCAATTGTCGTCAACACAAAACAGTACGTACCCGCGTCTTCACCTTTTGGCACATCTGCACCTCAATATTTGTCGCAAGCTGCCGAATTCTCCTGTCATCCTGCTCTGGATGCGTACTCTGAAGCTGTCGGTCATTAAAAAGACACAAAAATCAAACCAAAAAATGGGCCACAAGCAGCTCACACTCTCGACAGACACTCTTGAGACACAGCAACGACCAACAAACATTCGCTGCAGAAACGTTCGCCTGATAAGTATGTCCTGGGCAACCGATTGCTACTGTTGCTTCTCCTCTTGTAATATCGTCTCTTGTTCTGATCTTCCTCTTGCAGCATCTTTCTCTTTTCTGCTCCTTCCCTTGACCTTCTGCTTCGTCCTCCGCTTCTGCCTCCACCTCTTCTGCCTTATTTCTTCTTCCTTCTTCTATCGTTCTGCTTCGTCTTCACCTGCGGATACCGACACGAAAGAAGACACTGCCCTTCGTTTCTGCCTCCTTCTTTTTCTATGTCGCTTGCCACCTCCTCGTTCCCGTACGCGGAAGGTTGCAATTTGAAGGTGAGTGTCTTGTAATTATAAAATTTTTAACAGTTGCGTTCATTCTCTTTATAAAAGTCACAACGGTGGGTTATAGCCAGTCAATATTAATTCGGGAGAGGTAAAGGGTAACGTTTGGGTGGTGGAAAGAGAAGGCTTCCCTTGATATAATTGTATGTGTAAGAGACTAATCATCATGAGAGACCATTTCACGTGGTCTATGGTAAGAGTGAGTTTGGGATATGATGAGCTTTCGTGCAGTATGAAATAGACGGCGCGGAGCATGTAGTTTTTAATCTGGAAAATTAGCAGCAACTAAGTGAGGACAACATTTTGATGCATGACAAGGTTATACTTGCGATGAGGTACGCACTAAATAAAGGTACGTATATCTACTTGATTGATTATGAGTAGTTTATAATATATAAAGACTATGCGTCAGAACAAAGGTACTTAAGCATCTAAATATGTCATAAAAATCGCGATTTACATGTCGCCGTCGCGGGAATTAAAACACCATATATATACGTGGTGCAGTGGCGATCAAACTATTCTTGATACCCTGACCATCCACCGGCGCCCAGACGACCGACTATCAGAGACGGTACTATTTTACTAGATTTACGCTCCATGCCTCACCTTGCGTTACCGTCGGTACGGCGAACTGCACTCTTCATGGAGGACTTGGGTCAATATTTTTTTTGACCGTGTTTGTAGTGGGGGTAGGTCAGTCATGCGGTAGCCTTCACACGATATCGAGTTCACTTGTAGGGTGCTAGATGTGAGTTACCCCGATCTCGACGAGATCGCCTTGCCCAATCTGTATATGATGGAATCAATTAACCTTACGGTCACTTTAGCCGTCTCGCGATCTTGCAATGTCCTTCACTATGTCGATGCTTACAATCGCAGTTAGTGGGTTTAGCTTCATAATGGTTGATATCCGGTCAAACAATATAGCGATATCACTTGTTATAGCATTCAACTAATTTAAGGTCGAGTGGCCAGTGAGCAAACCTTAAAAGAAGACGACACGTGTACAAAATAACCCAATTGCACTCTGTTTAATTTAAATATTAAATCACAAAATGTTGGAAGCGGAGATGGCAAAGCAGACACTCCTTCGGTTCGACGCCCCAGCTACCGGGCTTGATAGTTAAGGTGGGTAATTTGTGTGGGTACACAAAATTCTAAAGGCTTATAAGATTTTGAGCGCAGGATAGAGAAAAATATCACCTTAATATCAATAAAGCTAATGACGAAACCCCGGTGGAGTCCCGTATCGCGTCTGGACCGCATTTAAATATTCCATTCATTGACCATAATACATTTATTACCCACACGAACAATCCCTATTCGTACCAAAGACTACTGACCTGGTACCGCATGTCGTACATTCTTGCTTATCGTACCCTTGCACGATGTGGCTCACTTCATGTACTCTTCTTGTCGCGTATCGTGTCATGTGGTGTACACCAATCCGATCGATCGCAATTTTTACTCTGATCGCGATCGTGTCCTTTATAGGGACCAAGTGGTGTGACGCACACCCATCTGGCCGACCGCGTGCCTGATCGCAATCTATATTCCTTTCGCGTCCGCCTCACCGATAGCGATTTCATTCTTGGTCGTGATCGCGTACGGCGTAATAAAGTTTTGTGTACAATTAATCATGATTTATTATGAGCACTCGAATTCGACTCCTTCGACGACCTCAACAATCCAATTGACGTCATGACATTAGACGGACATAAATACCGAAGAAGCGGTTCCATGGGAGTAGTGGTGTATTAGGCTAATATAAGTTGGTGACTGACAGTTCACTCCCCTCAACCTGTAAAAAATTTGTTGAGGGTAATAATCGCCATTCATTTCCCACAGTAGCCGAAAAACCTGCCACAACCTCGAAAACCTGTTGTTGTAATATACCAGATAAAGTGGGTCGTTCCCGTACCCAAATATACCTTTAACCGAACATAAAAACCAACCAGCATCTGAAACGACCTTTTGCTGGTTCATACTTATCTGAATCGATCGCTTCTTCTGTCACAAAGTTGAGTTATCGATATACCAATATTATCCCACTACATACTTGCCGATCGGACGACCTTTGAATTTTGCTTGTCTATGCTGACCTCTCTGCCTCTGACACTTAAATATAAAATCTTGTTCCATTTTTTCATTTTTGTCTGTAGACTTAGTATGATATCTAAATGCCACGAATAGTATGGGTTCGCGAATTGTTATGGTGAAGCCGACAGTTTTAATGTGCTGATGCGAAGTGCAATCTTACACTTGCCCGGACTAGCCGACTCAAGACAGGAGTGCTCTAATTTGTTTCTTTCGGTATCACCTTACGCTCATCATATATATTTTTCCGGCTGGGGTTGCTTGGGTCCTTCATTACGGCTTTGAGGTACTTCGATCTCGCTCTATTTATGGTCGAGGTTTAACAAGTGTGTCTAATTCTTGACATAGTGCTAAGGTGCACTTGCGTCGGTTTTATCAGGAAAGTCTTGAAAGGTCTTGTTCTAATCCATACTACTTCGTCCGTCTCGCTTCCTTAAAATGTTTAGGCTTTGCATTTAATGCTGCGTCCAATCGCGATTTAGTCTTGTTAGTATTCGCGATCTCCGGGACTCATTTAATAATCCGCTGTCGCGATATCGGTCACCAATTTAAGCATGGAAATATCTTCTAGTGACACGCATATCTATAGCCATTAAAGTCAACAGGCTCTTACTGGGATGCTGGGAATATGAATGATATTTTATACAAGCCGAAATATAAATTTAAGCCTTTGTACTAGCCAAATCAATTGCTAGCTTATAGTTATGCATTTTCCCCAACATTAATTTTTTTTTCACATACTAAAATTTTAGTCTAGATAGACCATGAACCAGTGTCAAACTGCCCGCTTGTTAAACAACAATAAATAGATATTCTCAATTATATGCTCCTCAACTGAAATATGACAATATCTCAAATATAGCGATTGAGTCCTGTAATTTGTGATTATAGTCGCCGCATAAGAAATATCTGTAATACTAGGGATACATATAGGCTTAAATTATCTTCGTGGCAACAATTAACGCTGCTGCCACGGGATCTGTTTGTATATGAAGGTCTCGAAAATGTACATACATCTATATGAGCCTACCATTATCAATTTATATTTTTCAACCAGCATTTGATTCTCGTGTACAAATTCGCAGCTCGACATCCAACTCTTATGATTTTTATATTGGTTGGTGGATTGTGGCTCACTATCGAATCATCTGCAGCTATTTTGTGCAACAATCCTACATTCCGCTTAATCGCCAAATATACTGGACCCAGATTCATAATCAACAATAACCGACATAATGCCAGATCGGTTGGGAAGGAGCGGAATAACGACATTGTCAGTCGGAATATTAGTCCAACCTTTGGGTTTCCCGTATCACACGTCACGACTATTCTTGCCAGCATTTCATCAATGATACGTCCCTATGGCCATACATCTGAATCTTAGTATGGTAGAGTATGTTGCCCAAATTCAGCCCTATACCAAAGCACCTGGTCTAAGATCAAGGTCTTTGTACTAATATCTCCATCGATCGGATTAAACGCTGCCAAATGCTATATCCATTTTTCTTCATGACTCAGTATATATTACTTTTAAATAGACAGGAATCAATACTGTCATTTTCGAATTTGATCTTGATCCAACCGAAAAGCGTACTGAGTCTTTCCTTCAGAATTTATACCAAGTGAAAACAATTAAAGGACGCATTTAAAGTTATCGTGTCTTCTCTTATGTCAGTTTACGACCAATAAATTGACTTACACGACCACCTCGAATTGTAAGAAGTGCCGGTTGAAAAGTGGCTGATTATCGGATTTGAAGACTGCCTATCAGATTCGAGATCGCCAATTGCCTTGCCTCGTAATATGTTTGCTAGGGTCTGCTATGTTCTTCTGGTTTCTCGTGAAATAACGTAGCATTTTTGTCCTTTCATTTCACATCATACCCACGTCTAATGCCGCGATAGTTTGGCATCTTGCAAATTGAATCCTGAATGTCAATTCCTAATAAGCTTTTCTTAGTACCTATGGACGTCAAATCTGCATTGTCCACTTTTCCCGTAAAGTTGTATCGTATCATAGGCTTCAAAAACTTCTTGTGTCAAAGGTGATGGTCTACTCTCTTCAGTTAGTAAAAGGAGCAGCTGGCTTGTACAGAGATCACACACAAGCAAAATTAACTAGTTCATTAATGAGATTATTAGTAAGTCTTCTAGGGGCAGCGCCAGTATGACATAATGGAAGGCTTCTATGTTCAAGCAATTCATTTTTACCTTAACCTAAGCTTGAAATTTTCTATTGAAAAGCCATTCTTAAAATCAATATCTTCTATCGAATTTACTGCACGCATAACATTGATAATATGATGAGGGGTCTGGTTATTTACGTCGCGATTTTTCTCCTTTTATAAAGTGTGGGCACCTTCATAAAAAAAGACAACTAAATATACAAGATCAAAGCCCTCTGAAGAAGATAGCATATGCCACGTAATTTGGATTTGTCTCTACATCATATTCGCACAATACGTTTAAATTGAACATAATCACCTTATTATAAAGTATTCAAATGATTCAAGAGCTTTCGTTTCGGGCAGGTGAACTCTATCTTTTAACACGAATACGATCATTCTCGTTGGTATATTCCATTTTATTGACCGAAAAGACCTCTTCCGGCGTAAATCAAGTGATGAAGGGTCGACGTGATCAATACATGGGAAAGCAAGACTACGTATAATGTGATCATTGATCCCAGGTAGCTTGCTCGCCACTGTTTTAGGTCAAAGAACGCTTTCAACTACTATTCTTTTGTTAGGTTTTTCTGGTTGTGATAATTTTTCCGTGTAAGTCGCAACCGTTCAAAATATCGCCAATGTCGCCATCGTCATAATGGCCAGCACCTCTGTATTTATCCTTTTAACTTCTATAACAATGAATGATCTAGATATTATGCATATGACGCTATTCCTGCTTTAGCGATTTAAAAGGTCGAAAAATATCGCACGACGAGAGTTAAACGTCTGATTTCCCTGATAATTAAGTATGAGCTATCCAGCCATACTTGAATGGTGACAAAAGCATCTACAGCTTAATATATCGATACAATCAACTTCATTCTTTCTCTGACTGACTTTATCATCTACCGAAACAGTATAAATGTGACGAAGTGCATAACTAGCACTTTTTGCAAATTCTCACCAAATCCTAGCTAAGATTGCCCTGTGGTCAGGTCTTTTAAACGCATTAATTTGCGCGCGTACAGTTGCCCTCGAGCCGCTTATTCGATAATTTTATAAGCTCAGCAATCACACGTTATCACATTGCTCTAATGAACGAACTAAACCTACAAGACCATTAGCTTTGGATTTGATCTTGTAGCATGATTTGAAGGACCAAACCACTAAGCTTTTCAGTACTTGGGAGATGTACCTGTGTATACTGTATCCTAGTGAGTGATAGGCTAATATACGAATATTAGCCTTCGCTCGTTCGAGGTCGAGTCAAGCCATTTAAAAGGCATTTTGACAAATTATACAGGCTTCGTGAAATCATGTAATTCACTAAGCTCTGGTAACCGCTAGGTTATAGCGACGCTGTAAGTAGCTACGGTATCGATATGGATCTCGTTAAAACCCATTTCTAAATAAGATCATCTAAAGTAGTCAAATGACGACTACCACCCATCCAATTACTCTCCCGCATCAATAGCTACTATCCATCTAACACGATGATCGAATCGTATATTCTGGATAACTACACACCGTCAATTATCGTGTTTGGTTCGAGTCATCGTAAATCGCGGTCTGTGAGGCTTCGCGGCTCTACCCATTCCATTATCGCTAAGATTACATTGAATTACAGGCCTCGCATCCATACAAATATTTCATTTTATTGATTAGTTATAGGTTCTGATCGCATCTTAATATTAATGCAACGTTTAATGTTGACCAGATAAGTCTTCCATATTATCAAGCTGTTATTTATGGCTGTATAATAATCCAGTTTGACCACAATTCCAACCAATAATAAGGTATATGATACACAATAGAAAACGACCGATATTAAAACATTCTTGGGATGTGCTATATACCTTCTAGAAAATCATTTGAACCCACCTTTTCGGTATTTGTTACTATCTATTATATCCGTTAACTTAGTCTCAGGTATTCATGATTCTCTCTCTTGTGAATGAAATAAATATAGCGCGCCCAGATCACTCTATCTCAAACAAACCTCTGTAGTCTCTCCAACCAAAATGTTTGAACCAACCTCCAGTATAAGTATACGCCCAGGACAATATATTGGTCCATTTGAGAGCTCCTTTAACTTCCTTTCATATGATTGCATCATATAGAAGCGCTCGCGAATTACTATTTTCTGCACAACACCCACAAGAGAGTCACAACAAATAAGATCTGGCCATTCAGATTTGATCTGAATAAAATATATATGTTTTAGCTCAACAGATATTGACGTTGCATTAGCCCATAGCTAATTAACCGACCAGATAAACATAGACCATACTAAAATCCTTACCTTTTTTTATAAATCGCCCATCCAGTTGGCTTTCTGAAAATATGTTCTATTAAAATAATTTGATCGCATTTTTCACCTCCGACAGATTACTATATTTCTATAAAATACGCATATATTGACCTAGCTACGACTGTTGTACTATCAATGGCACTACTTATGAAATGTCGTATATCTTTAATAGCACTGTATACACTTCAAAAGATTTAAACAACAAAGCGATCAAAATGTTCCGTGCGAACCATATGCTAGATTCGTTCCACCTTTTATACAACATCAGTCAATTCAAGCCACACTCGTGATACCACTTTAATATCATGTTGCTCTAGAGGGTCATTGTGTCGATATGATTGTTCTTAGGCAGCCATATATTTAGCCTCATTACCAAAAGATTGTGTTCGGCAATTTTGCCTTTCAAAACAATATCGATTCTTTTAATCTGTCAATCTAATGTTCATGTACTCCCCACCGATTGTAACCTTTATCATAGATTGCGGATATCACCCACGACATATAAAGAAAGGCTTATCATCTCAAATTGGGTTTTGGGCATTGGTAACCGTAAAGGTGACACGCCCCGCATTTTTACACAATTCGGTTGGATAACTGCCGCGACAGTCATCTTTAGCGAGCCAATAAATCTTTAAATCACGCGTTCTGCTGTTCCTTTCTCACGTATTTGGTATTTCATCGTAGTTAGTTGTCTCTATTCCACACTTAAATTGAATTCCAAGAATACGTCGAACATGACTTGATGCTTTCAATCGTAACTTCAAGCTTCAACTGAGCCAAAAGAGCTAATGACCATGAATCATAGTACTTGGCTATCGTTTAAGCTGTTCGGAGCAAGCTAGCTTTCACGATAGCATCATATAAAAAGTGGCATACCCAAAACCTTATTTCTACGATGCAGGTTATGACTGGGAAACGATATCAATTATTCGCAGCAATGATCAAGAATGTCGGATTCCCTATTTCGACCTATCAGTCTGTGCATTCACAACATCAAAATAGGCGCTTCAAAAAAGACCGCCGATACGGAAGTGCAAATTACTCCGCTTGTAAATTATTCTATTTATTGGTGCCCTCCTCTCCTAATTCCGTGTATGTGGTGCAATGAGTCTTGTTCTAGCTCGTCCGTATTGGTAAGCGTACGTACCGATCAAGGTCGTTCAATTTATTATTGTAAATAGACAAACACAGCGCACAAATTCATTAATCCCATATCCTGATGAGATCTTACGTATCCCTCGCATTTATGCCCTGGTACGGACCTTGACGAAGTCGTTTGATTAAAGTTTTGCACCATTTCTTTGATGAATATTGACACATGATGCCGTATCTTCTACATAATTCTCTAAATAATAGATATGCTCGTAACCCTATAGGCTTATCTTGGCTTAAAACGCTTGTCCAGACAGTTGTTATTGATCAAGTCGTATCACACTCCTACTATAGCGATGGCACAGCTCCTTGTGCCTTTTGCATGGAAGTACTGGCTAGCCGATGAACACTTGCGCATTTAATATTTTTTGAAAGCATGAACACATAAAAGGAAACAGGATCGCAATTGTCGATCGCACCGTTTTTTATATGTCAAATATTCTGTGCTTTAAAGTTAACCTCACCTTCCTTCTGCCGAATTAACACGTTGATTATCCATAAAAATTACACTACTCCGGAATTAATTGGCGATTAGATCGATAAAATTTAATCTGGCTAGCTCAATTGTACCAATTTACCTATAAATTAGTGGTGTAGCTGCATTCTTCTGTCAGGGTGTCTTCTCGGGGAGAGTCCCCATTCCAGCTCTGTACGCATTCATTCTTCGCTATATTCTAGCCATTTTCAAAATCCTGACCTCCATAAAAAATTGCTGACCCTCAAGATCGATTTAGGCATCGATTTCTTGAGTCGACAGTCCTTTTGTCGAAAAATCTCCATCATATTTTACCAACCTCCTAGCGCAGCGTAATTCTCGCTGCCAACGGACCCAATTTATATTTCCCTAAGAATCAACATTTTCTACATCCTGTTGCACGTTGACGCCAGATCAGCTCAACTTACCAATAATCATTAGGACCTTGAATTGTAATAATTTGTGTGGGTGGAATATCTCATAAACTATTATTTTTGATGAACAACAAGTACAGCGTAATTCCAGGATATGACTTGATTCATACATGCTCTATAATTGCCTATCGTTGATCTCATTCACATTAAGCGTACGATTGATGAACGGTAAGTGACAATACATGCATTTATAATCGTGAATCAATGCCACTTAAAAATTATTTTTTGGCAGAAAACACAATTATTTGATCGAAAAACGGAGCGGTATGTTTGATAAAGGTGTGATAGATCTCTTGTCTTTAACGAACTGTACAGTATCCTGAATTCTTCGGGCGGTTTGTAATTTCGTCATCGTTTGCCTCATACCTATACATTTTTCAAAGTTGATATAGCTTATACAAAAATGATTATGTTTATTCCTCCAGCACTTCTGGGTAGACCATGATGTCGTTATAAGCGGCTATAATAGGTTGAAACCCAAACAATGATTGCGTCGTGCAACGCGTTTAGAAAAAAATCAGATCAACGCCTTTTATGGTTTGTAGTTGCCTCTAGGCCCTTAAAGACTTGTTGCTCCATGATATTTACCTTGTAACAGCCTTAATTCTTTTTCTATGACTGAGAAAGAAAACCCGTGTGCTGCATCATTAAATCAATCTCTGCAAATAATTTTTTTAAAATACCAAGAATGGATCTGTACAAGGGTATAATCAATGTAGAGTCTCTATATGATACTAAAAGTCGTTGACTGTTTGATGTGTCCCTTTACACACATCGACCGGTCGTCTGAAGGTGACTTTTGCAGATCGTGTAATCTCCGTCCAGAGCACTTTCGACGGACGTTGGCCGATCTGGCGGGCGATATTTTTATATAGGTCAATCAAAAACACTTGAACATCCCGAACAGTGTAATGAATTTTAACCAACTTACCGTCGTGGCCAATGTCACGACCGACAATTAACTTCTATATTTACCGATCCACACCCGAGGCATTTCCATCGATTACCGGCGGTGTCGGTATCGGATAATCCTAGGAGTATCAACCATCCTAAAATTGATGCTCGACGCATCTTTTAAATATATCCGCTATTTACCTAATGAATTTTGATATAAGAGACGCCTATGGTGACGTCAAAAGCTAACAAACTATCGCAATTAAACATGTTAATAACAAATTAAGGATTCTACCGATATTTAGGTTCCACCGGACTAACAGCGGCACTATTGTTCCAGCTCCCATTTGTCAAATATCAAATATGAAAAAGTTGTACTGCTGAAGGCAAAAACGCATTGCGTTTCTTTTTAGGAGGTTTAATATAATTCAAATTGGAGATTAGAGTCAATATTGATGTGATACACAAAGGATCTTCATTGCCTTTTCACCCAAAAGTCATTGAAATTACTCCGGTGCTGTTTCCACCACTTACAGTGCGATCAGAATATGCCGCTTAACATCTTCGTCAAACCTTTTTCAGCTAAATAGTCAATAAACAAATTGTTTAATGATGTTGGTATTCTCGGCCAATGACGGTATGTCTTAAACGTAGAATAAGATCGAATCGAGATGAACAATTTGAACTCGTCGTCTGCCGTTGTGTCTTCTGGTAAAGAAGATTTGCCTATCGGCGAATACTTTCCGCTCCCTCGATCGAGATCCGCTGGCAGTGAGGACATTTCTCACGTAAACAAGAGTATTCATGAAGATTAATCTGCTTTACTTCAATAATAACTTGCTTAAAATTCATTTATTTGCATCAATCCGAAGCGTTCAGCTGCATATACATACTTATTTGCCGTGACTCGTCGGTCGGACGTTTCATATTCTGTGTGGGATTGACATTATCACGATAATATATAAATTTACTAACCTACTCATCAGGTGGGGTCGTCTGCCGATCCGCAATAGCCTTATACGCCAATTTTTGTCTTTTAAATAATTTTTGCAATCTCACCGACAAAAATAGCTCGGAGATCTTGGTGTCATATCAAATCCCTTCCACATGCCCGATAATACATCTTTAGCCAGTTATTCATCACAATTGCTGATTTTGGAAATCTACATATATGTCTGTAAACATTGTCGTATGACCGTGTCAAATGCAAAGCTATATCTTTCGTGACTTTATTTTTCCTTAAAGCTATACATCCCGATCTTTAAAATCAATTACTCTTTCACACGTATGGCAACATCCCAATCAGCCGCCGTTATATTTTATATTTGCATTTTACGCAGTACGCGTCCATGTAGAATCTGCAAGCTTCTTTTGGCAACCAAACTATTCATGGATAGACGAAGTCGAACCCTCCGTTTAATTTGCAGTCCAGGTTCGACATCGCTTCTAGTTCCAGACATTTCCTGCATTTAGACCAAATAAATAATCCAATACAGCAACGGTAATTTGGCCAATGTTCGTCCTATCTTTTTTGACAAACTTATGACGATCAGACTTACCATAGACCTTGCGAGCGATGCGGTGTCAATGACTAAATTTTTTAGTACAAAACTGTATTGCAATGTTGTTTCTCATTGGCTATCTTTCCTTAAAAAATCGCCCTGTTGAAATACATACAAGATGCATGATATGTCGAATATCTATGCGATGTACTTGGGGCAAGTTCAGACTTCACGCTTGGTTCGTATCGCAGTGGTACTTGCTCATTTTTAGACCATACAAGCAAGCTAAAACATTATTATAGGGATGAATTAGCTTCCATATTTTGTTGCTTAAAATCCGTGAGATATGTTATTGCTGTTTTTACGATTTACATATTTGGATCCCACTTTGCTCGTTTCGTTCCAAATTGTTTGTTCTGAAAAGCGTCCAAGTGCTCTATCGTTTTGCGCTCTCTCTCAGCATCTCTACAATATGTTTGGGACGTACCGTTGGCGGATAATGCTATATAACCCTTATCCCGGACATGCTACGCATTGTACTTTTTGAAACAGGCGCGACTTTCAAAACTTTTTTTACTCTACTTAGCTTCGCGGCGATACTATTACTACGTAAACGATCTTATCATCCCCGATCAACATGATTGTTCAAATCGCAGTAGGTACATGGACATGGATTTATTGGCATATTGAATCCTTCTATCTTGCTGATGAACAGGCACGTCGATCTTATACAAAACGACAATTTACTTATCCCCAATCCGAGGTTAGGACTACAAGGATCGGTCTCAAGCAATCCTCTAGTTTTGATCCACGAAGGTCCTATCCCGATCCATGGCTTGTGTCTCTGGAACAAAGCTTTACTACGACCCACATATTTTTAGATAATACCTGGTACTAAGTTACCATCTGGCATCAATTCGGTCAAACTCATCCTCACCCTGATATAGCGAGATATCTGATACCCATTTACGCGCTGTATTGGTTTTATCGTTTACGCATCTAGGACATCTAAAAATGGCTGACGGGATCGTGTTTCCTCAAAGTGTCTTATAGAGGTCGCAATACTTTTTGCGTCGAGCTCGCTTTCCCGTATTTACAGTTGTCGATTCTAGCCCTAAATGGGACTGAGACGGTTCAAATATTGGTAGAAGATTTCATCCGAGAATTTTTTTCGCACAGTGGCAATATCATTTTACCGAATATTAAGTAGTGCGTCGGTATGCGAGGTACCTTTGTAAATATAACTGCCACCATCAAATTTACTGTACACTCAACCCACCTGCTCCTCTATTATTAAGATATATGATGCCACTAATTTTTTGTGAGACCTCGTTTCTCAAATTCTCAAAGAAAAGTTTAGGCTTTTGCTCGCTTTAACAACAGCTTCGTTCAGTTGTGGTAGTTATGCTGTAATACATTATTTTTTAATAGTCGAGTTTTCCGTCACACCGTTTACTTAAAAACTTTCTGCTTACAATGGGAAACGTATATATACCTTCGTATGCTGACCTATAGATAAACATCCGTGTTACGGCCCACTTGGCTTATTTTAGTTGTGAATCTTTGGCAATGCCTGTTATTCTGAACAGATGCCTTAGCTGGATCAAAAGTTTAGTGTACCAGTACAACTAAGATCTTGTGCAGATATGCTACAGATCGACGACGAGTGAAGACATCAATCATACTCGTAGAGCATTAACGTTCTGATAAACTCTCCAAAAGTTCATCGAATAATTGTCCAATGGGCTAGTGGAAGGCGCCTTTACAGATCAATACTGCCGGCTGACCTATACTCGTACCTTCCAAGCCATTTTAGAGCAAGAGCAGCTTTTAAATATATAAATCTAAATCCAGTGAATAGGAATTTACATCGTAATAATTATATTTTAGCGTGTAACTAGTTTTACCCTGCGTTTGTTACCAGCAACTGATGCGAGTGATACATATAGAACTGTCGTTTTCATGAAATAATTGTTTTTACCCTTGCCACACTTATGTCTGCATTTCTCTTGCTCGTGGCGTCGAATAAAAATGTTTGATGTCCTGAACAAGCGTTATCTAGGATCTAAAATGACAACCGATAGTAATTAATAACCTCAATAATATTCCTACTTCCCTATATTAATGGCAGATACAAACAATGACTGTGTGATGAAAGCAAGCATTGTGAAGAGATTTGCAAAATTTTTACGCTTGACGAATTAGCAATAAAGTACTTTCTACTGACCCGACCTTTTTGCATTCCAGCGCGTTGTTGAAAGTTTGCAACAACGACGGAATCTTGTCTTGAGCCTTTTTGGCCGAGGGGCGATTATTACGTACAGCTGTACGTGACACTAAATTCCAACCAGTACACTTAAATTTTATAAAACCTTGCATTTAGACACCAAATCTCGCCGTTCAATGGTTTTTATCCTAGTAAGCGGGTAAGCTTACTTTCCACGTAGTATAGGTCCGTCAAATATGTATTCTATCGTCATAATGGACGATACGTGGATAACATAATTTGAGCTTGTCTCAAACAATATGTATTCTCATTCGCCTTTATAACAGATTGATTAGAAGCATTAAATTAAATGCTAAATTTAAGTGTCTTTGAGAGATTATCTACGATACGCCGGATGAACCCAATTAGTTTGCATTGTTATCTTACGAAGAGATATTTTTACAACTCGAGAGGAATCGAATGTTCTGAGCTTAAGCATACACTCGAGTTTACCTTCTTAGGTTTAAGGAACTCAGCTCAATTACTCTCACCAGCTTAAGGCCGCTAATTGTCTTTCTAAGCAGGTTTTTGAGTAACACAACGAAATCAAATGAGCCTCAAGATTCTATCACAAACTGTGCTAGCCAGATTTTATTGTGCAAAACATGCTTTATATGGCTATCGATGCAGTGAAGATCCCTTTATGCGCCATTGACTAGATTAATCGCATTTAAATAAAGCGTTTCGACTAAACTGAACTTAAATTTTCAGTTTTTGAGATTCGGGGTCGACGTTTGTAAACTTGTTCACATCTGTATTGATTTGCCGCTATCTTAACTGCTCATCTTGTTAAAATCTTGGCTTGTATAAGCTAGGATATATTTATTGGCACATAGCTCATTGTAAATAGATCATGTATTATAATGCATGTTGTTGGTATTCATTAGAGACCCTAACATGCCACTATAACAAAACTACTAAGGAATACAGCCATACTTCTAAACACCGCCGCAAGAAGATCACTTCATTTATTTAACTTATACGCATGTAGCGAAGATTTTACCTCATGCAACAGTTTCTTGTCGAGTAAAATGACCGGTGGTAGCTTATTGGACCTCGAGGTGCTGCTAGATGTTGTTGGGAATTTTGCTTGCCAGATAAGTGGTAACCTGACACCCAAAATGTTCAAAATGTGCGCTTTAACACCTCACATACAGGGTAGGTGCATACAAAGAGAACTACATGATCATGGAGCTACTCAGTATCAGAAAAACGAAGGAAAGTGTCTTTCATTTACCAATTCAATTTTATTTAATCGTCTTTATCTCTTTAAAATTACAAATTCAACTTCGTTTTTTATTCAAGCTGACCAACTGTTGCGTGCGGCCAGCAGCGATTGTTGGTTACGTAAATGTGTTATCTCGGTCTGTATTGTCTAAGTCTAAGAGTTAAATTAGATTTGCCTCTGAATGTGAAATTTCTATAATATTGAAGCACAAGGTATATGAAAAAAAATATTATTTACATTGACACGAAGCATGCTGATAACATCTAATGGTTCATTCTGTTTCACTAAAAAGGGGCATGTATTTATTAAATGCACAGCCTGTATCACCTTCAATCTTATTAGTGAGACTGCAAGTCAAACAGGTTCTAGTTGTGACTAGGCGGTGACTGCGAGTTACGCACTTAAAAATGCCTCGATTGCAAAACAAAAATAATAAGTCATACATCTGACAAGTGCGAATATGCAAAAAAACGGTACAATACGAAACTACAATCAAGCTACTTCAAATAGCTCCACAGATAATTTGCTAGCACGCCTGCTCTGAGCACCAGACACAACAAAATTATTTTAAAAAGGGTTCGAACATTGTTCTGTAGCTTGCACACGACTGACGGGACACGTCAGCATCTCCGTTAAAGCAGCAATATATACGATATTTGGCGATGGGCTCATCGTTTAGTGCCAACCAATTTCGTGTATCAGACAGGCGTCTGCAGTCGGTGGTCATATGATGGCGCTGAGGTCGCGAGAAAGTTAATCTATTCATAGGCTTTTAAAGAAGGCCTCTCTTTAGAAACATCTAGTAATCTAATGCACCATTAAAATATCGCTTGCATTCAATGCACCGCAACTGCGCGTTAACTTGTATGACTGCCGTTTGTAGATCACTGTGAAGTAGGTGGAAAGAAACAACGAATAACTTGCACTGAAGCCATTTGATTTCATAAAAGAGCAACTTCAATACTAGCTAACCGTTTTGATTCACACGTAATGGTTTGAACATCCGCTTGTGTCGTATTAACTCACCAATTAAGAAATAATGTATAATTTGGTATGGTAGGTGTGGCTACATTAGCGTGAAAAACTTCGTTCGCGAGAAAAAACTAAAAAACAAAGAATTGACGTTATGCATCACCGGCGCAGACTTTTCTAACCAAAACTATCTATAGGGTGAGGACGCTCATAAACGAAACATGCAATGTTAATGCAGACCTCGCTTTGTGAACGAGCGGCACATTAAGCTTTAATAGGACTGGCACAATATGCGAGAATAGGAGCCAACTAATGGTGTTGTTTCAGTATATCTTGGATTTCCTATCCGGTTGGAACGCCGTTCGGCAGAAAGAGTGCTATCCGAGTGTACATTCATGCGTGACAAGTTAAAGCACGGAGTCGTATGTACAATCAGCTATATGGTGGTCCTACGGCACAAGGAATTTGCTAATTAAGTACTTGCTTGGCGCACTTAGCGCTCTAATCTAAAATGGTAGCAGTATCACAATACACAAAGCTGATATATAGTTACATAAATATGACTTGGGTGCTCATCTTGTGTTCGTTTAACACCGGCTTGAAGTGTGCTGAAGCGACGCCGCGCTTACTCGGCTGGACATCTGGATAACGATAAACTCATCTTCGTGGTATGTGGCAGAGCTAGCTAAGAGGTATTGATCCAGTCTTTGAAGAACTAACGTTGCGTCGGACACGTGCTAAGAAAAAGGTGAGCGCATCGGCTGGTACGCGTAGCCGATAAGTAAGCAACTATTATCCCGAGCTGGTCATATCGATGAGCAAAAATACATTTAAGTTGTAATGATACAATTCGTAACGGAACCGCCGGTTTCCATGCAATAAAAGAGTATGCAAATGGCGATGATACAGTAGAACCTGTCTAAAGTAATATCGTTGGTACTGAGGCCATGGTATTACTTTACGAAGGTTATTACTTTAGGCAGGGATAAAAATTTAAGGGTTTTTGAAGTGAAAAAGATAATGCAATCGGCTTTGTTTACATTTTATTTCTTGCTGCAGCCGCCACCCCCAATCAACCCCCACTTCTATATAAAGACATTCCCTCGCCATCACTCCAAAACAGGAAGTTCCCCGCCATTACCCCAATTATACTTCCTCTAATATGTCTCCGATAGGCGCATAGTACACGACAATAACAGACGAGGTCCGCATTGCTTTGTGTGAGAACCATGAAAAGAATCCTCAGCTAAACCAGAAGGAGCTTATATAGTGGCTAGAACAGAGGCACAAGGTGAAAGTCAGTCAGCCTACAATCTCAGGCGTTCTCAAGAGGAAAGCAACTATCTTAGCGAAGGCCAACAACTCCAATCTTGACGCAACACGTCAAAGGACTGTTACGTATCCTCAGATGAAATCTGCTCTCGTTGAGTGGATTCTCGCCATCAGGATCGCGTCAACGTAAACGGGGATCTTATCACAGAGAAAGCAGCTCTTTTTTTTGACCATCTTTACCCTAAGCCTGATGTGCTCGAGTTCTCAAATGGCTGGCTGGAATCATTTGAAGGCCGGCCGGGAATCAAATCCTTTCAGCGTTCTAGAGAAAGTGGTTATGTTAACATGACACTCATCGAGGAGTCACTCGCTGACATCCGGGTGATGCTGGACAAGTACGAGTGGAAAGAATCTACAACATGGATGAAACCGGAAAATTCTACTGGCTGCAGGGTTTTTTGGCAAGTGGTCTTGTTTGTAACACTTTCGACACTTTGTGCTTACGTAAACTTATTCACAGGCAGATAATTTGCTGGCAACGAAGAAGCTGGAGGGCAGCAAATAAAAAAACGTATCACCTTGGCAGTGTGCTGCAATGTCAATGGAAGTGACAATTTGCCGATCCTCGTCATAGGAGTGTGGTGAAGTCGATCTCGCAAAATCGCTTATGTGAGTGTCGATCTTTCACTTGCCATTTAATAAGTGACTTTACCACAGGAGATTCAAAAAGTCCGAGATGTTCTAAAAATATAAACGCTGACACCATCGGCTGCAAGTACCGAAACAACAATAAAGCATTGATGACACAAGCCATATTCAACGAATGGCTGAAAGCATTGGCTGCTCGCATGACCGGCAGTAAGTTATTCTAATCATTGTTAAAAACGCGTTGCGCGTCTGCTTGCCCAGCCTTCTACAGATATCCGGTTGCGTAATACCACGGTGTTTTTACCTTCCATTAAATAGGACTTCAAAACTCCAACCGTGCGACGCAGGCATAATCAGATATTTGAAGGCCTAGTATCGCAGGCGCTTCAATCGCTTGCTTATTTAGCGCCTCGAGCAAAATGTGGATGGCCCGGAGAGGTTAAGTTTGCTCAGGACATTCGGATGGCGGTGGCAGCTTGTAACTCAGATATCAAGGCCGAAACAATTTCGGATTGCTTCCTTCATTGCAAGATTCGCTCGGTTGCTTTATAAACCCTGACCATATTGCACAGCAGCTGGTCGACAATGAGGTCATCGGAGATCTTCAATTGCCAATCCGTCAGTTGCGGTACTAAAACCCAATGGACAGCAGAGTCCTTCCTAACTACCCTGGTGAGGAGGAGGTCGCCTTCACACCAGATGAAGATGAGATCATTGCTGCTAAAACTTTGATCTGGTCAAGTGAAGGAGCAGGAAGATGACACAAACGAGTTTCCTCGTGTCATGTCATCTTAGGCACTCGATGCCACGCAGACGCTTGAATACTTTTGGTTGCAGCAGCCAGACCTGAACTAGGAATTCCTTCTAAGCTTCCAGCAAATGAAGGACAAAATTGTGAAGATCAGGACTAATTAACTGATGCAACAGCTCATCTTAGAATTCTTTATAAACGCCCATTAACTGCTTTGCAATCAGTTTCAAAGTCCTCAATCTAGTGAGTAAAACTTTAAAAGGTTTTGGAAGACCAGCCTCTGACTATCAAGTATCAGTTTAGAGAGATAAATACATTATATACGGGTTTCAAGTCGGGACCAAAAAAAGAATATTATATTGGGCAGGCTATTACATTAGGCAGTAATTTTTAGACAGGATCTATGTAACGGGGCACATCCTTGCGTGAGCTTAACGCAAGGGTTTCGGTGCGCCCGACAGACGTACACGAGGCAAACGAGGAAGCGTAGGTAAGGTAAAAGCAGGACTGTTATATTAATATAATTAAGTCTTTTAACTACTGTCTCTCTGTTTGACTTAACTTAATTATACTAATATAAGTGAGTGTATGGTGACGTCTCGTCACCACTCATTGCGCGCGTCCTGCGGCGATTGGTGGGTTGATATCTTGACGATATCAACCAATGAGCAGACCCTTTGGTCGCTTCACCAATATCACCACTATCGGTGATATTGTTCAAAGAATATCCAACTTAATATTCTTTATTGTCATTGTATCTTTAATGACAATTTCCATGTAACGGGCTGCCCCGTTACGATAACCATGTATTAAATAAAAAAACATAGACTTACTTTCGATTGGACCCAGTATATCCATTATACGATTTCGCCTGTAAGTGATCGAGGAAACCTAAACCACGTCAATTATCGCCACTACCCATGATCGGTTGTCGAAAACGCTATCCACAGGGAGTTTGGACATCGAAGATATACCAATAGAATCAGAATTTTATGATTCTCATTGTGCTCAGATAGAAGCATTTTTTGACACTATAGAGGGCCACGTCGTACGTACCTGCGTGGCATTTCTATGAGCGTGAAGTAGGTACTTCAATAGCCGGAAAAACCACTTTTGTGAACATGCAGTACGTACTTCAATAGTCGGTTGTCTTGCCCGCGCCCGAGGTTGCTTTTCTACGTGATTGTTGAATTCTCGACGGTGCATGAGCTACAGTGCGAGGTCGCAATGTACGGCTCTATCTGGAAAGAGAGGGTCGCCATGAGCTAGAAGCGAGGTCGGGGGTATAGCCTGGTGTCCCATTGTTCTCAGGGTATCCATGGTATGCGTTCTCGACGGCTACTCGATAGCGGAGGCTACTTGCACTTCTACGAAATTCACCTTCGAAGGGGATCAGCTTCAAGTGAAAGACCTGCGGTGCTTAACTTGTACAGGTCCTGCACATTGATCGTTTGCCACCATTCATTTCAGCCACTCTTGCCGGCAGAGCGCATCACCCGTGACCCTCAGTCAGTTGGACGCGCTTAGCAACTACGCGAAGGATAGCCTCTCATCTGCCTTGGCTACGCACATGGACACATCACGCAAGAGAGAGAGACCAACGCAGTAGCCTGGAAGTAGATGTGCCCAACTTCGTCACGTGCTGCTGCTTATGCAGCACATGCGAACCCAGTGTGCTGCTAATGTACAAGGCATGTGAAACGCACTCGTGCCACTCGTGCTTCGAATGCACCGCGATTCGGTGTCCACACTTTGTTGCCCCCATTCACAAGACTAGAGGACGTTGTCGGGTGCATGCCCCATTGTCATAGTTGGAGCAGCGTTTCTGTTTTACTACATCGCCCTCAGCTAGAAGCATCTTTTGACCATATAGAGGGCCACGTCGTACGTACCTGCGTGGCATTTCTATGAGCGTGAAGTAGGTACTTCAATAGCCGGAAAAACCACTTTTGTGAACATGCAGTACGTACTTCAATAGTCGGTTGTCTTGCCCGCGCCCGAGGTTGCTTTTCTACGTGATTGTTGAATTCTCGACGGTGCATGAGCTACAGTGCGAGGTCGCAATGTACGGCTCTATCTGGAAAGAGAGGGTCGCCATGAGCTAGAAGCGAGGTCGGGGGTATAGCCTGGTGTCCCATTGTTCTCAGGGTATCCATGGTATGCGTTCTCGACGGCTACTCGATAGCGGAGGCTACTTGCACTTCTACGAAATTCACCTTCGAAGGGGATCAGCTTCAAGTGAAAGACCTGCGGTGCTTAACTTGTACAGGTCCTGCACATTGATCGTTTGCCACCATTCATTTCAGCCACTCTTGCCGGCAGAGCGCATCACCCGTGACCCTCAGTCAGTTGGACGCGCTTAGCAACTACGCGAAGGATAGCCTCTCATCTGCCTTGGCTACGCACATGGACACATCACGCAAGAGAGAGAGACCAACGCAGTAGCCTGGAAGTAGATGTGCCCAACTTCGTCACGTGCTGCTGCTTATGCAGCACATGCGAACCCAGTGTGCTGCTAATGTACAAGGCATGTGAAACGCACTCGTGCCACTCGTGCTTCGAATGCACCGCGATTCGGTGTCCACACTTTGTTGCCCCCATTCACAAGACTAGAGGACGTTGTCGGGTGCATGCCCCATTGTCATAGTTGGAGCAGCGTTTCTGTTTTACTACATCGCCCTCAGCTAGAAGCATCTTTTGACCATATAGAGGGCCACGTCGTACGTACCTGCGTGGCATTTCTATGAGCGTGAAGTAGGTACTTCAATAGCCGGAAAAACCACTTTTGTGAACATGCAGTACGTACTTCAATAGTCGGTTGTCTTGCCCGCGCCCGAGGTTGCTTTTCTACGTGATTGTTGAATTCTCGACGGTGCATGAGCTACAGTGCGAGGTCGCAATGTACGGCTCTATCTGGAAAGAGAGGGTCGCCATGAGCTAGAAGCGAGGTCGGGGGTATAGCCTGGTGTCCCATTGTTCTCAGGGTATCCATGGTATGCGTTCTCGACGGCTACTCGATAGCGGAGGCTACTTGCACTTCTACGAAATTCACCTTCGAAGGGGATCAGCTTCAAGTGAAAGACCTGCGGTGCTTAACTTGTACAGGTCCTGCACATTGATCGTTTGCCACCATTCATTTCAGCCACTCTTGCCGGCAGAGCGCATCACCCGTGACCCTCAGTCAGTTGGACGCGCTTAGCAACTACGCGAAGGATAGCCTCTCATCTGCCTTGGCTACGCACATGGACACATCACGCAAGAGAGAGAGACCAACGCAGTAGCCTGGAAGTAGATGTGCCCAACTTCGTCACGTGCTGCTGCTTATGCAGCACATGCGAACCCAGTGTGCTGCTAATGTACAAGGCATGTGAAACGCACTCGTGCCACTCGTGCTTCGAATGCACCGCGATTCGGTGTCCACACTTTGTTGCCCCCATTCACAAGACTAGAGGACGTTGTCGGGTGCATGCCCCATTGTCATAGTTGGAGCAGCGTTTCTGTTTTACTACATCGCCCTCAGCTAGAAGCATCTTTTGACCATATAGAGGGCCACGTCGTACGTACCTGCGTGGCATTTCTATGAGCGTGAAGTAGGTACTTCAATAGCCGGAAAAACCACTTTTGTGAACATGCAGTACGTACTTCAATAGTCGGTTGTCTTGCCCGCGCCCGAGGTTGCTTTTCTACGTGATTGTTGAATTCTCGACGGTGCATGAGCTACAGTGCGAGGTCGCAATGTACGGCTCTATCTGGAAAGAGAGGGTCGCCATGAGCTAGAAGCGAGGTCGGGGGTATAGCCTGGTGTCCCATTGTTCTCAGGGTATCCATGGTATGCGTTCTCGACGGCTACTCGATAGCGGAGGCTACTTGCACTTCTACGAAATTCACCTTCGAAGGGGATCAGCTTCAAGTGAAAGACCTGCGGTGATTAACTTGTACAGGTCCTGCACATTGATCGTTTGCCACCATTCATTTCAGCCGCTCTTGCCGGCAGAGCGCATCACCCGTGACCCTCAGTCAGTTGGACGCGCTTAGCAACTACGCGAAGGATAGCCTCTCATCTGCCTTGGCTACGCACATGGACACATCACGCAAGAGAGAGAGACCAACGCAGTAGCCTGGAAGTAGATGTGCCCAACTTCGTCACGTTCTGCTGCTTATGCAGCACATGCGAACCCAGTGTGCTGCTAATGTACAAGGCATGTGAAACGCACTCGTGCCACTCGTGCTTCGAATGCACCGCGATTCGGTGTCCACACTTTGTTGCCCCCATTCACAAGACTAGAGGACGTTGTCGGGTGCATGCCCCATTGTCATAGTTGGAGCAGCGTTTCTGTTTTACTACATCGCCCTCAGCTAGGAGCATTTTTTGACCATATAGAGGGCCACGTCGTACGTACCTGCGTGGCATTTCTATGAGCGTGAAGTAGGTACTTCAATAGCCAGAAAAGCCACTTTTGTGAACATGCAGTACGTACTTCAATAGCCAGGAGTGGCGATACTAAGGACGTGCAGAAGGTACTTCAATATACTAGTCCGGAACAACTTGTGATCCAGGTAGTATTTACGATTTTTTGCAAAGTTTTTGTCGGGTGCTACGACGTATTAGCGTTTCATTTCCAAATTTGCTCGGATCGCTCCACATCCTGTCCTACACGACCTCGCTATCTTAATCGATCAGTAAAGGTCTTCATGACGAATGGCTTTTTGCTCCTTTTGCTCACTCATATCATGGTCGCTGGCAGCGACGCCTTGCTGGACCACACGACCGGCATACGAGCCAACTTTACGTCCGCGAATGAAGGCGAACCAGTTCGACTGAACTCGGCCGGCAAAGGGGCACTTCAATCGAACGACGGTGCGAACAATGCTGTCACTGAAGAGAGGATGATGAGCGTTGGTCGGATGTCAGCGGAAGGCCTCGGACATACGGTTCCCGGGATCGAAGAGTTCATGGCAGAGCTAGTGAAGGTGGATGACTTGCAAAAGAAAATGTCGAGTACTGCCTCAACGGTTGAGGAAAACTGGGTGAAGTATGCGGCTACTCGGAAAGACCCGAAACTTGTCAGGACCGCGGAGCACTGGAAAGAAGTCCTCGACGAAGCCTTCAAGATGGAGACAGTTGCTTGGGCGACGCATGAAAAGGATTTGGAGAAGGTGAAGGCCGCCGTTCGCGAATTAGAGAAGGGAGGCACGAATCGTGAGACAGAGATCAGGAAGGAAACCAAAGCGCGAAAGGTCAAGAGGCAGAAGAGCCCCAATGATCTAGAGGCGGTTGCATGGAGAGAGAAGAATGCGAACTGGGAGGCAGAGTCCCATATGAGGAAGGATTTCATCACACTTCTGCAAAAGCAGATTGAAGTCCTTGAAAAGACACAGGCTAGGTCGACGAACTATCTCATCAACCTTTTGAAGACCAAGACGCATCAAGTGATTCAGAAGTACCTTGCCGAGTTTGTTAATCTGAAACGAGAAGGTGTGACGGTGGAGGCATACCAAAAAGAACTGCAGCTGGACCCATCGATAGTGAAGGAGATGGAATCTTGGGCAGAAGGTGTCACTGGCGCTGATTTGTTCCGTTATGGGCCGGCCTATACGAAGTTTTTCTACTACAAAGTGTTTGTCATGGGGCCGCCGGGTGCAATTTATAAATTGCCTATGCATCCGTTTCCCAAGTCGACGAGTGCGTCCAAGTTGCGTGAAAGCATCCTGTAGTTGAGGACGACACATACCGTAGCGTAATGAAAGGTAGATAAACGTCAACATGATATCCACCCTAACATGTTCAATTCGTTACCATGACAATAGAGCTAGTAATGAATTCTTCCGACCGTCTGTCAGCAAGAGTTGGATCGAAGTTCGATCATTGTCGCTTACAACTAGTATTTTTCCTATGCCTGATTATCACAGGGTGAGCCTGTTACATGTCATTAATATAGCAATTTGTTTCGTGGTAAATTATCTTAGTTGCTAAAAGTATACCAATATAGCTTGTCTAACGAAAATTAAAACGGAATTTCACCTTCTAGCGTAACAATCGAGGCTGCTTCACTTAATAATTGTTAAATGATATTATATTGACCAAAGTTAAACACTTTTGCTGCTAGACGTGCGCAATGGCTCGAAACCTGCATCAAAGAATTTGCGTGAATATAATTACAAACAGATAAAGAAAGTAAAATGAGAAATATAACTACACATATCAGTTCTACATATCCCACTAATCAATGCACCCTTAGTTTTGTATTCTACCTTGTGTTTTCGAAACGGTCACGTGTA
This sequence comes from Hyaloperonospora brassicae, assembly GCA_947650285.1. NCBI lineage: Eukaryota > Oomycota > Peronosporomycetes > Peronosporales > Peronosporaceae > Hyaloperonospora > Hyaloperonospora brassicae. Next base: position 184,552 of record CANTFL010001467.1, read on the forward strand.
CGTGAAGTCCATAGGTACGCACTGTTGTGTTGAAAATAAGCGGTTTCCAGTTATTGGGAGGAATTAGCCCCATACCACCAATGCTCTCGATAAGATACCAAAAAACTTCCTACCGACGATTATGTGAGGCAGAGGTCGCAAACAAGCTTGCTGCACGATATATGAAATAAACATTAAAAGAAACGGTATAGTAACGTTGTTAAAGGAGTGGTTTTTGCTATACAAAGCGTAACTCTATAATTTCATATTGATATACATGTCAATCTAGTTCTTTCGTGTCGATGATATTCAATCAAATTTAAATGTAGCGGCCTTTATTGATCAAATATTGCCTTTATCAGTAGTAGCCTTATTAGAATAGAGTATTTAGATCTCTGGATGATGCAGGCTAGGACGTCACCAAACGAAGCACTAGAATATTGTTCTGCGTACGCAATGAACAAAGAGCAAGATTTTACTTTGTTTAAATGTAATATTTAACCAGTGAGATATTCACAAAACGTATATATTGACTGATGTATAGCAAATAAAACTCTCTTTTTCTGTACAACAAGTAATCTTCTTTTCATCTTGGCAGCGCCGCCTCTGTGTGTTGGGGATATTTATGTGTTCTTGTTTAGCGTATATCTCAACTGATATATACGGAGCCACCTGAGTTTGTCGTAGGTGCGTATGTGAAGTACTACATTATCAAGCGAAGTATTCATGAAATACTCTGGAAACAAAAGATAGCTATCACGTAAATGACGTGTGTATTGATTTATCTAACATGTTGGAAAGCAACTTGTTATTGTAACCTTCATAGTATTAATAATTCAGAAAGGAACAATCCTTCATCAAGCGAGCGCTGATTTATATGCCAATCGTCGAAAACATATGCACCCGCCATTAACTGAGAAATAATGTTTGTCTACTCAAATATGACAGATAATTACAACGTTCAAAGTTAGCGTCGCCACAATATGTACCCACTGACGGAGAGAGTATACCATATTGCTTGGCAATGTAAGTGTAGTCGTACAACGGTAACATAGCTAGCGATTTCATTTAGCTAATCACTTCCATTGGCGCATTTATTGTACTTGATACGATCACACCAGCCTGGAATTAAAGATTCTTGTAGTGCGGCATACTAATGAATTTGTATTCATTGTATGCAATATAATAGTGATCGATTAGAATACTGGAGTGTCGTACAAAAAGATAGTTGGAGATAGGCAATAAACTTGGTATAACAGGTTCGAATCGAATATTTGGATAATGAATTGGATTCGATATGAATCAATCTTTTTTGTACCTATATACATATATATATATATATACCTGCTCCTATATATATATACAAACAAACATATGGCATGTGATGAGGTGGTCTTAATAGGTTATCTCGGCCAAAGAAACAAATAGCACTTAAGCATGCTCTGCGAATAAAAATGACCAAAATTACTTAATCTTAGTCATATCTTTGCATGGTAAAAGAGTTCCTTTTAGTAGTATGTGTCGGCCATTAGAGACAAATAGCAAATTATGCTGCTTCACCAGACCCTACTGTTCATGATTGTATAATATGCAAAAAGTCCGGGACTGATTGATGGGACAAACACATACGTTAATTTTATAGAATATTTTATATCTTTTGTTTTACTTAGAGTTGTTATTAAAAAACACTGCTTTTCTGGCCATTATTATACGTGACGTAGCTGAATTTACCCTAAAGGCTTAGGTGAGGGCCAGCTACGTCCTTTTTTAGTACGTAGCAATTATTGCCCGTCAATCGATACATTAAAACGAAAGAACTATGACAAGATGTAATCAAAGAAGACGTACGATTGATCGATCTACGATACTGCATACGAGGAAATACAAATTCATAACTGCGCGCGCAAGTATTTTTTATAAACACATGATGGGTTAGGATATATGTATTATTTTAATTTTCACATAGGGCCGGCAGGATAAACAAAAATCGCAATAATCAGGAAATAAGGTCATCTCTATCAGCTGTGTGTACGCGCGTCCTTTTTTAATAAAGGCGTAACATAAGAAGGCTTATAGCTGAAACTTAGGTTGATTGGATATTAAACGTGTAAATTTGAGTAATCTTACATATGGTCAATCTTTGCTCATATATGTATTTGCTGTCTGCTGTAGATACACTCTACTTAATTCTTGGACATATATTAGGTGCAACATAGCTCTTATTTTAATTCAAGTTCTGTACAAGGTTGACGCCTTATCTCCACCGCTGTAGACATATTTATTTGCAGCATTTTTATGTGATGTGTGATGCGAGAAATAAGGTTTTGATACAAAAGCAATTTCTTTTGTTTAACGTCTAAATTGATGAGAAAAAAGATTTTGACAGTATTAGTAGTTCGGTCGATAAGTCATGTGCGTATTGATAAGCGTTTCATATTTTTCTATGTATGCCATGAGTAACACTACACCGTCAAACGAAGACGTGTTTAATACATATTATAAGTCTTTCGGTGATCAAATTTCATCAGCACTGTCTTTACAGGTATTATTGTCCTCTTTTTATTTATTTATACAAAATTTGATAAGATAAGTGCTATTTTATAACTAAAGTTAAATAAAAAGGAACAGGGGCCCAACTGCGAATGTACGAATAGGGATTGGAAAAGAATCGGAAAGCAGCAAAGGTAGCAACACAATGATAAATTCTAAATATAGCAAAATTGACTTTTTTCCTGCTTCCTTAGCAGTGGCATCTCTACTTAAATGCTACACTAATATTATATAAGTTTTATTTGGTGAATTATCGTACATGCAAAATGCAAATTGGTTTTGTACAATCAGTTATGCATTTAAAATTAAATATTTGATATAGATGACGATCAGCCATCGATTTTACTTGACCTTTTCCTAGCTAGTGCCTCTTCCTACCGTTGTTATTCACGTCATTTTCGACAACAGTAGTATACTGTGCTGTGGGTTATTAAAACACAGGTGTTGGCGGGGTACGGAGCTTTATCCGTTGGCAGAATAGTAAGATAGGTATTTACTACCACCAGATTGCGATACCCGATTGCAGTTAGCTCACCCGCACCGGGTCTCTACCACACTCACCTGTATAGTGTATAGCGTTCCGTACAACAAAATGATCCGATGTTTTGGTCAATTCATAATTATTAACAACATAAGTGATACCTTCACAATATATTATACTCAAACAATGCAATATACATCTTACAAAAGTCGCCGCAACATCACTCCATATATATAAACGCCAAATTTAGTTTAGCTTTAGTTGTGACGGTCACCTTGTACGGGCACATCACAAGCAACGGAGTAGTAATACGTAGGTACTTTTCCTGAATCTAAAGAATTGTTTAATTGTAAAAAAAGAAGGAATCCTTCCAAAAGAGGACCCTTTGAAGTAGGGTAAATAGATGGAAGATAGATGTATAATAATGGTTCGGCGAATGGCGATTTGCTCGATCTTATATTTGTAAAATAGGAATTAAGTTCTTGCTTGTGCCTCACCTACTAATCCCTGCTCGACTTAATTGAACCTTTACTTGGTTGACAATGTGTCTAAATACCTTTACAAAGTGAATAGCTGTACCAAAAAAAATATAGTTATAATTTTCCATTTTTGACAAAGCAAGAATGTCATTATGTGGGTTCTTCACTAATGTCCTTATCTCCGCTAATCGACAAATATATATTTATAATGCGATAATTTCACTCATAGAGCATTATTACTTTTATAAACTATTCATGTATTGGGTGCCAAAGCAAAAGTGTTTTTTTATTAAATCTGTAATATAAGATTCTATTTCAAGGACTGTGATGACACTTTAGCATCTGATCAACTCTGTCGTTTATGAGGAATGTCTCACTCGGTGGGTGCGGAGCCGAACTCGGTCTTAGCTATATTTGTTGTTAACATTCATGGAAAAAGATATTTTGAGTGGATCCCGCGCCACGCAAATTTGCAAGTACAATAAAACGAACCTTGGTTTTTTTACAATATTTTTACTGCTCACAGTTACTTAAAGGTAGGAGTGTCCGCAATTTAGAATCAAGAAATAAATATTACATGTGGATGAGAGGTCATGGGCTAAGCATGAATTGCTACAAAACCCATAATCAATCGGAAACAGCATACTTTTGACTTTCAATAAATATCGTAAAAGCACATCTTAAACTGTCATATATCATTAGATACGGCTTATATTTTCCAGATTTATGAAGCTCAAAGAAGCAAAAATGTCATGGCGGCGTTTATATGCGAGGGGAGGATACAAATCCGATATCAATAACTTTATAGCTAGTATCATGAATATACAATTTGCTGTAAATTCGTATACAAACGTTTTCAGGTAAGGATAGAGGTAGTAAGAAAGTTGAAAACTCAGTTGCCCTGTTGTAAAAATTATAAATGCATTATTTTCGAATCGAAGAGCGTGGAACACATAAAAATGTTTCTCATAATCGAGAAGTTTTTGGCGTTGAACAGAAGTGAACATACATCTTTTGGCTTTAAAAATCTGTTCTTTTATTAGGTATCATGGCTTTACTAATATTGCAGTAGAAAAGAGATCTGTAACATCGATTACTAAAATGGATGGCAAAAACATATGTAAACTAATATTGAAAAAAATCATTAGATGATAACGGTCAAATTAAACTAAGCTATATAAAGTTTCACATCCTAGTATGAACCATACCGTTATTCAGATAAAAAGAGTTTACGTGACCATTTACACAATGCGTAAGCACTTATATTATAATACTAGAAGTCTGCTATATGCACCATTAAAGTACCGACTGACCTCAAGAAATTTTGACAAATGCAGACAAAAAAACGGCTGATCGTGCCACATATATTTGGACCGATACGCGCCATTATATCAAATACAACTTTCGAAAATGAGCCGCTTACAATATATTAACAATTACGATCAACCCTAACTTAATATGCGAACCTCGGTTATAATAATATGAAAACGAAACGTTTTTTTTAACAATATCTTGCTTTAATTACTATGAGCGCAAATACGGTCGTTAACAAGCTAAAAGTTAATTTTTAAATCATTCACAAATAAAGGTGGCATTTGTTGATGCATATTCGGATGATAAATAAATTGTTAACGATTGTGGGTCCAGTATTTTATAAAAACAATTCTTAAATGGATCATCCGGATGGGTGATCAATTTAATTGTCTGTTTGCGATAGTCGATTTAAGCCAGAATTTTGTTTGGTACTTTAATATGAAACCGATGGATGTATGGAGAACAGTATCACAGCTACCTTTATTAATATGGAAGTCAGGCACTAGTTATAGGTATCTAAAAGTCAAGATTAACATCAATCGATTTATTTATCGTTCTAGATTATCACTATTAATCTAATTCAATTCCAATACATGCAGATATATGTTGTCAAAGACCGTTTAATTTCGATATTTATTACGAACTGTTATCTTCAAATGGTGATTATGAAGACGAAACGCTGGTTTTATTTGACCTATATGGAGTATATGATACTTGTATACATCTTTAATCATTTGTATACTGAATATTTTATCGTTTATGTAACATTTGTCTCCATCAATCTACTTTAGCTCAAAATGTTTTTAAACAAACATATTTCTAGGCGAGGCTTCATTGATAAAAAAGAGAATAAAAGTAAAATAATTCAAATTTATAAGCCCATAACCTTTTTTTTAAAGAATAAAACTCCATGGTCATAAAATATTCTGTATTTTATATAATTTTCGATCATAGGTAATTGCACTACATTATTTTTAGCAACGTAGAACAATTAGGAGTGGTTTCTAGGTTCGAAATTCAGTAATCCAGTCTTTAAGTTATCGATTGCCGGTATTTTGCTCATAATGTGTGTATAAATTTGTGAGGGTAATATAAGCAATAAGTTTACCGCAGTAACTGATCCACCTGCCTCTACCTCTTAAAAAACGAAGGTTGGATATACCGAATATAGTGGGTGGTTCGCGTAAATGAATATAAATAAAAAGTACTTGCTATGGTAAGAAATGAAATTTCAACCATATTCATCTTTATAAAAAACAATGGTTTGCTTATGTAAATTACAAATCAATCAATAATTAGGTTTTTTATCGACGTGAATCTTCGAAAATTAGTAAGACATAAAGAGGATTCCTGTTGGACAAACAACACACAAACAACATAACCCAAGCCCGACGACTCCACATATCAATTTAATTATCATGATAGTAGCCATTACTTCTCTCTATTGGCGGATAGTATAATAGGCCATTTAAAAAGAGACTGTGATTGGCGAGAGTTAAAGGTTTCGATTAAGAAACGCAGGCGAAAATTTTGATTAACGATGAATTTATTTTGATCGAAACCTTCTATTATACAGCCACGACAAAAAACCATGCCGATTGTAATGTTTGCAATGGAGAAATTCAATAGAATGATGTTCTTTAACATGATATGTGTTTTAAAAAAAGTATATAAATTGAATTACCAAGACTATATCGCCTTTATGGATATTCCTGCAAAACATATTCTGGTTTAGGAAGATACTGTATTATCCTACGGCCATCTCAGGCTGTAAAAAATGCTACCAGCAAGGACATTTTCTGGAATTTCTTTTGACATTAGCCTGTATATAGGTCTTTTATCGATACGTTCGGGTTGAACGGTTTAGTACATACCTTCTATATCAAATGGATGCTTGAATTATAATCGTCGTTAATTCCCAATATTATTTACTTTCTTGTACAAGCTTAGTCGACGGTAGTATACTGATTGAATTATGTAGTAATATGTCGTATGGAATCGATTCTTATATACAAAATCTAATTTGGTATTAAGATATAAGTCAAAATATAATTTGTTTATTTCATAACCACTTAAGTGATCGATATTAACTAATTTATAGACTGAGTAGATAAGTAGTTAGAATCGTCGCTTAACGATAGTAGCGATTTCTTCATTCAACTATACGTAATTAGCTAATGTTCAACGTATATTTAAACTTTATACTATAGGACTAAAAGGTAAATCGCTGGTTGCGCCGGTCTTCAACCGTAAACCTTTCATTTATGTCATTTTTTAGATAAGCCGTCTCGCAGTGTCATTCAAATCGCTGAAGCCTAATACCATCAAAATCCGAAATATTTATTGGGCATTTTCAGACTATATTGCTGACAGATCGAAATTTATTATTGTCAATTGATGCTGAGTCGTTATTACAAACACAAGAAATTGCAAATTTATCAATGCTGAACGATTAAAAATACGCATTCAAGTAAATTTGCTTTGCATAACCTCAATTACATAATCATTGCTTACTATAATATACACGTTTATTCTTTGTTCTACGTAATATTTTTTGACGTAGGTTATTTGCAAGATACATTATTGCGTCCAAGGTATAGGTACACACGATTATATATTTAATTAAAATACGCGAATTGCATCATTTATGCACGTTAAAATAATTCCACAGATTTTTGGAAAATTATAAAACTTCCACTGTCTAGTATACTTAAGTAAAGCGGCACACATGCAACCAAACGTTTATAATCAATTAGGTGTTCCCATTTTTTATTTGTGACTAACGCTCGTCTTGTTTTGGAAGCCGCGGAAAGGGTTCTGCCGCGACATGCTGCGCTTGCAGCCACCAGTGACAGGCGCAGAAGCGATGTATGAGGAAGTAAACGCCTCTTCGTTATAACTGTCGCGACCGTCAACACAGTCAGTAGGTGCTAGTGCTGCTGATATAAATAAAATTGACTTTGTGATTGTTGTATCAGTTGCCGTTGTTAATATTGCTGCTAGTTGTGGCTGTAGGTGCTACGATTGCTGTATTTTTACAGTAAATATTGTTGATGCTGCTGTTGCTCTTCATGTTATTCTACTTATAGGATCTCATTTCCACGCTCACAGGGGTTGCGTCTATGTGGTCCGTCGCCGTTCCGCATTGGAAAACGTCGATTCTCGCCGTGTTCTTTCCGACGCAACGTAGGTAAGGGTGCAGTCCCAGTCGGACTCCAAGTCGCAGTAGGAGCCCGAGTCGTATACGCAGCAGCTGGATGAGCCGCAGATTACGATTCAGTTGCGTTTGGTAGAGTTAAAAGCGCGGGAGGTGGTCGTTGCAGTAGATGGGGTCGCGAGCAAGAGCGCCCACTTTACGCACTTGTTGGTGCATAATGACGGATTGAGAACGTGTGCGTGTACGTGTGTAGCTAGAAAAAGATGTGTGGGGCTGCCCCTACCAAGTGCGTTTCGACGCGTGAAACGATGTATTATAACAGTGGTATAAAAGCAACTTCCATTTAAAGCACCAGCACCTACTGTGAAGGGTCAAAGTATGTTGCATCGTGCTCATACATATAACGTAAAGAATGGTTATTCTGGGGAACCAGAACTTGTACCAATGTGCTTCGCTTCAGTTTATTAACGTTTGGCTGCATCATAAGTACTGGCATGAGAGGTCACTTCTCAAGAATAGCGTGACTGGCATCGGATGCAGCCGAAGGAAGCACTACCTTGAGTATACTAGGACGTACGAAATTCTTTTTCAATTATCTGGGGCATTTTTCTATATTCGCGATAAATTCGTGATTTCCTTTATAAATTTCCTTTATCATAGAAACAAAACGGGCGATTTCAATTTGTTTGAGCATTACCATTCAAATCCTTGGTATAAAAGTAGGCGGAGCTAACAAAGAAGCGCCATTGCTACATCTGGATAACCAAATGTTGCTTGATTATAATATATGGAATTAACAAAAAACTAGCCCGAATACCTATGATAAACTATTCGGTAAGGGTAGTTTGTTTTCTGATCTGACTAAAATTTGCTAGTATTATGTAAGCAGTACAATTATAAATATACTTTTTTGTTCCCATTGGATCCTATTCCGTCATGATAACCTAAAGTGATAAAGTAGCAATCATCGCCCTATTTAAAAAAAAACTTAATCGTCTTGCTAATACCTAGACGTGTGTTCAAAAAAATGATGATACCCGGCATAATGATTTCGATTGATCAGATACAAATATATGTAATGACATGATGCGTATTAGGTTCTTAGATCCGTACATAGGAGAATTAGTTTTAAGTCTAAACTAAAAGAGCTCCGTTTTACGTCTTACTAATTAAAAGTGGGACTTAAATGATTAAAAAATTTGCCATACAACCCCCTGAAACTTAGTCATCTCCGGTTTTGTATAAGTGATGAGTCGTATATTACAGGTTTTTGAGTTATTGACTTTTCGCTGGTGCCTATAAAGTTGAATTATCAATGGCGATTCGTCATTATGATGCATGTTTGCTTCCTAAGCTTCTTCATTGGTCGGTATGGCAGGCTGCATAGTCGAGGTGGACTTGTGTCAGGATATTACTGGACCATGTTTAAGATACGTTGAAGACGATCATGCGGAATAATTTACATAATATAGGGTATATTTGTCAGGGCTCGATATGAACTCACCCAGATCTCGACGATTTCGACTTTTTTAATATGAAGGGACAAGATCCGTATATTGTTCTAAACGCTTTAGCTGTCTCTATATTTCGTCCCCTAATTAGTTTTTCTATACCTGTGTCCGATTGCCGTAAGACAGTTGTCTATTTTTAACTTTATTTTGGCCTAACAATTTAGGTATGTGTACTTGTTAAAAATTAGAGCTCATATATTTTAGACGGTCAATAGTCTTAAGTGTTAAAATTGAAACGCATACCTATTAGTAACATGAATTCTGTCTAAATAAATAGACCCTACCGGAAATTACCATTTTTCTACCCGCAGCCTCGGACCTGTAGGTCGATTTGCCTATCCCCACCGAATTGTCTTTTTAACGACGTAAAATATTTTAAGTACTCACGGATCGCGAAGCTTTAACCTTATGGTGGGTTGCGCACCAATCTGATAGAGCTTGATCTCGTGCTGTGATTCGCACCAAATTAATAGGTGTCTATATCATTTCCTTTATCACCGTTTCCGGATAGCGGATTACGCAATACAGTCCACACCTTCAAGATTGAATTCGACCTCGATACCATCCTGTGTGACGAATTTTGTATTGCGATTCCTCATCTAAATAGTATTTTCGCGTGCTTTACTTCTCGTCTTACCATCAATCCTCCATTCTATATGAACGTCCGATTTCATCTACCATCAAACACAAATTGAACAAATGCGAGGAGATGCATGTGATCGTTTACACCAATTCATATAAAGTCCGTGTCTTTTACAAAATGAGTTTCGACCCGTTGTTGCTAATGTGCCCGATCACGTCAACATATAATTATTCAGTACCAGATTAACTTATCCGTTGATGTTGGCATGCCTACACTGTGGTGAACCGACAATAAAATTTGCAAAATGGGAACTTATCGACTTCCAGATATATCTGAGTCAGTTAACGACTGGCAATACCGGTCCATCAACTATTCTGATCGCGTCCACTGGACCATAAGACATAACCAAAAATCATATCAGATAAGGTGGGACCTGCGATATCGGGATGTTGTACGACGGTCGCAGGTCGCAGGTTACGAGTCAAGTAGTTAGGGTTATTGGCATGGGAACGATTACGTTGGCAATCAGTCGACCAAAATAAAACCGCGATCAGCACGGCGATCACGATCAGGGTCCCGATCAATAACTTGACCGGTGATCAGAATTATAATCGCAATCAAGCTGGTGTTGGGTTACGCCACTCGATCAGCGACCAGAAGGGCGACTACTATCGGCACGTATATCGAGTGTGCGCCACGCAAGTACAAAGTTGCTGCCGTCTAGAAAGTAAGACCTGTAGCATGCGAGGTCCATGACATGGGGATGGAGAGAGGTTTGTTAGGTTTGGTTGGTTAACATTCATCAGATTTCAGTTTGCTTCAAAGTACACGAGCGACTTCTCCTCATGATAAATTATTGGTCACCCGACCTCAAGGAAAGTCCCATACTTTCATCAAGTAATTTCCATGGTATATTTGTCCAGGGGTCAAAAATTGTCAAACAACACCCCTAGCTGCGACTGGACGCAAATAAATCATTTTGATTAGGGACTCTAAATCACGGGACGGCTCGAGTGGTCAAAAAGCTCGCAAATCAAGGTCTACATTTGTACAAGGTAATTCGATTACAGATCAGGTTGACTCATATCGAGCACCCTACAAGTATACAAGTGATCCCGTGAAGAATTCCATGAGAACTCGTCAACTCCGATCGCGGTGTGAAGACTTTTACATCGGAAGCAAACCGCGACCCCATCGCAAAATACAGTCAAGTTTTTCAATGACATGAATATCACCTATAAGAGTGCAAACCGCCCCACCGATAAGTACACCAAGTGGGGAAAGCTATCAAGAATATGGAACCGGAGAGCCTCCTCGTATAGTCGGTCGTCCGGGAGTAAGTGGATAGTTGGGATCAACTGCTTAAAAAAGCGATAATTAATCCAGCACAACGTAGAAAATTACCCATACACAAGCTCATAGGACCATAAACGAATTTTTTCGTAGTATTAAAGTACAATTGTATTTTGAAAATTTGGGCAATGAATAATAAATTGGCAAGATTTTAAAATTAAAAGCTGAGCATATAATGAATGTTGTACAACAATTTCGATATTATTGTCTGAATAAGAACAAAACAATTGACCGAATGCCAGAAAGGAGCATATATCTACATATTTATTGGTCGGGTCAACATTTTGGGGCCATCTGCACCAATATGCATGAATCCTCGCTTTCTTGAGTAAATATCATACGTTGAAGTATAACGTCGACGTAACGCAAGCTAGTACCATAGCTAATACACCACCATCGTGCATGTGTCTTGACGTCTTAACAATTGATGCTACTTTGTGAGTCCAAAATTGCTGGCGAAAACATTTGGTTATGACTTTGGACTGGAATTATATATAAAGCGCTCAGTATCCGAGAGGATAGCAAATCGCAACTCCAAAGTGTCAAATTTCTAAGATAATTAGAGAGTAAATATATTCATAAGAACAACAATACATCTGGTATAAAGTCAGGATCATAAATATTCATCTGGTATTAACATAAACTTATAAACACACATCCGGTTACAACTTAGTTTCAAAAACATATACTACTAGTCACGAGTCACCCCCGCCCCCGACTCATGCTGAAAAAATATGATCTGATAATTTACATACCCTAAAATCATATATCGTCCGATTTTAAAATATAATTTATGCGACTTACGATACACTTATATATTTTTTTACCTGAAGCGTAAAGTTGAAGTAACTCTGACCTTAGGTGACAATTAAGAACAATAGTTTGTCCTTTGCGACGTTAATCTCCGTTCTTACAACTAATACGGACCCTAGGATTTATAATCTTCATGCGAAACTTCTTTAGGTAGATAAAAACCTTACATAATTGCTTTGCTACGTACCTGCTTCATATCACCGCCTATAATCTGGCACTATTTTAAACGTATATACGATGCCTATATATAGTAACATTTAGCTAAATGTTATTTGAAAGCGTATTATAGCGATGAGGATAGGTTACTATTTTATTCCTCAGCGTTCCATCATATCTATGACGTCCGAAAATATAACTGTATAAAACTTATGCCTTTAAATATTCAAATATATAAAGGTATCTTTCGATCAGGAGAATCACACAGTATAAAGATGTGTATATTTGGCCTTCTTGTTTTAATAAATGGAATAAGAAATAGGTGATTTAAAAGAATTTTATTACTTATGAGTATGACTTACATCAACAAGACATTAGCGTGCATAGTTCGAAGTTCGACATTATCTTTATTATAATAATGAGTTGTAAAAGTTCGGCAATATCAAATTTTAAAATCGAAAAAAGTCTGAGCTGTTACTTTCATTTCTTTTCAATTACAACTTGTTGCAAAGATCGATCACATATAATTTAATTGCGGGAGTATAAAAAAAGATAAAAAATATGGTTGTTATATAAATACCAGGCCGTCTTGACGTACGGAAAGCCAAATCCCGCCGTAACGAGTTTGTTACGGGCTTTTATGCTATTCGTTTAGCTAAAAATACTGATTTCTACCTTAGATGGTAATAAGGTGCTTTATAACAAGAATAAAATTATGTTTTCTAAACTTTTGATTCATGTCGTCCTTTTGTGCATTATGGTATAGCAAGTCGCAATACCTGTTCATAACTCCACTTAATCTACTGTACAAGACCTACATTAAGTAAGTTGAAGTATCTATTTAGTCACCGGTTTTTAGGATCAGAGCACTTCTAGGATAAGAGATATTTAAAATCAACAAAACATATATATAATGAATTATGTAGAAGCACAAGATCATGCATTTTTGTATTAATTTGTTGAGTAGATACAAAGACATTTGTACGTGTAGTCGAGCACAGGTATGTGCGCCCTTATCACAGTGCGCAGTAAATTCAATCTAACCTTAGTGACATCAAGTGCCGATATAGAGGGCATAACTGTAATGCTCTGGAGGAACGCTTTTATCGAAAATTAAAGCTTATTTAAATGAAGGTAAGCTGTATAGCGCATTGAAGTACTGTATGCATCTTAACTTGATGTCCTTCAATATATAGATTAACAAATCATATCTGCTCACGTCTTTTCACCACCCATTTTCCCGCGTCTTGAAGCGGGTGATGAAACAATTATTATAGAGCAACCAGCCGTATATTATCGTACGTCAGTCTTTAAAATAATTATTGTTCTCAGTATGAGTGTCGTTTAGAATTAACCTCATCATTTCGATTATCATTTTGCCACAAATGATACCTTTGTGAATCTGGCTTATTCCATTACGTAATTCAAGTCTGTATGGATTAAGGCAAAATTTATTCATCAAATCACAATGTAAGGGCTTCTAAGAGATTCTTAGACTAGCTAAAAAATAGTTTAATCGGCATATTTAACCATACATTGATCGCGGCGTAAATCCTAAATTGATATTTATAGAAATAATCAATAATATTATGTTCTCAATAAATAATTTACTTTTTTCTGCCATTTAGTCACCAATACATACCACCTATTCTTGGCTTAGCAAGCTGAATACCCATAAATTGCGATCTTAAATTCGTGCGAAGTTTATATGGTCAATAAATACTTATTATTCATCGGTTCATCAAACATGAAAGCTTTTCTATTTATATTTTATTTGTGATCAGTATATTAACACTGTGGTGTATAATCACTTTAGACAAATTAAATGAAATTTATTATACAAAGAACACAAGAATTTAGTAAATTAGCGAATACCGGACAAAAAAAGAAAATAAATGCTCCATTTGCTTTGACTTTTTTCATCTTTCAGAATGGGGCGGTACAACACAAACGACAGCCATAACTTTGCTGTTGTGTAAATGATTATTGATGCGTCGAACACATGTTCTCACTTAATCCATTTCTATACCTTCAAATAATTAAATAAGTCTTAAATAAACAATTTCTTACACTACTTACACTTATTCACCTCCGTGTATTTGTCCAGTAAAGTAAAAAAAACACATATATCGTATTGTCGAAAAATTAAATTATATTTTATACATGACTTTTGACCCAATATATCTTCTGTTGACGAGCCTGGCCTAGCTATACCGCTTATATACCGCTATTAACACGTACTCTCCATATTTAAAAAAAAGCGTTGTGTATACTTAAAATCTGATAGAAATTACCGACGGCGTATCGGCACCGAGATATTTGTGGTAAATGGTGACCACAAATTTCATGTCTTCTCGACTCTCCACTGGCGTCCGGACGATCAACTTACAGAAGAGGTACTCCAATTCTGTGATATGCGTCTTCTGGCTCACCTTGTGTACCCGTCGTTGGGGCGGGTTGCGCTCTTCTTGGGGGACTTGAGCTGAAGCTGAACTTGACCGTTTTGGGGATAGGGGTCAATCGGGTGGAAATTCTTCACTTGGTCAAACGTGGGGTGGATAGAGTGCTCGATCGCGTGTATGCTGGGGCGCTCTCCCAGAGTCGCCTTTGTCCAAGGGTGACGCTGGATCCGCGAGCCATCTCACCACTTGAGACGTCTCGCGATCTTGAATCTGAACCATTAGGTTCCCTGCGTCCGATTGCAGTCGGTGGGGGGGTGAGAACTGATGTTCCGCCTGACCAAACAATCCAAGCGCGGAGATTGTAGATACTCAGGTCGATCTATTTTCAACAAGAGGCCAAATTTCCTGCCCTGAAGAAGTCGACGCGTGTCTTTCGTTGCAAATCCAATTCTGTTGAATGTCAACCAACCAAATCCAAAATATATTATTATGCCTACCTGTTTGCTAGATCACTGCTGCGTATCACTTGTCTATGTATTTCACCTCGTGCGTCATGTGGTCCAAAGCCGATACTCGGGTGACGGATCGCTCGGAAGTAGATCGCTTGGGTAGTGGATCGCTCGGGGGTGAAACGCGGTATGTGTTCCACACCAAATATATGTCGGCACAATTATGTGACTACACAATGGAGCATAACACACTCTGGATAGATCGTGGTCAATCGTTTGCATCTTTGATGAAACAGTCACGGTCAAATCGTCCTCACTTAGGAGACCTCACACGTTTGATGACTTTGATGATCCGCTTCTCTAGCCTGCTTTCGTATTTTACCCATCATCCCTTGTTGTTATCGATCACGTAATCCAGC
The DNA here is from genome assembly GCA_947650285.1 of Hyaloperonospora brassicae. NCBI lineage: Eukaryota > Oomycota > Peronosporomycetes > Peronosporales > Peronosporaceae > Hyaloperonospora > Hyaloperonospora brassicae. The sequence goes on from CANTFL010001467.1 coordinate 200,198, forward strand.
TGTTGTCCACCTCTCGAGTGATCCGGTCCTTGTAGCTTGGCGATCCAAGCTCTCAATCTCGGATCGTGATAGATCCATCGTTGCCCCTTACATATACTCCTTCTTGATCTGTAGGTAGATCAATCCGCTTAAGTTCAACAGTCGTTTTCTTTCGCTCAGTTGATTGATCCCATCATTCAAGTCAACGGGCCTATCTCCGAGCGTGTTCCGTCAATTCTGTTGATTTTGCACTTAATACGTTTGGCAAGATCCACGCATATCATCATACCTATTTTTGCGCTTCTCCACACGGGCAAGATAGCCCAGATCACATGCTGAATCTCCTGATTTAGCGCTCAATAGAGCGCAAAACAATAAACGACCGTGTTTTAATACATAGACGAGACGGGAAATGGTCAGAAATTGAATTCAAGGATCGTTATTGCTGTGCTTGGTTCGAAGAACTCTTGGACAAAGTGCATTGACACGAGTATTCACCTGACTCTTGTTACCTGTGGCATATTCTTGTGGTTAAGAACTAAATTGTAGGGTAAGTTCTGCATCGACGAGATCTCGCGAGAAGCTGATTTTGATTCGTCACGTTAGCGACAAGATCCCCTTTCGTTCTCCAAATAGGTGAAACAAGACTGCGCACGCTCATTCGCACGATTGGAACGAGGGCTTTGTACCGTCGCCAATAACTTACGGCGGAGACTTCCGTCGTTATCGGGGTTATGCTGCAAATCGCAGAGGGGTCAATCGTGTGAATCTCCCATATCCTGCAGATCTGAAAGTACAGTTGTACCTGATCTTCTTGCCCCCATTATATCTAATCGTGGGTTTACACGGTGATCAATGCATCTACGCGGAGCTTTTCCTCACTCCTTAAATAGGTATTGAGAGGGCTACCTCGTGTTCTGGCGGGGGTACACACCGTCGCACGACAGCTAAGCGCCTCAAGCCCAGCTATTGATTGATGTTGCGGGCCTGGTTAAACAGAACGACCGGTACATCCTTTGGTGCGTCGAAAGCACGATCGGATAACACGCGTCCATCGCACTGATAGACGAAATGCACAGAAGTTGAAGAGGTGACCTGATTTCGTAGGAGAGATAATATAACATACTTCTCTCTAAGCACTCTGCGTATTGTCTTCACAACTCGCACACGGGTGACTCGACGTGAGGATAGATATACCTGCCTTACAATCCAACTTATGCAACATCAGAATGGCATCGGTCGGTGTCGTTTTTTCAACCTGATCTGTCCCGTATTAAGGTTTTGCAATCACTATTCGCGCCCAATTTATTGGATATAAAGGGTAGACACATTACTTGCAATCAACAGCGAGGACTCATGACGCTAGTGGTTACCGCCGTACCACCTATGCTTTAAGTAAGCATCGAGATATAATATATACTTTTGAGCGGAACCTGGTTGCGCTGTTGGCAAGGCCGTGAAGCATATAAGTATCAAATTAAAGTGTTTGATGGTGTCCGTTAATCCTCTCGATCATGCTGCTGATAAGCCGCCCAATAGGCGGCCTTAAGTTTACATTTTAGGCTTGCTGTTAAACAGGAGACTTTGACGAGTATTCAAAAGATATTGTAGTACCACGAACTTTAGCACAAAGGTAGCGCGATCCATCGTTTTAATTGCGCGAGTGCTAGTAAGACGAGGCGGGAAAATATAATGAATAACCAAACTCATCATTTGAGCCATACCGAATATGAAGCAACTCACGAGACATCTTGTTTGGCCGGGCAATTTCACTTGAAGACGTGAAAGCATCCACCACGGGTGATCAGGGAGGCGTTGAGACCGTAATTAAATCCAACCCACGATTAGAATCGCCCCAGTATATTCTCTTTATGTCGAAAATATGTTTTTCACGTAGTGCGGTATAACGCGCACTTGCAGCAATAGGTACAGCAGAAAAGCATCGTATGCAGATGGTGCAGTGATACGTATACCTTCAGCAATAGATGTAGCCGTTATGTGCGATAGAGCGTACAAAGAGACATATCAAGTGTAAGCGCGAGCAGTGATGTGCTTAGCGGCTTTTGCTGCACGTCGCATGAGCTTGTTTAACATATGTTGGGAGGTCAGATTTGACTAAATCGACTAAAGAAGTGATTCGTATCCCACGTTGAACAACACGTCTAACAGAGTAAAAAATCAATCAAGATAGTGACTACGGTGACAACGGTGATATGGAGGGTGATATGTAACGAGGCGTCCCCATTACATAATATAATATATAGGACAATACGGTAATCAAGGATTCTGAGGATTTTATTTTAGCTAGTAAATCACTATGTCCAGATATAAAATTACAGTGACCTAATAATCTACTCATTGTTTGATAATGCCATTAATGTATTTAGACCGATTTATGTCCGAAAATTAAATACCTAGGATATTGTTAAGTGTCAAAATTAATAATAGTTACTTTGGTTTTTAAAAAATATAATATTATTATTTATTGGAAGACGGTTGCTTATCGTCGCAGCAAACCATATGTCTGGAAAGTAAATATAAGAAGTTATGGAACGACGCCAATGGGAAAACTACTAAATTATTCGCGAATGTTCCATTCATGAACGCTACATATCCGAAGCAAAATATATTAGTTTATTTCGTTCTGTTACAGTTGTTCTGGAGTCATGATGCGATCATTAATGTAGACTGTCTTGCGCTTATCTGTGCAATTTGTAGACGGATTCGAAAGGATGACTACCGCCGTATGGAGCTCTTTTCGTACTGTGAGCCTCACTAAGTTGCTTAGGTGTCCTTCCGGTTTTTAAGACCTCCATCGACGTATAATTCTTCACGTGCCGTAAGTTTAAGTGCTGGGATTGGCTAAAAAGGTCAATGCTGGCAAAACCAGAAATCACATCATCGGACTTGGCAAGCACACCATTTTGCCAAGCGCTTGATGATAATTTAGTAACTCTTACTTCGTCAAGCTCGACAAATCTTTGTTGATCATGACGCGATTCATTGAGCGACTAAGGCTGATTTTAAATGGCTTATATACCGATACATCTAAAAGCTGCAAGATGTGTGTGGAGTTAAAAAAAAGGAAGTAGAATAAATTTATCTCGATTGCTTTCCCAACATTATATTGATGTAATGTCTTGCAAAACCGTCGTATATGAGTAGCATTGGCCGAAAGGTGTAGCGGGGTACGCTTGCTACAAACCGCTTCTACCACTTGTATATTGTATCTCGGTTCATGAACGCCTTCGGAGCGACGACAACTGTAGCACCAGAAACGGAGCACTCACTCAGTAAGTCACGATTAAATGTTGGCGTAGAAGCATTAAAAGTGGCGGTTGACACGATTCAGAGGCACTTATGATTCTTAAGAGTGCAGGAGGTTTTCTATTGAAAGAGTCTGCGTGCTGATATTACAGGCAAATACGATCAGCATTAAGCGTATGATGCGTTCGCATCCTATGATGCAACTCAATCGGGTGTACATGACCTTGTCGATGCAATGCACGGAGCGGACCGTTTTATAATCAAGAATTGGATACCGCTGTCGCTATAAGTGGCTACATCTTTACGTATATTAATCGTAGACTGTTTTCGATGATGTTGACGAAAAATAAAAGATTTTTGGTATTTCATATCATAGTTTCGTTTATTACGGTTCACCACGCTAGATATGTATATCTGAACAAAACGGACCTCTAATTTTCGGATTAGGATATTGCTATTCTGCTTACGCTATTCTGTTGGTTTCAGTGCGGTTAGTGACCACTGCTTTGATTTATCTTTCATCTTACCGATGGTGTCACCATCCTCGAAGATGTGGAGAAGTGAAGAGGGATCAAGATGGAAAGTGTGGATCGTGTCTACCGCATTACTTGCGAGATCAATTTGATTGATGAAACACGCTCGGAGATAGGCCCGTTGACTTGAATGATGGGATCAATCAACTGAGCGAAAGAAAACGACTGTTGAACTTAAGCGGATTGATCTACCTACAGATCAAGAAGGAGTATATGTAAGGGGCAACGATGGATCTATCACGATCCGAGATTGAGAGCTTGGATCGCCGAGCTACAAGGACCGGATCACTCGAGAGGTGGACAACAGCTGGATTACGTGATCGATAACAACAAGGGATGATGGGTAAAATACGAAAGCAGGCTAGAGAAGCGGATCATCAAAGTCATCAAACGTGTGAGGTCTCCTAAGTGAGGACGATTTGACCGTGACTGTTTCATCAAAGATGCAAACGATTGACCACGATCTATCCAGAGTGTGTTATGCTCCATTGTGTAGTCACATAATTGTGCCGACATATATTTGGTGTGGAACACATACCGCGTTTCACCCCGAGCGATCCACTACCCAAGCGATCTACTTCCGAGCGATCCGTCACCCGAGTATCGGCTTTGGACCACATGACGCACGAGGTGAAATACATAGACAAGTGATACGCAGCAGTGATCTAGCAAACAGGTAGGCATAATAATATATTTTGGATTTGGTTGGTTGACATTCAACAGAATTGGATTTGCAACGAAAGACACGCGTCGACTTCTTCAGGGCAGGAAATTTGGCCTCTTGTTGAAAATAGATCGACCTGAGTATCTACAATCTCCGCGCTTGGATTGTTTGGTCAGGCGGAACATCAGTTCTCACCCCCCCACCGACTGCAATCGGACGCAGGGAACCTAATGGTTCAGATTCAAGATCGCGAGACGTCTCAAGTGGTGAGATGGCTCGCGGATCCAGCATCACCCTTGGACAAAGGCGACTCTGGGAGAGCGCCCCAGCATACACGCGATCGAGCACTCTATCCACCCCACGTTTGACCAAGTGAAGAATTTCCACCCGATCGACCCCTATCCTCAAAACGGTCAAGTTCAGCTTCAGCTCAAGTCCCTCAAGAAGAGCGCAACCCGCCCCAACGACGGGTACACAAGGTGAGCCAGAAGACGCATATCACAGAATTGGAGTACCTCCTCTGTAAGTTGATCGTCCGGGCGCCAGTGGAGAGTCGAGAAGACATGGAATTTGTGATCACCGCTCCACCACTTTGGTTTTTTTATAGACAAGGATATGCATACTTGCACTGGCGTCATTACCAGCGTCAGTGATAGCGGAGTGTATAAAACTGACTTAAAAAATCGTTTTTGTTGCCGTATTCGTCGACATCGGCATCGTACGTGACGAATTTAACGTCGACACATGAAAGCAACAGCCTAATATTATTTTTTACTCTTGTAATACCTTCCTTTTTCGGTGATAGTTACGATTTAAATTGTAGGAATGCGTGCAGGCGTAAGCCATTCACATATTGTATATATGCGTTGTGGACGATGCGCCGAGTTGTATGTGACATGGCCGACCATCGGCAACAACAACCAATAATTTGTAAACATAAAGACGCATACCAGAAATATATTTTACGGAATCGATTTGCACAGTCCGTCTGACCATCTGTCTTGAAACGGTCATATGCTAACATATTTTACGTGTTACGAGTGTATAGGAGCACGAATTGCCAGATGTAAGCCGTAAACCGAGAGTCACGGTAGTAGACAAGCACAAAGAGTAAGCCGTGAAGTCAAAACACCGTGAAGATGAGATAAATTTGAATTATCGAGCCTTGGTCGATTCGGGGACCGCAGCAAGATTCACCTCTTTTGTAAACAGACGACAAAGACGAGAATACCAGTACTCTTCCGGTAATCTACGGGGAAGTCGAAGCCGAAGTCCGTCGAAACGAATTTACAGTTCTTTGCCAAAACAGGAAAGGGTTTGGAGGCGCATGGGATGAAGGACCTGTATTTACCTGTTGAAATGCTTCTTTGTAAAACTTTCGTACTTGCTCCGAACTGATACTAGCGGGTCCAGTAAGAGCCATTACCTACCATCAAGAGATAGTATTTCTACTACGAAGTCCACCTGTTGAAACATCTTGACTCGTATACACGATACGCAAATGCAAATTGTAATATACGGGAACTACGCCACAAGACGTGTCGCCGGCAATTGATTTTTAATACAACAACCCGTTAGCGTTATTTTATAGTTGATGGAGACCGATACATTGTCAAATATTCTTTACACATTCCCGAAATAAATGAACGAGGAGACTCGTCGTAGACAATAGATATATATTTTCGTTTGTCTCTATCGCTTCGTCAATCTGTGTCGACGACGGAACACCGGCGGCCAGTGTCTCTACAATGTGTTTTTCCGCACTTTTTACGGCGCTGCCCGCTTATAAAAGGGCCAGGGCTTGAGCGCATCAGCGACGTCATCGAATTGTCCTAAATCTTATATTTTGTAGAATATGAGCTCCGGTTAAAATGAACACTTTGCCGATTTTTGTGTTTGTTAAGGACTCTTTACTGCCGTTCATCATGTCGCATGGTCCGTATACACAACGAACGGTGTATCGTCGAGGAGATAGACACGAAACTTAGCCAGTGCGTGCTTCATGGTACGCAGTTACTTTTCATGCACTAGGTAATCACTAGGTGGGCTCAGCTGACGCGGTTGATAGCAGATAACGCGCTCAGCGCCGTCCGTGTCATTCTGCATCAAAGCACAGCCAATCGCAAAATTGTTGGCGTTATAGATCACATGGATAGGTCTGTCCTGGTCATCAATCGCCAGTATGACTATTGGCCTCAAGCTCTGATTTATACCTTCATTGGAACGCTGACAGTCAGTATAACATGACCCCTTTGAATTTTTATAAAAGAAGCAAGAAATATGTTCAGTCATCTTGGCGTCGCTGCGCGATTACTGTTGCATAGTGGGCCGCCGGGAATAGGAACTAATGTAGTCCCTTGACATCGAATACAATTGTATAGTCGGTGATAGCATTTACCTTTTCTGGTTCAGGGCGTACGCCGTGCTTTCTGACGATGCACCGCGGAAGTAGTATTTACTAGCTACAAATATAAACTTCTTATGGGTGGCGTACAATTTACTAGTGCAAATGTGTGTAACAATTCTGACGAAGGTTAGGTCTATAAATTTCCACGTCCGTCTTATCGTCCATAGCCGGGCTATGAACTATTACATCGTCGAAATAGCTCGGATGAAAATATTCTGCAGCGACACCAACAGAGTTTTCACACATCCATTAGTCATGGATGGGTCATTGATCAGCCTCTGTGCCATCACTAGCCACTTCCGTAGCATATTGCTTGTGGTGCTTATTGCTTTTGTACAGGATGTCCTGGTTGAGCCAGAAACTTTGATAGAACACATCCATCAGAATAATGGACTAGGAGATGGCACACTTTAATATACCATATATGATTGTGTTTTTACGCGGCATCGGCATCTGATTCGGTACCGTTGCAGCATCTAACTTGTCTAACGCATGCATATTCCTCCACTTTCCGATGGCTTTTAGCACAAAGAAGGTCGGATAGCTGTGAGGTGGAGTTGACGCCCTCATCCTGGCCAACATTTAAGCGATAGATGAAGAACTTGTCGATCGATAGTACTTGTTCACGAAGCAGTGGCCACTGCTTCATTACAAAATAGTTCGAGATCGGTTAAATCTTGTTAATCGAAGGCCTTTGTCCATGGGCAACTTGCATAAAATTCGGATTTTGGAATTACTTAAACTAAATCAAACTTTTGTACAAACGACTTTGCCTGAGGCAAATACTAGGATGTAGACGTGTATCGCTCGATCCGAGTCTTTTAAGAGAAGCCAATTTCGTCCATCGATGAGCTGCTGAGGAACCTGTTTGTTCTCAGCAAATGCTTTGCCGACTGAAAAGCGGTCACAAACTCATCCTTTATGACGAAAATGCAGATTCGCTTGGCGTTGCAACTGGTGCAGATCACGTGAATTCATTTCGGCCTATAGCGTTGCGACTTGGAATATCTCCGAGGTCAACTTCGAAGGAGTAATTAGAATAATCGTAAACGTTGCTATGCCTAATCCGTCATTGACCAAGACATTCAATGTCTCGGTTTCTTCCTAAGAATCGATTTCCCCAGGGTGCTGAAGGGATAAACCCTCGGCAACTACAGCTCAAGGATTTTAGATTTTAAGTACGTGGGAACTTATTCCCCTATCTCATTCTGGTCGTGGTTGCACTGCTAGAGCCAGATCCTCTACGGTCGATTCGATTAGACCTGGGATAGCTCTTATGAAGATTTTAAACAACTACTATCCTCTTCCAAATACGCTACCCGCTAAGCATTCATCCATATCTTGGTCAACTCGACTCCTTCGGGTGGAGGACCTTCGGTGCTACCATTTATCAACGAAGCCGTCAGGAGCATTTTCGACAGTGTAGTGATCAACTACACTTAACTATTGTGCTGTGGTGCTAACGACTGTACCTCTAGCGAGGCGGTCGCAGTCACTCGCAGAACATCCAGACGCTTGTAGACGCTCTAAGATGTTCTTTGCATGGCCATCATATCTACAAGTGGCAGAAATCGTTACGGATAAATTCTATCAGCTCTCGTGGCTCGTACCTTCTGAGCCGTTGTTATAACATGCTGACATCAAATTTGACATTCAATCAAGTACGATAAATTCATCGTTGTACTGCTATTCTTCTTCTGTATGTTATAATTCTACCATATGGCTTTATACGGTACTTGATGCGCCTGTAGCAACGCGCACCATCATCCTCATGACAGGGATGTCGCTCCTAACATTCTTGAGCTTTAGACCCTTAAGTGACTGACATTTACAATTAAAATTTGACGCCTTTACGTGTTTTAGAGCACGAAGTGGAAGATCTTTTAACACGTTGAGATCAAGGTGATGATATCACCCTCATGAACAGGGAAGCGCCGCACAGTGACTACATATCTGAATCAACTTTTGTCAAGAGACTTGAAATATCTCTTAAGGTTGCTAGATCAGTTCAGATCTCCACCTCTACTGACCCCAACCGTTCTGACTGTCCGCCTTACCCATTTGCGACTTCGTTACAGCGTCGGAACGACGTTCACTGCTCTTCTTGGAAGACGAATGGTCATTTTGCTCAAGTGTCGCGCGACACTGCGCGTGTGGCGCTAAATCCGTATGCGCAGTGTCTCAACGTTTGACGGCAATGGCATCTCAGCAATCGCTTGTCGTTGGAAGAGCGAGTTTTATCACTATCAAAATAATTAAAGCCTATTGGTTATGACCCATCAACCTCTTGTCGTCGCAGTGGGCGTTAGAAGTACGCACTTGTCTGAGCCTGTATTAAGCTTAAGTCCTCCTAACCCGCAAATGAAATTTCTTTCATCAAGCATATACAACTCCGAGCGGAAACGTTGGCCTTTGGCATACCCTCTGCGATAATTCTGTGCGATCACACTAATTAACGTAAGTTCGTTGACCGTTTTGGCCGTTATAATAATCGCAAGGATTCGTAAATGTTGAGCGTAAGCGTGCACACCCTGCTTACCATTTTTAATTTCAGGAGCTCTGATTGAGCCTCAAACGCAGCTCTTAGTGGCTTAAACATTTGTCGAAGCCGAATTTAAAGATCTCTAACGGCCCATACAATGTCGATCGTTCAAGTCGGACCCATAAGCTCAAGTTTTGGCCCCAATTGCCAATTATATGTAAGTGAATGCAAGTTGCATTTTCTCATCATATATTCGACGTGCCTATATGACAGTTTCCTATTTCGGTGGACCATTATCAATGGAAGTCTCTTTCGACACCTATGTACTTAAAGGTTTTAACTTACACGGATACGGTTGTACACGCATGCATCGTCTCGCGAACCTGAGTCTGAGCCTACTGTTCTCTCAACAGTTCGGAGAAAACATGCTGGTGAGAAAAGGCTAGATTTTCTGGCGCCGTATCAATATTATGTTCAATGAACTTAGATGGGGGTAATGCTGTCGGTCACTGTTTAATCAGCATGTCTCAAACAACAATACCTGCTTCGGCCGAATCCATTCGTTCGACCGCACATCATTCAAGAAATTTAAATAAAAGTGGCTTTCACCCTACGCATAACGGCGATCGCCATTATCGTCCAACATGTTCATGTTGAGCGAGAAAGTCGCGATCTTTAAAAGAATTACGAAATTCTATCAGGGGTAACAGGGCACTAGGTCATAATCTTAAGAATTAGTGCCCAGTTTGATGGTGTACACAATATGCTGTTAAGGAAGGCTTTGACTCAACCACTAGGCTTAGTTAAAGAAAAGAAAAGTGCTAAAATATAATGAAGTACAAAAAATGTGTATTACCTTGATTGTCCTGTATCATTAATATTAAATATAAAAAATCATGTATGCTGACGTCTAGTCACCACCAATTGCGCGCTTCTAGTAGCTTTCGGTGATTCATATAAGTAATACTAAAAATTGCCCCATTTAATGACGAATAAAATATTCCAATAAAGCACGATGGTAAACGATTGACCCCATAATTGATATATTTAAATAAAGAAATGTCCCACGTCCTGTTTGACGAATAGGCTAAGGGAATTGCTATTTCCACCACACTTAGCAAGCTCCCCCCAACACATTTAAACCCATAATACATTTAGGGGAAGGGCTTAATACACCTACCATTATTGCTAAATACACCGCCGCCCATCCATTAGACTTAATGTTTAAAGGGCAACCGTTGATTCGAATTCGGGCCACGTCCATTCAAATATAACAGGATAAGCTAAGTATGACGGCACCTTTTACATAGCCATGTCAAATAGAAAAAGAAAAATATTCGTTGTCTAGCGCATGGTGATGAGCCCTTTATCCACATCCACTACTGCCGCTGCCACTGTTGCGGTCGTTAATTCTGATACTGATTCTGACCATCTCCACTACTTCTGCTGCCACTGCCACGGCCTTTAATGCTGATACTAATTCTTTCGTTGCTGACAATCAGGTTAAGCTCTAAGTTGATGCTGGCCTTAATCCTGCCGCCTCTGATCTCCAATGAATCTTTAAAGAACCTCCACCGGTCGGGCCTTTTGACATTCAAAAGAAGGGTGTATAGGCTTTAAAGCAGAACGCCGCAGGTTAAGGCGTTGCTATGAGTGTATCCGTCGGCTGCTCGATTGGTCCCAAGCGCAGTTTTCTCACGCGTTGGCAGAACAAACATCATAGGAGATCACACAGTCGGCACAGGTCAATGCGAAATACGCGGAACAAAAAGGTCAGCTGTTCATGCGAGCTCGTGATCATGTATGACAAGCATGCCTCCGAAGAAATTGCCTGGTCAACGATTTTAGTAAAAAAATGGCACACCGGCCACTCTCGTTGTATCAGCAAGACCATGCTCTTAACGCCACCGGCGGTCCGACGTGCGACGCGATATATTGACGATATTGATTCTAAGGTCGTCCAGATGCAGCAGGATGGAGCTGCTCCACGGGTGTTTGTGCGTATCGAAGTCATATACAGCAGGCCATTATTTGTTTTTTGTCTGTGTGTGATTTTATTGGTTATATTTAAATTAGTTAAATGAGGCGTGTGTCGGTTTAAATGCCAAGGATGTCCACAATATCGTTTAAAAGGCAAATTGAAAGAAACTTGGTGGAAATTACACACGAAATCTTTGCCGCAGCACATGAAAGACCAGCATATTTTATCTACGGTTGCAGTGTTAAGCCGCAAGGGCATTTTAATTACCTTATTTTGAAATTTATTTGAATCAGCGTTGCCTGTTTCCGTTACAGGTGCATTTCTGATCATCTTATCTTGCAATATTGGATTGTCGTGGCCTGAATGTGGTACAACGGTTGCCATATGAAAAATTAGTTTAATGGATAGGCGGCGGTGTATTAAAAAAATTGCTAGGTGTATTTTGCCTCTCCCTACTTCTAGGGCCTCGATATCTGAACCACACACTTATCGTAACCCCCCCCTATTTGACCAATCAGAAGCAATGGACGCGTAATGCGGTGTAATGACTGTTCAACACAATAGTTGGAAACAAATGGGATGATAAAGGGTGTGGTCCACTTATCAGTCCCCTAAATCGTGTGTGTACATTCCAAGTGCAAGTGGAAACGCCTCATTTAGCATTGAATTGAGGCAGCATGACAACATTACATAGTAACTGACTTCATGAACTAAATACTTGAACTGTTCATGTTTTGATATCGAGAGTATGGATATCGACTTAGTCTACGACGTTTCATAGTCCGAACAGCAATTACTAGTCCTGTTTGGCGAAGCTATCACAGCATGTTAAGTATGCACCCACCGGAAGAGATCCACTGCGGAAGAATGTTTTTTCTGACTACTAAAGGGCAGCCATTTGTAAGCTCTTACTACATGTCCAGCGTCATCATCCTGACTGATTCCTACGAGCTGTTTCGACACCATGGGACTAGTGGGTGGGAACAGAGATATAATTCCTCGTGCACGTTTTGAATATCCCAAACGATGCCAATCTGACTTATTCGGAGCCTTTGTGTCTATTTCAATGTACTGGAAAGGCGCTCAACGTAGTTGTTAACACCATCCAGCGGAGTGTCCCAAGTACGCCACATTTTGTATGGCAAGACAGCAAAATAAAGCAGAATTGCAAGCTTTTCGATCTCGTTTCCTTCTGACTTGTCTACGCAGATAGCTGGTGCTTCTGCACTATTTCGACAATCGTAGACCCTGTATTGTCAACAGATACTAGATCGCCCCGAATTGATTTGTCCTCATCATCGTCATCGTAATTATCACAATCACTACTATAGCGGATCTACACAGCTCTTTAAGTCAGAGGAAGACTTAACGCTCTACGATCAACTTCGGTTCTACCAACCCTACTGAGAGAGTCAACAAGCTCAGAGAGCTTACGGGTTCTGTTCCAGGGGGACCAAACGATCCAAGATAATCACAGCACAGAGTTCTCAAGAGCAGATACCTTTACAAGCGTTGCTAGCTCTTCCGATCAAGACGCCTCGTAAGGCACTTGTCTTATGTTGATCATTATGGAAACTGAACTTTATTTCTTATTTTAACCCAAAAGAACATCTTAGAATAACGTTATTGACCTATTCGCTAATGTCCTAAATCAACCTCTCAAAAGATCTCGTAATCAATGGCTGACAGACATCAGTCTTCAACAATTGATACTGTGTCCTAATATTACTTTAAAGGGGGTCATATCCCTTGTGTGTACCACACCTATTGTCGAATACCAGTCGACGTGTAACCCCTTTACACTCTCCTCCAGCATACAAACGTTTCCGTCACAAATCGTCAATCAAATTTTTCCTTTAAGAGTCCGGTGTGTGCGCTTCAAATTTCACGGTTGGCAAAACACAAAACGCCATGGTATCGCCACCCCATGAGTTCTCGAATTTCTCGTCCTACATTGGCATCGATGTGGAGGTGGATTATGGTAGCGATACCGATATCCATGGTGAAGAGAGGACAATGTTCGACTCACAGTGCAAGAGGCAGCGCCTCATACTGCACTAAACCCATTTGTCGAGCGTGGCGAAGCCAACGCGCCATCAGCGCCGCATCAAGCACCCATTGTGGACAATGCAATCATCACCAATCGATTCGATGGGCAACAACAAATGGCTATACAACGAGAGGAGAGCGCTCAGTGCCGTATGCAGCTTGCTGCAACCCTTGATGGTCGTCGTGGCTATCTGTTCACACCACTCAATGTAGAAGAGCGTAAACGCCAAACGACAGGTCGTTCTTAGGCAACGTGGGCCATTGGCGCTGAGCCTACATCTTTTGATGAGGTAGCTAGCCGACAGGTACTTTGAGAAAGGTACCTGAAACCTCACTTGACGACTCAAATGCAATACAAGTTGCGACTTGAAACGCAAGCACGGGGTGCAGCGGTTCCACCGATGAAGGGTGTACCCATCCTCTTATTCTCAGGCAAATCTCAGGATGAAGAAGACAACGCTTTTGCTCGCTGGGTGCATCGGAAACGACACCTCAGCAGCGTGTTAGCTCTCAGAGCAAGCGCCGATGTGGCAGATGTTCGTCTAGAACAAAAGCTTTAATATGATTACGCCAAGCTTAAGGCCAGAGGCCAGTTGCAAACTCGCACACGCTATGCTCCGGCTGTGCTAATTGATGTGGGTGTTGGTCAAGCGGTACCCAGCTACCCGCCTGCCTCCACCACTATTGGTGAGAAGCGCTGTCGGTCGAGGGATGACCCCTTCCACGATGTTCAAAAACATCAACGGCGTATGGGAAATCCTGCCGAAGGGGTGTCTCAAACTCCCACGAGTTCTTCAACTCCGGGTACCCTCGCCACTTCACCAGATACTGGTATTGACCCTGACGACGACGTCGTTTCAGGAGTCGCTCCACATGGAACTGGCAGTTCCCTTGCTCATCGATCAGCGTCGGAAGCGGTCGGTATACCAAAGGAGGAGCATGAGAAGGTGCTTCTCGAGCTAAGTGGTCTCCGTGACACATCGGGACCCAGAGTGCGTTTGACGAGATGCAAACCCGTGTCCAGGCGTTGGAGCTGGGCCAAGCCCGGATGGAGGCTCAGCTTGACCTCTAGATACGGATTCAGCAACCGATGGCAAGGCCGACCTATGCGGCGCAAGCGACTCCAAGTTCACGTAAGAAGGATCCCGATACGTCTTAAGCAAGCCCACGTAGAACAAGGGGTGTGTGCGCAGTTTGCGCGGAAGGTTGAGCGTATACGCAAGTCCCTTCTTGCCGACGACCGTAAATTGTCCAATGAAGCGCGGGCGCAACTTTGTCTTGAAGACGGCGGACACTACATATGTAGGTAGGTTTTTAACATTCAGTAGAACTTGGTCTCCGACCTCATAACGTTTAATACAACCTCCGCCTTTAGCATCAGCTTGTTCCTTCTGCTTGTCTTGGCTTTTAGCCAGTGCGTGACGTACATGTCGTAAGACATTCAATCGCGTTGCGAGAAACTTGCTTACCTGTTTTTAAACAGTAAAAGGGCTGATATCAGCAAGCCGATCGGCAACTCCTCCCTCACCAATCCCTGAACCACGTAGTGATAGCGTTAACGGAACGCGAGGGTGTGGGAGACCATTCACATAAAATGGTGTTTAGCCGGTGGAGGCATGCACGGCGATATTCAACTCAAACCCAACGACAGCGAGCATCTAACTCGAACGCTTAGGCGCTTCAGTGCGCAAGATTTTACCGATGATGCGATTCACTCGCTCGGTTTTGACCATCAGTCTGAGAATGATCCACTGTGTACATGTCCGATCGTGGCCCGAGCATCTTGAAGATGGACTTACAAAACTTCCCAGTGAAGCGAGCATCTCTATTAGAGACAATTGTCAACGGAAAACTGTGTTG
Organism: Hyaloperonospora brassicae; assembly: GCA_947650285.1. NCBI lineage: Eukaryota > Oomycota > Peronosporomycetes > Peronosporales > Peronosporaceae > Hyaloperonospora > Hyaloperonospora brassicae. Next base: position 215,420 of record CANTFL010001467.1, read on the forward strand.
TCAAAACGCCCAGTTGATAAACAGCGTAGCTGTCCCTTCAACATCAATGGTATTCGGCACCGCCGCTTAGTGAGCCACCTTGCTCAAACGGTCAACAAAGACCAAATTTTTTGTATTGACATACGAAACTTTCGGTTATTCGAACAGGAAGTTCATACTGATGGACTTCTAACACCCTTTGAGTATAGGCAAATTAGCCAGCGGCGCGGCCGCGTGGGGTGACACGTTTCACACGTACGCACATATGTGCTCACTCATGAGTGCAGTTTTCGGCCACCAATATCACTTGGAAAAATGAGCAATAGGTCATGTTACAACCGAGATGACCGCTCACCGCAGTAGCATGCGCCTCATAGAGGATCCTATACCTCAAACATTCATCATGAGGGACAACGATGTGAGGGGTATTCTGAACATAAATGCTATAGCCCAACAGGCCCTGATCGATAGAATATCGAAGTAACCTCGCACGTAACCGTGCCGACAACTTTATTTCAGAGTTCCTGAACTCCTCGCTCCCTAGATCATGTAGCAGAGCTACACAGTATTCATCCTTAGCATATGCCGTTCGAATGAGGTCAGTGACCGACGACGACATAGTCGTAACATGATCAAGCTCATAGTCAGGCCTGCGTGACAACGCATCAGCCAAAGCATTCTGCTTGCCCGGCTTATACTTAACCTCGAAAGTGTACTCGGCAAAGAAGGAAAGCGAACGAGCCATTCTCCGAGAGAAGTGGGGCGACTGGGTCGCAGTGCGTAGTGACGCATGATCTGTATAGATCACAAACGGCTTAGAGCCAAGAAAATGAACTCTGAATTTGACGAGAGCATACTTCATTGCAAGTAGATCTTTGTCTTGAACAGAATAATTCTTTTCTGCAGCCTTCAGTTGCCGAGACTCAAACGCAATGACGCGTTCCCGTCCATTAGAATCTGCCTGTAACAGAGCGCTGCCTATGGCAAAGTCAGATGCGTCACAGAAGACACTGAAAGATCGATAAGGATCAGAAAAAGCCAGGATTGTCGTATGAAGCAGACTCTCCTTTACTACTTGAAAAGTATCATACTCGGTGCTAGTCCAGCACTAATCCACACCCTTTTTAAGGAGATTGGATAATGGCCGATCCATTTCTGCGTAATTCGCACTATGCTTGTGCAAGTAATTGGCAAGACCAAGTCACTTACGTAAGTCCTTTTGGTTCTATGGAACCGTCCAATCAACTATAGCTTTACCTTAGCGGGATCCGGTTTAGGGCCTCGCTTACCAATAAAGCACCCTAAGAGGGAATCTCTTCTGCACCAAAGATGTACTTAGACGCGTTGGCGTACAACTAATTCGTGCGCATGCACATGAGCACCGCTCGTAGATGGTCAATGTGATTTTCCACATCCGACCGACCGTTCATAGCACGACAATGGACAAAGATGTCATCAAAGTATGTCTGTGCATAACCTCGGTGAGATCTGAACAATTGTGTCACAAGACGAGTGAATGTAGCCGGGGCATTCGATAAATCTTGCGGCATAACAAGCCACTCCCAGATCATACCGCTCGGAGTGCTGACCGCTGTCATCGGAATGTCGCTTTCTCTCATGAGCAGCTGGCAATAACCATATACTAAGTCGAGCGCACTGTACATTGTACGTCCCACCATATTGTTCTGAAAAAGATCCTTCCTCGGAATTGGTGTCTAAGCCGGGATGGTGGCCGCATTAAGATTATTGTACGGATATACAATGCGTCACTTCCCATTGTGCTTTTTGACACAGAATGTCAGTGTGGAATGGGGAGATTTGCTCTCGCGTACCGTATCTGGCGCGTGCTTTGCACGAAAGAAGTCGTCAATGATGTCACACTGTTCCTTTGGTAAAGGCCACTACCGTGTTACGCAGTATTTAGTTTTAGGAACCAAGTCAATTTCATGACGTACACCTCTATCAGGGGGGAAGAAAGACGGTGGGTTATGACATACCACGTCCTGAAATTTCCTTATAAAAGGATTGAAAGGATCAAGGGGATCCTTAAGGATCTACGATCCACTACGGGCATCCAATGCCGCCTTTGTGTCCTCAAGGACAGACTCGTCCAATAACGAGGTTGACTTCAACTCAATATCCGGCCGAATGACCACTCACTCAAATAACTCTCCCGCCTTCAGAGCGTGGATAAATTTGCCAATGGACAACTCATCTGTCTCGAATATAGTATCCAAGGATGGAAGAGTCTCAAGACTAATATTGCCATCAATTTGGCCAGTCAATTCCTTGACAAGTGTATAAAGTGTATTATTACCATTATCAATATGTGACGTTTCTGACGTGGGGCGATCACCAGCTGCCACCTGACGTGGGACATGAAAAGCTCTAGACTCATTATACTTCTCAAAGGCCAACACAGTAGATCCCCGTAGTTGCTGGTTTTCTAAGCACTCTCTATACGAGAGCTCATGTCTTGTGCGACATCTGGTGGAGAATTACGTAACTCGAACACTTCACCCAGTGAATTTACACATCCCACTTCACTTGCATTATGTGGGCCTTGCCCAAAATGCTCTGATGGTTGTCAACCATGTCCTTACCGACCAGCAGGGAGGCGCCATCACGGCCGCCTTCACTCTGTGTAATTTCACGTGCCACCGCACTCACATCATGGGAATTACTTACTGGATGACTCGCCCGTGGGCCAACCATGCTTGGCAAATGCAGTGACTCATTATCAAAACGAGTATCAGTTAACGGAGAATAACCCTCTTCACATACGGTGAAAGAGCTCCGCTCAATATTGATGTCATTGACATTGGATTTGATTAACTCTGACATACCAATGTCCAGCACATTGACATCTTCCGTCAATGGCTCGCGCCGATAGCGCTTTTGTTGCCTCGCAAAGGTGGATCCATGACTCCAAAGCTTTGCTAGGAATATTGAGCGTGGCGCCTACGGTCTTAGACCTCCAATCAATCCATGGCTCATGGCGTTCCAGCCAAGCCATACCCAAGATACTATCGTATTTCGAATCCAAATCGAGGATAAGACAGCGTTCAATGCTGTACAAGCCAAAAAACTTCACACCTAATTTCAGCGGAACTGTAGGCACCTGGACGCGACTATTAGTCGCTAAAAGAACGGTGATCGAATCACCTTCATGCTCTTCTAGCGCTTCAGCATATCGCTGACTTTTCTTACGGGAACGAAGTCGAGCATAATTGCATGCTGCTCCGGAGTCGATTAGGATCGACCAATGCTTCTCAAAGCCTTTAACTTTCGCCTCGGCGATTAACAAGCCTCGCTTGTATCCACGCTCTGTGCTGGTGGGCACGTAGCTCGGTGGGGCTAAGCCCTGTTTCACTCTACCTCGTATAGAAGCAATAGAACTCAGTTCTACCCTAGTAGGGCGCCTCGCAACTACTGGGCGTCGACATTTTCCCGTGCCATACCATGTTTCTAATTGTGGCTGGGGTTTCGACATGTAAGAGTCGGTCGTTGCATACGCAAAGGACAAGTGGGACGAAAGTGTTTAGTGCTTCCGCACATATAACAACGTCTCACATCCTGTAGTTGCTCTGCAACATGAAGCTCCGCTTCACCTTGATCTTTAGCATGGCTGAGATCCATCGGTTCTGGCTAACAGTAAGCCGAGGTGCTCGCAGAGGTTGCCCTCGCAAAGCTTGGGTTGTACCCATTCCAACCAAGTCTGGCCGACTTGAAGTTGTGCTCATCATTTTGAGCGATGCTAACAGCTTTCTCAAAAGTAGAGGGATAGGATTGAAAGACCTCGGTCCTGGCAACCCCATTACGAAGACCTTCCAGGAATACAGTCACACAGACTGTCTCAGGGAGAGGGTCAGACTGCATGGCAATTATCAGAGATCTCGACCCTTGGACATAGTCCGTTGACTCATTCTTACCCTGACGGGTAGAAAAGAATCGTGAGCGCACGTGATAAGCCTGGTTAGGCGGCGAGAAAACTCGCAAAAGGTCTAACTTGAGCGAAATCCATGTGGGAAACGCCAAGTCGACCGACGTGCCACACGTCAGAGCCCACTATCTAGCGCTTCCATCGAGATTGGAGATAGCCAGCGAGACCCGCTGGTACTCCAGTGAGATAAGGCCAGAGCTGATGGCCATCTCAATTTCACGGATCCAGAGGGTCAGGTTTCTCCCTCCTTTCCGTAGTAATGTTTGACGTCCACCCGAAGTAGACGAGGATTAGCCTCTTCTGGTGGTATTGCCCCGTAGCGTGTTGGCATACCGACGCTACTTGGTTTTAAACCTGCCCTACAACGGCCGTTTCATACTGCATGAAGGTCTCGACTCGTGCATTAAAAAATCGGGACCTTGTGCAGCTAGAAACTCCACATATTCTGGGCCTACAGCCGCGGTCATCTTATCAAGCGCTAATCTTTAAGCCTCAGAAATGGGCGTGGATTGCTCCATCCTCACAGAGGATCAGTCAATACCAACTCAGGCGTATATTGACTACTAGTGTTACCAAGTGTAGCGCAACTAGACAGCTCCTTAAGTCAGAGGAAGACTTAACGCTCTACGAGCAACTTCGGTTCTACCAACCCTACTGAGAGAGTCAACAAGCTCAGAGAGCTTACGGGATCTGTTCCAGGGGGACCAAACGATCCAAGATAATCACAGCACAGAGTTCTCAAGAGCAGATACCTTTACAAGCGTTGCTAGCTCTTCCGATCAAGACGCCTCGTAAGGCACTTGTCTTATGTTGATCATTATGGAAACTGAACTTTATTTCTTATTTTAACCCAAAAGAACATCTTAGAATAACTTAATTGACCTATTCGCTAATGTCCTAAATCAACCTCTCAAAAGATCTCGTAATCAATGGCTGACAGACATCAGTCTTCAACAATTGATACTGTGTCCTAATATTACTTTAAAGGGGGTCATATCCCTTGTGTGCACCACACTTATTGCCGAATACCAGTCGACGTGTAACCCCTTTACATTCTCCTCCAGCATACTAACGTTTCCGTCACAAAACGTCCATTTTTACATGGCAATGCTTGTCTTCTATATGCACATATGTCGAGCATACTCGATGCCTGGTCTGACCAAATTTATGGCAAGAAGGACTCGCCAAAAGCGTGGTATACACGAGTCACGATACCACTTAGAGCAAACGTCGACAGCGATGGCGACACGCCGCGATCCTTTGCATTCGATATCGAAAAGTAAGTTTTCGAAGCGTGCTGTGGCATTGCCTCATGTCAAATTGTACGCATCAGTTCGATAATGCGACGAGCACAGCTACAAAAGAATATGCTTACCTCAAGGATGCCGAGACAATTTTGTGCTTCAAGTCTTTCAACAAGGTCAGGATTGGACGACGAAACTGCTGGCTCCAATCTTCGATAAAAATCTTTTTGATTAAGAAAAAGCAGACTTTTTATCAGTAGTAAGCCCATAAAAGCATACCTGGCCAAAACAAACGTTTAAATGGTCATTCATGCTCGCATATCGACGCAGAAAAAATTGTGCAGAGACCATCGAGGAAACCATTTTGTTTCGAGAACTTACACATTAGACTGGCGATTTGCCTTGTGGTATGTCTTGACTAAGCGGGCAGGGAGTACTTCTCACCGTAGCACTCGCATAACTAACCCACCCCCGTTTGGCCGCGTGCTTGCGCCAAGCCCAGTTAACGTCCGCTGTGCTCTCACAGAGCTGTGTGGCCAGCCGCACTTTAAAAATGCAGAGTCAGTAAATGTAATTACCTTCACGCATCGCCACACATGACGACGATAACTGGTTGAGATTCACCCCGAACGCATGTCCGAGCGCGACCTAATACGTAGAATTCGACATGTAGGTTTTCGGTTTGCCAGCAAACCGCGGCAATCCCACATTAGTAAAAACATTTTTGATTGGTCTTAGTTGCTGTGCTTCACTTTCTCTAAAAATATCGTGGAAAGTAAGGCAACAGCTGGTGAATGCCCGCGTCTTAAGGCGAGGCTGGAAAAGGCTGCACGTTGCGGCTCAAAGTCGCCAAACTTGATGACCTCTGTCACCTTAGCGTAGTACAATTGCATTTCCGCGTTCAGCAGGTGCTTTACTCGAGGCTTTTTGTCGACAGTTTCGACAGACGCTTCGTCTGTGATGAAGATGTGGCGCGTCAAATCGTCCTCCACAAACTCGTTCTGAGGAATAATGGACTCGCCATTGACGGCCAGACAGTGCACATTGCGCACCGATTAAAAATGAAATCTGACTTAGCGGAGTATTCAGCAGCTTCGACAGCTCCTGCTCTTCGTCCAATGTGAAAAAGATCGACTCGTGGTCTTCGCACGGCTTGTTCTTGACGGTACTAGGGGCTGCTAAGCCATACAAATTATGGCATGTTCACAAAACGAACGACTCATGTAAATCAACAGGGTGCCTTTAATGACCGTCTGGCGACGCTATATTTTAGTAATAGAATAATTCTAAATTTAGCGGTTGGAGCGCCTGATTGATGTTCGTGGTGTCCATTTGCGGCCGTCTCTAGTGCCGCTGGAACTTGAGCGCGTCCTGCACGACCTCTCGCACTCGCAACTCTACCTCCTGCATATGATCATCAATGCAGTCTTTGCTCACGTCGTCCAGTCCGAGGCTCTATGCGACCACCTGCAGCAACAGGCTCATGCTGGCTGGTAGAGCAAAATAAAGTGTGACCGAAAGTAGGGCTTCGATAGCTGGACCACACCATGAAGCACCCCCTTTTTTCACAAACAGTCATCCCTTTCTATAAGAGACTTTATATAAGAGACACCCTCCATATAAGAGTCACTGTGTCGCCGAACATTATAAACTATAAAGGTATTTTGTACACCATTCTATTTATAGGCGAGTAAAATATAAGACACGAAAAACACTTGCCCACTTGGGGTGAAAGACCTCTCTATATGACTCTCTACCCCTATCTCAGATGTTGGAAGAGATACGTGGCATATTATGTGACAGTTGTTCTAGCCGAAGATTTGTCTTAAAACCGACTCAGCAACGTCATAGAACCACGGACGTGACCTAGTGAAAGACATAAAGTATGTCACAATAGTCGTGTTTATGAAAATATTTTAAAGATGACGTCATGACGACAGATACAGAAGACGAAATTTAATGCCTTCGTAAGGAAATAGAGAGAAATAAATAAAATTTAATTTTCGTTAATACTCGACTACACCACTGATACAACACGTCCACCCAAGAACATCAATCTTGTGCTATCAATGAGTTCAACAAAGCAAGTTACCCTCTCTCTAGAGCAGAAGTACGCGTTCTTTCAACACTGCAAAGAACGCCAAAGTATCCGCTTTTGCGAAGTGCAGACTTATGTGGGCATTTAGTTCCAGCACAGCATTAGTAAATCAACGGCGCATCGGCTCATAACCATGAAAGATCTCGACTTCGAGGGCTTTAATACAAATGTAGAAACGACGTTTACAGCATCCTGAGTGCGAGAAAGAGCTGCTGGGATTCGTTCTCGAGTGCGAGAGATATGGGTTATCTGAATATCTGGTCCTGGAGAAATTAGACCGCCTGTGAGTGACCCATGATATCCAATATCACGATATCAAGCTTTCTAAAGGCTAAGTAGAGTTTCAAGAAGTAGAAGAACAACAAAATCCGCGCGTTGACAGGTGAGAGCGGGGTTTTATGTATCGAGGATGTGCAAGCAGCAAAGTCTGAGATCTGATATCTGATATAACAGTACAATCCAAGTAATATGTTTAATTTTAATAGAGCAGCATTGTTTTACGACTTTCCACCGAACAAACCCTATCCACGGTTCGAAACACAGCAAGTATAATGTAAAGTCACGCGTAAAAGCTGCTCTGTACTGCAATGTAAGTGGATCTAAAAGCTGGAGCCCATGTTCATCGGGAAGCTCAAAAAGCCAAAGTGCTTTTGGGGTGTGGAGATCGAGAAGCGTGGCATCGTGATCGCTGAGAATTTAAACGCCTGGATTAATATAATTACCTTTGATAAGTGGCTGCACTAATTCAATTTTCAAATGCATGGTCGCAAAGTACTGATACTCCTCGACATGCTTTCAGTCAAAAAGTCCAAGGAGAACTTAGCAACGTCAAGGTGGCATTTTCACGCCTACTATGACTTCCGCCATCCAGCCGCTCGATACGGGTACACATTAGTCTCATAATTCATAAATGTGCGTATTAAATCTGCATTAATCTCCTCATCTACTTATATATGCATATCATATAGGTATCATCCGATCGTTTAAAGCTCGCTACAAGAAACTCCATATGCGACGGTCCATGGATCTGATCGAAGCAAATATCGAACGCACAATTAATATCCTTGAAGCCATTGAGTTTGCAGCTGAGAGCTGGAACAGTATTGGCGGGGAGATCATTCGAAGTTGTAGAATCAAGATAGGGTCATCGAAGCGCCACGGGTAGCAGATTTTGCGTGCACATAACTACTATCGACAGTCCATCCTCGCCTTCTAACAAGACTGCTACGATCTGGCTTTTATCCTTTAAAAGCTTGATGTGATATTTAGCGTGGATTTATATGTCGAATGTCGAGGACCACGAGCAGATTCACGAAGAACAAGAATCTCTGATTGAAGCAGAAGTGGAGCCCGCGGAAGTCGAAAACGACGATGATCAAGCGCCTGTCAGTGCAAAAGGATCACTAAATTGCTGCCTGCTTTTGCGTTCGTAATCCATTCGCTCAGATGAAGACACGCGAATCATGCAGTCAGATCTGGATAAGATGTCGGTGGTTATTCACATGAACCGGCACGCTAGGACGAAACGGCTCAATATGAGAGACTTTATATAGAAGAAAAACGTTGCTTTTCATCATAATCAGCGGGTCTTGCTTTGAAATATATTATGCAACTCCTTCCTCTTAGATTATATATAAGAGACTTTTTAAAGACACGCTGTAAAACTCGGTAAAAAGTTGTCTCTTATACAGAGGGGTGACTGCATTGTGTTGAACAGACATTGAACCGCATTACGCGTCCGTTGCTTCTGATTGGTCAAATAGGGGGGGGGTTACGCTGGGTGTGTGATCGAGCTACCAGGGTCCTAGAAGTACGGTGGAGCTTGCTAAGAGTGGTGTAGCTTGCTAAGTATGGCGGAACTAGCAATTCCTCGAGCTTATTTGTCAAACAGAACGTGGGGCATTTTTCTTTATTTTACATTTTTTAAATATCGGAAACATTTTTTATTATCGTGATTTATTGGACAATTTGTTTTTTTCGTGTTTAATGGGGCATTTTCTACTTTTCCATGATATTACCAACCAATCAGAAGATCCTTAGATCATTGTTACAATTTTGCTGAACCCAGTGATATAGTGGTGAGAATTATCCTTATAATTCTTTATTATCATATTGTCACAAATGATTATATATTATGGAACGGGGTCAACCCGTTCAGTGCTGCTCTACTCTTCTAAATTTCGAGTTATAAATTCATAATACAGCATATTTCGAGCAAATTGTCGCATGAGTCATAAAATTATCTCGTTTGGTTTTGCCTTTGGTGCGCTCGCCCACATTTGCGAGCCAGAACGTAAGCCCAGTCGACTGCATGTAGGTGCAGCATTTATTAGTACCTCGAGTGCTGTCGCACTGGTCCAATAAACTTTCTTCTGTGACACCGGTTTTACTCACGTGTCCACGTAGTTGCTGCTTAGGCAGCATTTCTTATCGAAGTAATCGCTTATCTTCCAGTACATTCGTCAGCAATCGATCATTGGATGAGGACCGATATGGTTACCACTCGTTCGTGTCCCTTCCTTTGAATGTTATTGCCTTTGTTGACTGGAAAGCGGTTGTTATTTTGAGCGTCATGATGTTACTCTGTCATAATCGCCCTCTATGACGGTACCGGTCACACGATCGATCTTGTGGGCAAGGCTCACACCCGACTACATCGTCTCATTCGCGGGCCGCTCCAATAGATTCAACAATTTCAACAATACAGTACTCGATGTGATCGATGTCCAAACTCGGACCCGACTGAATTCGTTTCGCTGGATGCCATAGTTTTGAAACGCAACATCTCCCGTAGTCGGTAGCACCTACTTGCTGTAGCAAGTTTAATGAGACGTAGCGGCTACCCAATCCCACTCGTGCATATTTGGTGCGAGTTTTATAGCGATGAAATTTCGGTTAAATTTTGCGCGAGAAATACCTTCTAAGCAGTGGACAAACCGCTTGTAGCTTTAAGCCTTCTTCGTTCGGTCGAAAGGCGCTAAATTGGAGTGGACGGGGGAAGTAGATGTAATATCTGCACCAATTGCGTGGTAAACAGGCACGACATGAAGCAAAATCTAAAACGTGAGCGTGGCGTGATATGCACAAGCGAAGATAGAATAAGCAGCACTGTAACGCCAAGCAACATCAATGTTCGTATTTCGTCTAATGGGCTGCTACGTTAATAGGTCCTGCTGGTGGCAAGGTACCGCAACTTTTTCCTGATTAAGTCTGGAGCCAGATCGTGCGGATGAAGGCACATTACGAGCGCGCAGGTACCAGGACCCAACACTGCATTCTTGCAAACAGCGACATGTATAGCTTTTTTTGTTACAGGAGTTTTGGGCTGTAGCACTCAGGTGGCTTTGTTTTCGGGCATGCTAATGAGCCATGACTCATGGATAGAGATATTGCATGTTGTATCGAGCAAGCTCGAAACGTTTTAGAGTTGCAGCGCAGTCGCCGATTGTGCAATACGTCATACGCACATACGGAACCCAAAGGACTTCTCGCATATGAGTAGCTGCTGCATGCAAAGAGCCATGGCACATAGTAGTACTGTACGCATGGGCCATCACACTTATTGACGCGTCTTCGTATGCCCAGCAACTGACGCCGTCGATAAGTTTACTTTTTCTAAACGAGACCGTCCAACTTCAACGTTGTGCGTTCAAGTCATTGGATCATGCATGCATGGATGCCTGGCAAGACCTCTCGTTCGTATGTTAAACCCATGACAGAGGCGCCTTGCTGTACATTGGTCTGATCGTAAAAGCAGTGAAAATGCACCGCTTGACATCACCCACAATTGCCTTAACTACCCCACTCGTCTCACGATGCCAGTTGCACCATCAAAGCAAAAATAGTTACAAATTGGCTCGTCCTTTTGTGACATGGCTCGAATCACCTCTTGACCCATTATTCCTGCCAGAATAGCGCATACCGGAACAAGTTCCATGTCCGCGACGCGTACGAGTGCCCTACACCAAAAAATAGAAGTGGTCAACAAAACCGATTGAGTTGATCTTGCCCCACCTCAACGCTTCAGAATATAGTGTTTGATCAAAGCGTACTGCAACTCATCCAGTGAGACGTAATCTTCATCCAATCCGTTGACTACAAGCTGCTTTCTCGCGTACTGGATGAAATCTGCCTCGTCCTTACTAGTGATCGCGGTCACGCCCTTTTGGCTCTTGTATCCCTGTAGCACTGTGTCATCCAAACTTCATCAGCACCCTCAATATGCCCCATCACTCCAACTCACTATTCCGCACATTGGTTTTTGATGAACACCTGAGGTAGCTGAGGTCCACGTTTGCGGGCACTCTGCAGCGAGCTCCACGGAACTTGTTGGGCCTCTGTCAACGTCGGATACGTGACCGTGCACGGGCCGCTCAGTGTCCCATTCGTTTCTCTTGCATCTCGACGAAACGTGTGCTCGCCCAAGTCAATGAACACGATGCCGTTATAGTCGAAGCTCCTGGCAGCATAGAAGGCCGTGCCAATAGAGCGACATAGCGCGTCCAATCTCAGCTCCACGCTCAAGTCAGCCCCCACCAAACACACGGCCGTGAACTGCTTGAAAAAGCCATCGTTCAGGTCGTCAAGCGCTTCGGTCTCAATTCTGACCTGAACTAGTGGGTTCAGTTCCTGCACACGTGGTAGACACGCCACGGAGCGCTTTTCGTACACAATCGAGTACGCAAGCAGATTGCCATTAGCAACGAGTCCAGTTACAATGACACAAGTGTACATACAGAGATATTTTTTGACCGACCTTTTTGCCCACGTCCGTTTCCGATAGAAAAAACTGAGAGGCCACCACCTCTTGCGTGACTAACTGCGAGTCGTGCAGCGTGACGCTTATGCCGGCAAGCACAAGGTTCTTCACGAGTTCCGACCCCAGCACTGACAGTCCGCTGACCAGTACATGCGAGCTCTGCAGCCGCTTCTGGGCCTCTACGCCCCACAGACGCATCTGCCGGTCGTACACGGCTGCCTCGGCCGCTGTGAACGTCGCTTGCTCCGCCATTTGTTTTGTCAAATTATCGAAATTGCGTTTATGCGTTTATGCGATTGAAATCGTTGTATTTGACCCCATTAAAGCGTGTTTTTGAGTCGTTCATTATTTAATTGTAGTAAGAGGTCTATTACATTTCATCCTCATTAGTATACCATATATTTACGTGTAACTGCATGGCAGTTCGTCACCATACATTTTAACAGTCAGTCCACGTCAGTCAATCGTAGAAAGGTGGTGCTTAATGTTGACCACACAATGCACCGAAGAAATATGAGCTCGAGGGTGAGTAGGGCGGAATATGCGTTGGGAATGAGCGCAATGATGCTCTCCGAGCGGTGAGTAAAATAACGAATACTTTACACACCACGTCCAAACGAATCTCTGTTTTTTTGTCAAATCCACGGCAATTTTACAAACTAATTCGGGATGTGAAGAAGTACAGGTCACGTATACATGTATGATGGCTCAAAATTCAGCATTTATATCGACCAACGTACGCGGTAAGATGACAAGAAAAAGCAGCTCAACCATCTCAGTTGGCCAGAACGTCTCGCCAGTGCCCGAAGTAGCCACTAAAGCAAATCTGGGGCACATGCAAAATCCAGCTTCACCTTCGCGTCGATACTAAAATGTCGATGAATGAAGGCGCGACAATCTTGTGCGTCTCGCGTCTATTGCAACAGAAGGAGTGTCGCAAGAAATCGTGGTTGTAGCAGCGCGAGCGTGTAAGATGATGGAAGATACGGAGAACTGCGAGCACGAAGATGTAATTGAATGCTCATCGAAATGCGTGGAAGTATTAATTTCAAAATAGGCCCAATTTATCGCGTCGTACCAGTATCAATCAAGAAGGCCAGATCAACTTGACTCAACAACTAGGCTTGATCAAGCCGTCTCAATGTCTTTCATGCATTTTTGAGCTGTAAAGAAAGCAAAGCACGCCTCTTTTGTGACCAAATGTTGTCACGCAATACCGTCGATGTCGACGGCATCGCTGGTGAAGATAAAGAATAGATCCGATTCCTTTTTTCGAGTCACCGTGATAAGGAGTATGCAGTGCTAAGACCTTACCGCGACTCACCCAATCAATGTACCACGAGATAGTGGAGGAAGTTACTACTCATGGAGACTGCAACCGGACAGGTCAACAGATGCCAATGGTACTTATAGGGGCGCCTGATAAAGGCGGTTTGGATCCACCGTGTCGTCAAGCTAGAGGCCTGAATGAAGCGTACATTGCTTTCAAAAAAACATCAGCTCTCCAGCAATACTTGCTGCAATATGAACAATTCTCAAACACTACCATTGGCCAATTGTACATCCAGACAATGGAAGAAGCACAGTCGATCAAGGTCTGGACATCTTCTTTACACACGATGCGCTGTATATATTAGATAGCTAAGAAAGGGTCAGTTATTACGAGGATGACATGAGAGCAATCATACAGAATCGTAGCAGTTAAATGCGCATAGCGCGACACTGCAAAAATTTATTAAGTTTTTTGAGGTGACTCTGGAACGGAGAGATGTTGTTACCTGTCATTGAAACTAATTATCGCAATGTAAATACAATTTTTATTTATAACAATGATCAATATTACCTGTGTGAGGAAAACTAGAAGAAATATTACCGATAAGTGTTATCTACGGCCGCTCCACATATTAGTATATGTGGTCCATGGTGCTAACCTAATCAACCAGAAATTTATGCTAGACACGTGCAATGGGTCGTGAGAAAGAAACACACATAGGAGACTGTGGTTTAATATAGTTAGATTAGGATGAAAGATAATTTAAAAAGACACATAACTATAGTAAATAACTGTTCTACATCTCCCTTATACAATGCCTTCAAGTCCTGTCTTCTTCTCTGCGCTTCCTCGCCTCGTGTAAATGACGTCAGGTGCACGCACCTTTGTGTTGAATTGACACAAGGGCAATCCCAATTACAACGTTGATACATTACGACGTATATATATTAGTACATGTGCTTAGCAGAAATATAGGTACCTTACTTTGTATATTGTCTAACATTGTTCAATTCGATTCGAAAAGATGTCTGATAGGTCAAAGAGGTAAATGACCTTGTGTGGTAAGTTCTTGGGAGCTACATCGTATACTTGCCAATGTAAAATTATTTTCAAATTAGTCTGATCTGAGAGCCAATTACAATCGGAGCTGTTTCTAACACTAAATTACTGTAACCTAAATAACTACATCATTATTGAAATGTTACGTCAATCGCGTTAGATCTCATGGGAAACATCGACAATATGTTCGATATTTCTTTCTTAAGAGTCACTGATTAGTCACCGAAGAATTTCTTCTCAGCGTTGCTAAGGATCATATGCACGACTTATTCATGATATATATATATATCACTGTTCCGCCATGATTCAATCTTTATCGTGCTGCACGGTGACAAAAGCGTTCTTGCTGTACACCTTTCTCTTCAGCAAGCAATATTGAGCAGTACATATAATATTAAATTATTGTCAAGATTTGCCCGGAATATATTACGGTACGGTTTCATACAAAATGTTACTAACTCTTTCTGATATATAACGCCTGGCTCTCTTTTTTATAGTCCATATCAAACGTATCTGACGTTTTTTTAGACAAAAATCACGGCTTATTGCTTCTTACATGACGCCTCGCCTTCATGTCGAATAATCGATGATCATTCATTAGATTCATGAATTGAGATTTAAGCGTCTTATGTCTTTATATTTTAGAAAGTTTTGCCTCGATTCGAAAACATCACTCTATTCGAACGACTAAACGTTTTGCAAATCTATCAGCTCTCTTATAATTTCAGTATAGTTTTAATTTTGATTTCAACAGCTAAATTTGATTTATTCCAGACCCATATATAGGAATCCGAATGAGACATCTACTTTGCTAATTAAAAATATTTCCGTCCCGTCAACTTTTGCCTTTCTAAAACATATCACCTAAACCGATGTGTATCAGACTAAGATGTAAAAATTCCTGTACTCCACAGCACCTTCTGACACAATCTGACATATTTTCTGAGTACAAATAATGAATTCGCTACTAAACTTTGAAGTATTGAATGGATTGTTTAAATAATATATATTGATTAATTGTAAGTCTAGCGGAATCGAAGTCGTAAATAGTTTACTGTGTGTCTCAGGTCTGCAAGCCAGCATTTTGCTTGACTTAAATGATTGTTTATTTGATTTAATATATTATAAATGACTCAAAAATGATGAAGTAGAAGAAGAACCATAATATCTTGAAAATAAAAAGATAAGCCGATTGCACGTTTCCTAGTATCATTAAATAATAAGCTATAAATTCGTACAATTATGCGCGATCAAGCATGCGAATATTTGGCGTCTCGGGCTGTTTATTAGGCTACTTTACAACCGGAAATATATGGTGTTCCGGCACTTTAAAACGTCTTCTTTAAGTGCATGATACGTTCAAGGTCTAAGCTCTGTTTTCCTCATACCCACGACTATTGGTTCGAACGATGCATCATTCAAACAATTTTTTTGGCCTACATCAGAGTTGCATTTAGCCGCTACACTTTGGCGAATCAAGGAATTGCAGAAATTCTATTATGTATCGCAGACTACAACCTTGTCCGATCGCATGATAATATGTATCTTAGCAAGGCAAAAAAACACTCATTCTGCGCCCTGACGACGCCGGTACTTCCGAACATCGGTCCAGCGTTCATGGCATGGAGTGAATCTGAATTATGTAATTTTTACGATAACTGACTAAAACGACGTTTGCTCAACAGCAATATTTAAATTGACTAACACAACATGTAGGCGCACGTGATTCATTGCCATTTCCATCAGCACTTGGCACTAATTGCTTGACTTTCTATAGCCAAAACACATTTGGATACAAAACTAGTATCTTTTTGGCCAATAATTACGTCATTTGATCCTGTTTACGCTTAGCTTGTCAATCAACAGAAAGACGCTGGATGGGACTCTGACCGCCTTAAGGAAGAAAGAGTACTAAGCATTGTGCGTTAGCCCGTCTCGTAGAAAACTAATCGCTTGCATACTCATGATTAAAGTTTGATTTTATAATACAGCTCGCTTCAAACTATGCAGAGATATATTTTGATGCTAATTTTTTTACCGTCATTGTTTACCCTTGTCAACGGTTCTGCTCTTCGACATCTGCTCCAAGTCTCCTGCCTATTATAGATCTTCAAACCAACAAACAAGTAGCGAAATTGTCTTAATGCGCCAATGTTTGATCGATTGAAGTTGGTAAGTGCGTGCCTTCGGTTATTAGATTTCTTATGCCAATTCACTAGCGCTTAATTATTACTTAGATACACTAACTTCAAATCGGCCAAATTACCGATAAAAGATGTTCGATGCGGGTGAACTAGACATATTATGTAGTAGCCTTTAAGAACCGATTTTGATCGTGTATTACAATTCCTTACCGTTTAGTGGTGCAGTCTTACGCAAGGATTACTTCCGCAAGAGGTCGAGTTCTTTGATTCATAAATCCTCATACTATTAAAAAATCACCCAATATTTTCCTTAATTTTATTGGGGCAGGCGTAAAAATTAAGTTCTCTCCAGGACTAGTATTGCTACCTACCACACCGTAGGACTGTCAAAGTATTTAATTACTTATAAAATCGATAAATAATAATCTATTTCATATTCTCGAGACACTAATACTAGTAATTTCAATAAGTTTTGAATAACAATAATAATTTATTTGTCTGAATATTTGCACATTTCTTCCCAATCACTTTCTACATGTATTCAAAAATCTAGGAATGGATTCGGTAAAACACGAGCCCCGGACAAGCAATCGTTGATTCAGAATCCCGTTAAAGCCACGATTCGCACACGTACCTGTTATTCAAAACGTCAAAATATTGCAGACTTGAATAGGCAGTCTCGCATCGTATGTCTCACGAAGAATTTTGACTATCTTTGTACAAACGATACGTACAATCAGAATAATGAAGACGTCCATACCTATTTTTGAGCATCAATCCGATCGTGATATGATTGCTATTAGTCTTGACCATCGAATATACTCAAAAACAATTGCTGCTCGTGTCAATCTGTATGTTCCCATAAGAATGATAGCTCATGTGTGCCACGTGTGCCAACATGTGGCAGGTGGACGCCCAATCTCACCAGAATCAAATTTGTATCAGTAAAAACTATCTAAAACGAGGTCTTCTAGTCTTATTGCTTATGATGAACTATAACCAATTCAGTTACCAACTTGATGTGTTCTAAAAATACATTGTATTATTTGAGGTCGCAATCAAGTCAAATACGCTCTTAAGTAGTTGTTAAGCGATCACAACGTTGACAGCCTATCAGATAGTCACAAACGATAAAATTAAACGACACATTTTATTTAAATACGTCATGTGCTAACGGTTTCTTCACGCAAACAATGCCGAGGCTACTTCTTACTCCTTTCAATACTATTTTATCATTACCGAAGTATAAATTAGCTATATCCGAACACATCATACCTATTTAAAAAAAGCAAAATTAATATCACATCGTAAATCGTTTAATTTTTATCGAACCTGTCTGGTGGAATCTGCAAAATTTTCTTTTTTCACCAGCCCGGATACCTGATCTTCACGACAGTTCGCTACCAGTGTCATGGAGATCTCACCGCCAGATTTAACTTAACTTAACCTATAATAAACAGATCTCTTTTGTCACATATATATAGCGACATTGATATAAACGTTATAATCTTGATTTGACACACTATTAAAATGCTTTTTCATATATGTCTATGATATGTATAACTTTTCCGAATGTCTTAAAGGTCCTAAATAATAATATCCGCAATGGGAAGACGCTATCATTTTGGTATACAGCGGCAGAAGTTTAGTGGCACGCAAGATCTTAGATAAGTCATTCAAGGAAGAGGAAATACGGTCTCTAATATATATATGTTATGAATAATATGTGTTCGCATATTACGATTGAATTCCGCTACCACAGACAAAGTTTTACTTACGTAAGTGCGCAGTTAAACGTTAGCATACGTAAATTCAATGGCAAATCGCCGCGTACCGGGTCGTTCCAAGATGGACGCAAAAACTTAACTTAATACGAAAAAGAATCAATAAACTTCGACGCCTGGTACACTGTTACCATCTTTATATTCTAAAGACAATCATCTTCTCAGTCGTGGACATGTTGTTCGAGCTTAGCATTGTAACCATATAATAGTTATTCGACATCTTATATCCTTCTTACTCTTTCATTCAATTCAACTTTTTAATTGATAGGCGAGGAACTGCTCGTACAGCTACACATCTCCAAACTCGACAAGTCTATGTATCTTTCTCCCCTTGCATTGCTTTATGATCTGCAAGGATACTCAACCAAGCGATAGGTGCAGTAGCAACAAACCTGCTTCTTCGCAATCCCATATATTGTCTACATATAATAATATGTACGCCATTCAGCGTGGTATCAACATTGAGAGGGTCGTAAGATAGTAATTAGGTCAAGCCTGCAGTCATTTAGCCTCAATGCACATACCCGACAATCCCCGAGTTAAGTCGGCGAAATAGACTTGGTACGTTAGAATCAACTAATACGTGGTTCGCCTCTTCATGCTCAGTTGTATCTTTCGACTATTTGATTCCTCGCAACCGAATCCTCCAGAAGCCTGCCTGAGCTCAGCAGCTTCTAAGCCTCTCACTTCCTGTGACTTCACATTAACGGATGGAAGTCGACACCTTACGCGCTTTTACAGGTCACCGGGCGCAGTTTACGCCCGACTAGAAGATTTAAGGTGTCCTTGGCTGAGGCCCACCTGCTTGTCACTTAAACAAGTCTTTAGAAAAAAGTTTCCTTCTCCCGAGGCTCACCGGATCGTCATCGTTGAGACTCGAAACGGTTCCTGTTACTGAATCTTTCACCGACTCGTCGTCGACGAGACTCTTTCTTTCGCCGGTAGCGAACGATACCCAGCCCGGGCCTTTCGAATTTCTTGGCGCTGCCAGTCGAGACGTCTACAAGCTATGCCTCTCGAGATTTGACGGCAAGCATGATCTAACCCGCGCAGGGAACGTACGTGTACGCGTGTCTTGGACTTAGAAAATTCCGCACTGTATTGTTTTATATCTTTTCTATATCGCAAAGCCGATTTGAGATGGATCTCTAGTCCTTCTCCAAGTTCTTCATGCAACATCCTAATGAATGCTGATGCTAGATCTTTAATTACTCTGCGCTTTAGTGTGAGTGCGTCAACCTCAAATTCGTCGACCTCCGATTCGCCGACCTGTAGTCCGCTGGCCTCCTGTTTGCCGACCTCCAGTTTACCAACCCCCCGACAATCCCACTTGGGTATATGTTTCGAAAGAATATTTTGCTACTGGACAATTGCTCCAGTAGCGATACGTACCCATCCGAGAGTGTTGCGAGTACTTGTAGTTAATTTGTCGGTTGTATTTGGATGCGTCGTTGGTTTCTGCAATAACTCATTATTAGCTGTTTTGAATTGGTAGTGATTTCGAGGGACTCTAGAATCTTTGTCGTCCGAGCTCAACCCGTTTGTGGCGCATAATATCGTACAGAAATCGTCAGTAGAAAATGTCTCCCGAAGGTATCACAGTCGTCAACCTTAAGCCTTTCCTTCTAAGCTACGTCATCTTGTCGAGCCGTTCTCAAACCTGATCCGGTCGTTTCCGAACAGATTCCTTGGATAGGAGTATGCGAGGTGACGGGACTTCGTCGCTTCTTGTCGCCTTTTGCATCGCCGCCCGTGTAGTATATAGATTTTACTCGACACTCCTGTCCGAAATGTCATCAGCGGAGTGGGATATGGTGTCTCTTGGCTATCATTTACATCCAGTATTTACCTCTTTTTCAGAGTGGTACGGAATTGTGCATCTTTTACATTTTGGACACGGCCTTTTCTTGCAGTCAGCAGGGATGACTCCTGGTGGTTGTCTTGTCAACTCACTGATCCAAGAGGATCGCCATCATTTTGCGCGCTTTTATGCTCAACCGTTTAATGCCAATTTAACGCCGCGGCGTGCGTGTGTAGATACCGTCGTCTTTGCTAAAGTAAAACTATATTCTAGAACTCTCACTAAGGAGGAAAACTGGATACGGACTGGGATGAATCCTGAAAAGTGAGTTGTATTCAAATAATTATTTAATCGTAAAGTCATCACTATTAGAATCCGGTGATTCTCAACCCCTGATTTCGTGCTCAATCTTCACCGCTTGCAGTTTTAACCTAATTCTGGGTAAAATTGCGTCTCATAATATACCTTTGATAAAAACTCTGCTTTGCCATAGGCAGAACGAAGACGATTGTGTGGTTGTGGGGGATGTAACTGCGCGTGGGGCGCAGTTCTAGTGAACCCCAAACACCAGGTCGTGGATGTCGGTCACAATTAACTTGCACGCGGCAGGACTCAAACCCGCACTCCACCCACGTGGAATCCCCCTTTCCATAAGACTGAGTCACTCTGTTGCTCTGCCGTTTCGCTAACACCCCACAATACAGCCCTCTCAAAGAAAAATACAACTAGTGCTGATATGCAATATACATACTGCACATGTCGCCTCAACATATGTCACTTACACTCTCCCTTGATGTGCATGCGATGTGTGCACCCGACATATCCATGCCCAGATCCGTAATGAACTTGATGTACGTGGCGCTTAGAAGTGCCTTGGTAAATTTATTTGCTACCATTGCTTTCATCGGCTTAAACTAGAGCGCGATCACAGCACTTAAAACCGTTTCGCGCAGAATTTGGAACTTGATGTCTACGTGTTTCGTGCGCGAGTGACATAAATGATTCTTTGTAAGCGCGATGCATCTTAATTGTCGTAGTGAAAAATCGTCGTCGTTATCTTAAAAAAGTAGTTCATGTCCTTCAGCAGGCCTTTAAGTCAAACTTCTTTTTTGATTCGCGCTGCAAAGACTCGTGTACCTTGCTTCCGTGCTTAAGGTCGCGACCATTGTCTGACGCTTCGAGTTTCACGATATTTAGCTCACGATCACAAAGCAAACGTATCCTGTTGTCGACCGCCGCGTGCCGAGGTCGCCGGCCCATTTTGCATCCGCGAGTTAAATCAGCTCTCCCATGTTGACGTCGCTTGAACAAGTTACTTCATTTTTGATTCGTCTTATAATAATTGAGAATGCGCTTCGCAGTTCTCCATATCTACTTGCCGTAGCGCTCGCAAAAATTCACAACTTCGCCAACCTCATGTTCGATGTCAGGTTGCGTACATGTAGATATGTACACTAAAAGCGCTCACCAGCTCGCAGTATTAATACTTGGAGACAAACGCTTCCTCTTGACGAATCTCGACCAGCTTCGAGCTGCTGTCTGCCGGAGTGTGCACGTCTACGAATTTTTTAATTATAAAATCCTCAAAAATCTCTTGATGTACGCCTTATGATTCATCTTGATCGTTCGATCCTCGCACTTGCGATGTAATTCGATCCCGAGGCAGTACTTGAGATCATCAAGATCTTTAATACTATATTCTACCTCAAATAATTTTAGGTACTTGCAATCTACCCATTCTTCTTGCAGGAATTATCAAGTCGTCCACGAAGATCACGGTGATGCTGAGCTCCTCTCTTGCCACTCGAATCAAATTCCAAGTGCTGGATGCTCATCCAAGTTCTGGTTTAACATTTTCTTCACTACCGGGCCGCTTGCTTCCTTCCGTATAGAGCCTTCTGCAGTAAACACTTCTCTGTCGGACTTCTTTCGTCTTCATACCGCTAGGATGTTCCATGCATATCTACTCTTTCATTTTACCGTAGAGGAACGCTGTATCAACATCAACTTTCTCTGCCCTTAGGTATTCAGCAGCAGCGACCGCCAACCATGTGTTGATTAATTCCTTGTGCGCTCCACTGTTGCAAATCTCCCATTGTAGTCGATTTCACGACTCTGCGTGAACCTATTAGCAACAAAGCGCGCGTTGACCTTGATAGTCCCACCACTTGTACCGCGCTTATTCTTTAAGATCAACTTGCAGCCGACAGCATTCTTGCTCGGTGTCATGTCCACTACCTTCCATGTACTGTATTCTTCAATTTATTCGACGTCGCTCTACATTTCCTCTATCCACTGTTTATAGTATTTGCCACTTATCACTTCTTAGTAAACGGACGCTTGTTTCTCATCTTCTGTAGCCGAAAATGTAGTGGAAAGCGTTGCCGTCATCTTCACAGTCGTTTAGATTAAAATATTCGCAGCGATGGTTTATAAGTCTTGTTCGTAGCGTAATACGCTGCGCTCCTTCCGAACCGGTCGCACCATCCACTATTGTCCTCCGTTTCTCCTGGGTGTGCTGAATTCGCGCGTCGGACTAGTGTCGCTCAGTCGGTCACTTGGATCGTAATGAGAGCTGGTATGCGCTCGTAGTGGCCGATTTTGTAGCGCTTCTTCGTTCACTGGTGCTTCCATGACTTCGTCATCGGGTAGCGGCTCCTATACGCTTTACTCATTTACAATGACATCGAAGACCTGTGTGTATCTGTTTTACAAAATTTTATTGACAGAATTCTCAGCAAAATGACGCTTCTTAAAAACACAATTGAGCCGTTGTCCACGTTAAGAAGCCGGTACGGCTTCGTTCCTTTGCATAGCCGAGAAATAAAAATATCCCTCTTGATTAATCTAGATTGCTCATCTTCTCCTTCGCTACTTGCGCATAGCATAGCACACAAAAACAGCGCATGTGATCAATGCACGGAACTTTCTTGAACAACATCTCGTACGGGCTTCCGTTATTATTCGACGCCTTCGACAGAATAGTTAGGATGTCTACCGTTGTGTTCTGGGCTTCACACCAGTAAGACTTGTAGAGGCTGATAATTTTAAGCCTGCACCGCGCCATATACACCAGCGTTTGGATAATACGCTTCGCCATCCCGTTCTTTTCAGAGTCGTATGGTACCGTGAACTCTTTGTTGACGAACTTTTCCATGTGACAATTACTCATCGCCGCGTTCCTGTCCTCACCGCCGTTGTCACTCGCCAACACATTTATCAATGATCCAGACGCGATCTTGATCTATTGGTAGAACTGCTTGAACGCTTTCGCAACGTCGCTCTTCTTTCGCAACGGATGAACCGTCACGTACCGGCCCCTCATCATGATAGAAGTAACGATGTATATTAGGCAGAAGTTAGACGCTGGTGTGATAGGACCGAGAACATCGGAGAACACCACCACGTCTGAGCGCGGACTCTCCCAGTTTTCATTTTCTTCTTCGCTAGTCTTGGATGACTTGCGCACTTGATTTGACGTTGTGTATATGTCACACGCAACATTTGAATTCGTCTCCTTGCCCTTATTCAATCCTTCCATG
Organism: Hyaloperonospora brassicae; assembly: GCA_947650285.1. NCBI lineage: Eukaryota > Oomycota > Peronosporomycetes > Peronosporales > Peronosporaceae > Hyaloperonospora > Hyaloperonospora brassicae. The sequence continues at coordinate 239,046 of CANTFL010001467.1, forward strand.
ATCGTGGCATTCAAATTCCTATACGACGCGTGGCCCATTTTTGCATGCCATAGCTTAGTCTCGTCTTCGGCTACGTAAAACTCCGTACCATGATCAACGTTTAAGGTACAATAGGAAGTCCTGCTTCCTTCCTGTTGCGATAGGTGTGCCGCCACGCTTCACCACGCACTCGTTGCGCGTAATCCCCACTTTCATGCCGCGCGCTTCCGCAGTCGATAGCGAAGACGGGTTATTGGACAAATGTTGAAGGTGAAGTGTATCATCCAGACGAGCGTCGATCCACGAACGACCTGTCTAAACGCGCGACTACACTTTCCCATGTCCGATGATGTTAAGCTTGAAGTCGTTCTTCGCGATCGATAAGCTTCGTGTATTATGTACTTCTTTGTAATCTTCGAACGCATCTGGATACTAGCACATGTGGGTTAACGCGTCACTGTCGATTACCCTACTTTCGCTCGCGAATGCCACGCAAGCGTTGAATGCTACTTTTGACTAGTCATGCTGTTTCCCCTTTAAGCATTGACCGAAGCGACAGTCTCTGGCGTAGTGTCCGACCTTTCCACAGTTGTAGCAGGTTCCCGATGTTCCCTTCGCGCGCCGTCCTTGCTGCTTCTTCAGGTGATGCTCACCCTTCCGCTTGCCTCGGTAGAGAGCCGTCACTTTTTCTACCCGTGCAGTCTCCCTCTGGAGTACGTTTTCGGTGATAAGCTTTCTCACGAGGTCACTCAAGTTAAAGTTTGTGACGGACATGCTGGATAACTAAACCAAGCTCTCGACTAAACGGTAAACTTTGCAGCAGTACCGCGCACGAGTCCTTTTCACTTGGACCGCAATTAACGCGCTTCAACTTCATCGCAAAACCTATTAGAGCCATGACATTACCGCTCATGCTTAATGATTTATACTTGAACGAGGCGATCTTCTTCTTCAGCGAAAGTCGATTCGCCATGTCTTAACTGTGCTAACATTGCGTTAACCGTCCCCACGCGTCTCTTGCAGGTGCCGGGTTGATATTATGCATCAAATTCATGTCGCTTAGGCTAATCATGATCGCAGCATGGGATAGCTGTTCCTTTGTCTCACTTTTTGTCTTACCGCTTGCAATCGCGGCACCAAACCATTTGATAAATAAAAAATATTTGTCTTGTAGCTACACAACCCATAGATTGAGCCTATGAAAGGCTCGACCTTAAATTCGGAGTCGTTTATTAAGCTTATGACCTGTTTAAGTTTACTTAGGTTAGGGATCTGTCACTAAGAAGAAAACTGGATACGGACGGGAATGAAACCTGAAAAGTGAGTTGTATTCAAATAATTATTTAATCGTAAAGTCATCACTATTAGAAGCCGGTGATTCTCAACCCCTGATTTCGTGCTCAATCTTCACCGCTTGCAGTTTTAACCTAAGTCTGGGTAAAATTGCGTCTCATAATATACCTTTGATAAAAACTCTGCTTTGCCATAGGCAGAACGAAGACGATTGTGTGGTTGTGGGGGATGTAACTGCGCGTGGGGCGCAGTTCTAGTGAACCCCAAACACCAGGTCGTGGATGTCGGTCACAATTAACTTGCACGCGGCAGGACTCAAACCCGCACTCACCCACGTGGAATCCCCCTTTCCATAAGACTGAGTCACTCTGTTGCTCTGCCGTTTCGCTAACACCCCACAATACAACCCTCTTAAAGAAAAATACAACTAGTGCTGATATGCAATATACATCCTGCACATGTCGACACAACATCACACGTTGACAGTTCGCACTACTTGAATTACTAAATTATCCTAAACGCTCATAATTACCTGCGAAGGATTGTCTTAGGATGTGGATAGGCGTGATATTTGACTGCATGGTTGTCAAGATAATCATTTGGCTCATATCTATTGTTCTCTTCTAATACTATTGTTGTTTCCGACGCTCTCTTAGAGTCAGTATTTTTAGGGTCGCAATACATTGCAGTTATTACCTCAACATGACCTCCATCACGCGGCAAATTTTTATGACAATCCCACAAGATGATTAGAAGATGAACTGACCACACTGTGACATAAGACGAGATGTTCATCAACCTAGCATTTGTTGCTTTGCATTACTCGTTGACGATATTCGTTATTTACAATGTCGGAAGTCGTAGAGCCCAAAATGTATGTGTCAATATGCTTGGATGGTTGAAGATAAAGCTTGATCTCACTAAAGTGTGCCTTTAAATCTACAATGTATCACTCAATTTACCCACTTAATATAATTTGGCGCCAAGATGTACCAAAATCAATTCACAATTTACGCAAAAAAAATGATTTCGTCAGGTTATTTGACATTTTCGTTGAATAGGTCTAAAATGATGCCATTTGAGATCAGAAGGTAGGTGTTGACGTAAAATTGGTGTCTGCATGATGTGGCATGATCCACACATCAAACTCGTAAACTGTTTCCCGCTCTATCTCATCTTGAACAATATCCTCGCGGTAATGGTGACTTTCGTTTGTCTAATGCCCTGAACTACTTCTCGTTTGTCATCGTTCCTCGTCCTTTAATGCCGAAGCCTCTTGACAAAAGCCTCGAAGATTTCTGATACATTAGCTTCAGTGTCCAGCCAATCCATAGGTCGTTGCATCTTTCACTGCTAATGTAACGATAACGATAATTTTACTTATTGTCTAAACTTCCTGTATGATCATGATCATATTTTATGCATACTTAGATCTGTATCCTTTTGACGCTACATCGCTTTTCTTGGTAATTAAGGAGTGTCCATATGACTAGTTGGCTGTATGTTGTCGTCATCCCACTCAGCTTGCTTTTGATCGTCATAATTGCATCTAAAAATTTCTTCTCCTCCGTGTTTACACTCGTCAAGCCGTTCTGTTTAACACTTACGAAAGCGTCCACATAGTCTCACCTCTACTGCTTATTTAACTGGTAGTGTCACTGTGGTGATGATATACCTATTCTGGGTACGCAAGACTGTATTATGGATGGCTTCCACAGGAAAATGTCTTGGAGATACACCGATACCGCAGATATGTCGATCGATAATCTTTCGAATCAAGCGAGATTCCACCAGCGCGTATACAATTCACACCGGTCATGTCCATGTAACGGCTTGCATGATTTGCAGCAGTGCCTGCAAAAAAAGTTTTGTGTCCGGCCAGCTCGCACACATCTCATTTTATGTACGCTTTCCTTTCTCTTGGTATTTTGTGAACTTTACTTTGCTCCGAATGGTCATGTCGATTCTCAAGGTGTAAGTTGGTTTGCGCTAGCTCTGCTCGCTTCTAGTATTCTCTCCTGTTTCCTTTTCTGTTACCATGTAAACAAATTCTGAACCTATGCTATAGTTGATTTTGTCATCGCACGGGCATTTGTCTTTTGGTAGGTCATACAGATTGGCATTTTGTTTTGCTCAAAGTACGTCGATAGCAGCCCAAAATTCATTTGTAGTTGCAGCATATTAAGTAATGTGTCGACCATTTCCAGTATAGGAGTGCACGTCTCATTTATTATGACAATATTGTCGATCTAAACGATCAATCCTACGCTCCTTTTGACAATGTCATTTCTTGTGGTTTATCCCTACCTCTTTTTACCGTGTCGGATATCTAGTGGATGCCTGTCATCATAACAGTCATCATTTTGACAAATTTTTTGAAACCTACGTTGATAAGGCTCCTTCAACCAATAGTACTTCACTCGATTGCGTGTGTTTTTACGCTTTCATCCACGACTCAATGACTGCTAACCCTCTGAGCTCACTGAATTTGTCGAGTCAAAGTAATTATATCGAATCCATCCAATTATCATTTTCACAATGAAGCAAAAAGTGTTCGACATGCTCGTTAGCGTCTGCTCTCCCCTCCACGTATTGTAAATTCGCCGATCGCGCACATTCGTAAAATGGAAGGTCGAAGAAGAATCTTTACTATGATTTAGTTTTTAGTGGTATACATTTTTCATAATATTTTACACCAGGTGAAACTATTACTCTTCCATTAATATAGTACAATACTTTTTTTCAATGAACTTAATGGCGGCAATAGATTTTATGAGTTGTGTTTTAGCTTTTAAAAATGATTTATTGTGGTACGACTGTTTACTAATTATCTTTCAGCGGAAATTGGAATAATATTAAATATTAATTTAAATTAATTTATTTAATTTGGAGGGTAACTTTAAACACATCATCCTCTTTGTGACTCCTAGCAGAATGATAACGTGACCTCGCCGACTGATCTTAATGTAAACAGTTGTATTCCACAAATGTCTTGCGAATTATTTCTCACTCTCGCTGCGTCTTCATTGTCGAGTGTCGGTATCAATTCTATGAATGCCTTACGCAGACTCAATCAGAGTTGTTTATATCAGTCGTTTTAGGGTTTTTACAATCCTTCACATTTTAAGTGAACTTCTTAATCCACTAGAAATCTTCGTCAGACCGGAATTTTCTTCACATAGATATTGCGATCTTGTTCAGTGGAGCATGCAAGTTAATTTGAAGTACTTGTCCTCGATCACTCACCAATTCATCAAGGCTCAATAGGCGATATGCAATTGTTCTCAAAGTTGCTTGCTCCACGTTGTCTGAGACAGTCGTCGTTGTCGTCATAGTCCGCAGCCGCGTCATCATCATCATCGGTCGAGATTTATCGATCTCTAGTTGGTGGTGGTTTCTCCATAATCTCTATTTGCATTTTCTCGACACACTGTGAACTCTCAAGTCGCAAGAACATCTCTTCTTTTCATTCATCTTGCGTTGTCTTGCTTAGGTTTGATGAATTGTATCCCTCGATCGCCTTCCGCTTTTACTTACCTGTGCTGGCATCTCCTCTTATCATTCCATCACATACTCATCTCCGCACAGATATTGCATCGTCAAGTTAACGCATGGGATTGCATCAAAATCAAACGAGTCGTTTATATATGCTTTCCTTTCCCTCAAATCTTTGTCGAGCATTCGCTGAATTGAGATTGCTTCTACCCATTTGAGATACTGCGACGCCTTACACTTGTATTCCATTGTTAAATATGTATACAATGTACGCCAAGAGTGCCCCAATGCTCAAAACTGTGCATGTCATGTTGAACGCGATGCTGAGACCCGCCTCTTTCGCTTGGTTTGAGCATTTGATGTCGATCTGTTTGATCCACTTCATTATCTTCATCGTTTCAGCAATCCGATAAAGAATTCAATATGCCTGTGGCGTAATGATATTTTTCGGGGTTCATAAGCTATCCAATTGTAGCTCTTCTACACCCACCATCAGTTCTTCGTTGTCAAAGTATTCCTTGCTCACCTTGCACAAAGTTCCTCACATCTTGTGCTTGCAAATACTCCATTGTTTGTACGTGACTCACATTCACCGCGTGCAGCACGCTATCTTCTTCATAACCCTCGAGTTCTTATCCACAATATAATCGATTCTTTCATGGCATTCTTCCACTCCATGGCCATCCTATCTAAACTCGTCTACCCCAGGTCCTCGCCTCACTATCACCTTCACCTTGGTGTCGTTTATTATCGCCTGGTTCGACCCATCGCGCGACGATATTCCAGCAGTCTCTGAAAGACCGTCGCTAACGCGATTTTATAAAAACCCATACAGTTCGTGACTGTTGCTTTGTACATTCTAAACAATCGTATATCTCGAAATCCCGGGTGGCGGCACGAGTTGTGGTGTAGTAGATACTTAAACATGTAGTCATATAGCCTCAATGCACATACCCAACAATCGCTGAGTTAAGTCGGCGAAATGACTTGGTACGTTAGAATCAACTAATACGTGGTTCGCCTCTTTATGCTCAGTTGTATCTTTCGACTATTTGATTCCTCGCAACCGAATCCTCCAGAAGCCTGCCTGAGCTCAGCAGCTTCTAAGCCTCTCACTACCTGTGACTTCACATTAACGGATGGAAGTCGACACCTTACGCGCTTTTACAGGTCACCGGGCGCAGTTTACGCCCGACTAGAAGATTTAAGGTGTCCTTGGCTGAGGCCCACCTGCTTGTCACTTAAACAAGTCTTTAGAAAAAAGTTTCCTTCTCCCGAGGCTCACCGGATCGTCATCGTTGAGACTCGAAACGGTTCCTGTTACTGAATTTTACCGACTCGTCGTCGACGAGACTCTTTCTTTCGCCGGTAGCGAACGATACCCAGCCCGGGCCTTTCGAATTTCTTGGCGCTGCCAGCCGAGACGTCTACAAGCTATGCCTCTCGAGATTTGACGGCAAGCATGATCTAACCCGCGCAGGGAACGTACGTGTACGCGTGTCTTGGACTTAGAAAATTCCGCACTGTATTGTTTTATATCTTTTCTATATCGCAAAGCCGATTTGAATGGATCTTAGTCCTTCTCCAAGTTCTTCATGAAACATCCTAATGAATGCTGATGCTAGATCTTTAATTACTCTGCGCTTTAGTGTGAGTGCGTCAACCTCAAATTCTTCGACCTCTGATTCGCCTACCTGTAGTTCGCTGGCCTCCTGTTCGCCGACCTCCAGTTTACCACCCCCCGACAATCTCACTTCTGTAGAGAGTTTGATGGATATTTCTTTATACTACAAGGGTAGTGATATTCTACTGCAGATACCACCCATCAGTCTAATTCTACTTAGTGGGTAAGCCGATTCTGCGAGCTGGTCAATGGTTAATATCACGACATTCAAATACCATCCGCATTAGTTCATCAGGATTTTGGCGTTAATCAATTTTTCCGGCACATGATAGATTAAAACATTGGTCATGCAAAAACGTGGTAATATTTACCAATATATGGTATTGTCCATCTAGGAACTGCACTTGTTTGATATAGTGTTATTCAAATTTTGGGATACCACATTAAAAAACGAGATCCATTGACCCTCTAGATTGCCTGATCCCAACGTTTCAATTAATTTTCAGTTCTAGACGAGTACTAAACGCCACACTGCTATAGACCTGGGTCTACTTGTGGGCACATTAATGACGATGGATCTTGCAATATCATACACAACTCGTCCAGATCCAGCCTGATCGATATAGGCGCGAAAGCCTACAGGTAAGTTTTATCTCAACGCCTTATTATTTATTAAAGAATTTTTTTAGAAAATTGACTAACTAGTCAAACTTTATATCATTTAATATATCATGTCCCGGTTCGAGGTTAAAATAGTCACGTATCTGCCAAGAAAGAACCCCTTTGAGCATGAAAAGCGACATCGGCTTAATTACTGATCAAGATCGCAAACTATATTATTTTTATAGCAATATTTATTATGTGACTATTCCATGATCTCCTCAAGTTTAGAATTTCGGCTGAATGGGTATTATGATGATGAGGCGTGCTCAATCTTAGTCTTACTAACTATGATGTATCCATATACCAGCCTAAAATAACTTAACGGTGAAGAAAGTGCTTTCGATTGGTCCAATGTTGGCGCTATTAATTGATTGAGGCTGTACAAACTCTTTTCCGAGTTAAAATATTTATCAAAGTAAGTCTGACTTCGTTTACTATTAAAAGTATCGGCACAGATAGTGATACGCAGCTAAGTACATCCAAGATCGGCTGTGTATTTGTCAAACCTATTAACTATTTTTCCTATGTAATAACGTGCATGTTTTCATATTTCGTTTCAATTGCTGCGTAAGAAAACGCATGGCAAAATTATACGGCATCCTAAAGCTTTAATAAAACATTTAAAAAATATATATTACATGGCGTATATTGGTCGTGAAGGCATGATTCGTCCACATTTGTTCTCGCAACTGCGTCAGTTGACATCCCGCCTATTGTAATATACCGTAGACGGTATCTGAGAACAAGTTGGCCGGGAGGGTGATAGCGTAATACAAATAATTTCATTTGTTACTAATCGCGAACTTCGTTGCTGCTGAAAGCCTTCGCCGGATCTTAGATAGAAAAATGATGTACTATTGATAATTCAAGCCTCCATTTGCATTAAAACGAAGGTAGGAGAGTATCATATGCTGAAGGCAACAACGAAATGTCATAAAAATTACCGAATAATTACTGATGTGATAAGGAGATAAAGCTTGCATTCGTCTGTAACGCGTTGTTACTCTTACGCGATCTGTTTTAACAACTAAGCAGATGGCCACCATCAAGATGCTTCAGGATGCGTATTTCTTTAATAGTATGTAGACAGCGCATGCGAGATATGCGATGCGGTACGATGTTTTTCTGGTCGCTGATATTGAACAGACCCGTTTTTAATTTATTTGATATAATTTATATTAATTTGCAGCTTTGTGCGACCGACTATAATCTAATCTTCGACAAAACGAAACTATAAACAAAAAATACCGACATTCGAATAAACTTATAATACCCGTTTATGAGACGCGTAATGTCGTACACTTCGTCGTATATTTTTTGTGTGTGTCAGTACAAGTAGTCTTACGGCCAATTACATTATACGTCTGATATTGAAGACCCAAAAGCTCATTAAAATTGAATTGACAGTCGTGCAGACGAGCCTAGTTGATTGCCCTAACTAACAAGTTAAGTCGAGAGACCACGAATGCCGATAAGATTTATTAAAACTTGCGTCACCAGGGAATGCAGTTCCTTGTAGATAGTTAGCCTTCTAAGAATCTATATTTCGTATTCCTATCACTTTAAAATAAAGGTGCTGTTTACGCAATCTTAATTTAAAATTATTTATAATAGATCCAATATACTATCGTTTATTCACTTCTTGCTGCCGGCATGGGTATGCATGCGCTGAAGAAGCAATAGTTTTAATACTTACAAATAGGGTGGACTATATACAAATATTCGTTTTTATTGTTTTCTTAGCCGTGCGAATCCTAAGGAAGGTACTTGCGACCAGACCATGCGGTTAGGTACAAGGTCAGTTTCAATTTCAGTAAAACAAATAGATCAACATCCTTACGAGCTCGCAATTTTTAGTCAATTCACGAAAAATTATAGCTGCATTTAGTTTTTCAAAAATGGCGAAAATCTGCAGTACTATATATCAATATTACATATTTTCAAATCCAAATACAAATATATTAGGATATGCTTCAAACGACTGCCGATTTTCCATACAACGCAGTAGAATTCTAAGCGCATCCAATGGTTTCTGCATAATAAGCTGCTTCTATTTATCTATTTGCACCGTTACCAGGGCTATTTCTAAAAAAATGGTTTTCGATGAAACATTTCTCAAGGTCGTCTGGCCTAAATAATTTTAGAATGCTACGATCTGAAAGACCTAGGATTAGTCCTCCTTTGTAATATCAGTCAATGGTTGTTTGCGGCGTGATAGGCTAAGTTATTTGATATCCAGACTTATTGTCTAATCGCGCTCAGTAAGTAGTCAAATGCTCGCTACAATGAACCGCGATGAGTATCGTCGACCATTCCCTACAAATATTGAATTAAAATGTTCCTTGTATATATAATGTAAATATGATCTCGTCATCTTATAATCATATTAAATTTCGTTAACTAGCAGCAATTTGAGTGCACGCTCACCACAGGCGGGCGGGAGTTCGTTTAACGCTGTCTAATGGGATAAGTGATCTCGGTCGAGCTATTCTACAATCTCTATGACCTAATGCCGTCAAAGCTGTACTTTTATCGTATCGGTATTGTAAAGGTGTATATTTTAAACCATTACGATTGATAACGATGACCTTCCATGTTTACCAGACCGGCAGTCTCACAGTGAAGAATTTGGTACATAAGACTTTTCTTTAATCACTTACCTTACATTTTCGACTGTTGGTCTGGATTTAGGGCTTCGTAAGGGTCTTAAACGGTGTCAATTTTTAATGAGATTATTACTAAACATGAATTTTTGCTGCGCAGAATCTTTACAAAGAAATTTTGTACGAGCGATGTCATTCTAAGATGAGTCGATCGTCTGTCGTTTTACCTTAATACCATTTGTTCAGACATATCGCCCATCAATACCGCGTTCAGGTCACGAAGTACCGCTGTTAATATATATTTATCCCTGATCACAATTTTGATTTATTAGCCTGGATCGGCTGTTACAATCTGATAGCACCGGGTTGCATATTATATCTGACCAAAATTGATCGGTTAAGACTGTAAAAACCGTAAATCTATAACATTTGTTAAACCTAGTATCGCGGTCACGATCTATAACTTAGATCATAAAGCAATTGTTCAATGTACGTGCAGCATTATATCCGTATATAAAGACACCGTTCGTTGAATATACATATCACTTCACTTCACTATGGTCTTTGTTAACCCATGGACCCCGATCTATCCGACGGGATCCTGGTCCAAGTCGATTAGGTAGTTCCCGATCCATCCAGATAAACTAATCATGCTTATAATAGTTCCAATTAAAGCACAAATTAAGGAATCGTTTCATCATTCTCGACACCGATGGTCCGTCCTCCATACATTTAGTAAGGCTCGTTAATTACTTAGGCAAAGATCTGACGACAAGAGTATTCCCTTAATCGATCGTCCTCAACATGATATTAGCCGACTTCATCTCAGCTCATTTTCACATCACATATGGCGCTTTATCTTTCCAAGGGATACGATCTAAAGACATTACGTTCTTTATTGTATTCATCGGCCTTCACACTGGTAACAGGGGTACTATCGTTAAATATACAATAATTTGCAACTTGAAGTGCTCAATCCCCGTACAATAATGTTGTATTAACGGAGAGACGACATATCACACAAGCCTACCGTGGAAATGAGTCATGCGGCAGGAACATCACTTGAAGTGTTGTTCCTCAAAGCCTAGTTGTAATTAGCCAGCACCCTATTTGCACTATTCGCCGACACAAGGTAATCGCATCCTTACCTATGGCTCCATTCAGGGCTCGCCATCAACCAAATAGACTTGCAAGAACCTGCATCCAGCTACACCATTGTATTAAAATTTTAGTTTTATTAAAATATCTGAATTACCGATTGAAGATAAACGGTTAAGATACTTCTCCTAACCATTCCGCCATCTGTAAATTAAATTCGCTTTCTTGATATAGAGCAGCTTATATATAGTGCTTTTATATATACACAGATACACAGTTTCATAGGCGGTGACACGTGACGTACATATTTTTTATTAGTGATCACATAGATAGTCCATAGATTTTCCTTACTTCTCACGGGGCAACGTAGATCCAGTAACCCACCCGAGGTGTTCTTGAATTTTTAAAATCGATCGCTGCAGATAAATAATTGGCAGTTTGCAAAGTAGGATAGGACCTAACAGCCTAAACATGTATGCTTAAGTATTTCGTCTAAATGACTTGCGTGGTAGTGAGTACGCTGAATGTTATGTTGTTGAAATTATTATAAAATCATTGCGGATTTAAACATCCACCTATCTCCTTCGTAGACATGAGTATTGAATTGTTCGAAGAAGAAGGTGTTGGCATTCATCTAACACTATTCCAGGATAGTTTTTTTGCTACAAGACATATAATGGAAGCGCGCAAAAGCGATTTTTTACCGGACCCGGCCTGATATCTTTGTAGGCCTTGACGCGATGGACCGAGAGAAAATGTTATCTTCGTCTACATCCTACTGGATTTTTATCGCGGCTGTTCCGTAAATACATATGATACTTTTAAACTTCCATTGCAAAACCCAATTTAGATCATATAGGTCTTCGAAGGTCACATCGATACGAATGCTTGGCACTAAATTCACTTTTCGATGGGTGTCACGATGGACGACCGCTTTTTTGATCGCAAAATCTGGGCCGATATTGAAATTGGTTGGACTTATCCGCGTGCATCTTGTATTTACGAAGTATAAAACGTCCTATACATGGAGCGGCGTACCGATTATTCCCCTCGGATGCCCGGTAGCTCAATTCCATTGTTCTTATCGAACAATCTTTCCAAGAAATAACTTATACATGCGATAAATAGTTAGGCGGCTATAACCAACCTTCTATGTTTCAAAATTACCCATGTGTCATAGGAAATGAAGGACATGCACTACTTATCCCGCATAATAGCGTAGGAGCGAACATACTGTGAATATGAAGAGAGCAAAAAATTGCCTCGTGAAATAAATTGGACGATAATAGCCATGATCAAATCATTTTAATCGACCTGGAAGGAAAATGGACCAACTACGAATCGATGTTGCAAAAAGGACATTGTCAAACTATTGGATGTCTGGAAACATCCGGTTAAATATACCGATATGAGGCGATGCACAATTTCGGTCGATCTCCTAAATTTTTAGCATGAATTAGAAAAACATAAAGCTTACAGCCCAGAGCAGATAGTCAACGTACTAATTAAAGAAAGAGACATATTTCAAACTGATAGCGATTGATAAATGTTGGACAATAGTTCATTCGAGACCTAACATCGTATGCCGATAGATGTATAATTAGGACGCGATGATATACGGTGATTCTCCCTGGCCGATTCGAGTACTTCGATATATATTGTAAACAGAAAGGATTAAATATGTGTATTTTTAATTTGAGAGTATAAATATTGACAATACATCGTGGATATCGATCTCGATATTGAAGACACATTTGGACATTTGGACTTCCGGTGAATGCATTTGCGTCCTCATATTTTGTGGAAGCCTGAAATGAGGTATACATGTTCAGAAAACGTAAACTCAAAATTGTTACGCGTCAAATAATTCACCAGTTTCCGCTATGGAGACATAAGAGCACAATATCATTTATGTTGTCTATCGAGGACGGATACATATTCAAAGGTACAAGACAGTGGTTCGGGTCAATATTACCAATATCTCGAAACAAAAGATCCTGACTCACTAGTAAATGTCTTTAAAGTGACGCCATGAAATTGATTCGGACACGCTGGAAATTTATTATAATATGTATACATACTAAATGTTTGTATGTTATTTGTATCCTAGCTCCAATACTTAAGTGATACACGCTAGGTTTCTATACAAATCCCATGGACGCGATCGCTTACAATGCAAAATAAGGGTACAAATGATACGATGTACCTCAGCATTACGTTTCTGTTATTAATCTAATTAATTTATATAAACCGTTTTTACTGAAACATTTGAGCACCGAAGCGCGTGCAATTCCTCCAAATAATATCACATAGCTTTCCGACGGCTATGTGTACGTAAATCAACCGCAATTCGATTCTAAATATTTAAATTTTTATCCATACTCCGCAAAATCTATCACGAAATGATACATAGTTGTAATTGATTAAGAATGCAAAAATTGAAATCCTTAGAGAATTAATTAAAAGCCGATACCGCTCATACTTGAATTTCAAACAATTTTAAGTCGTAAGTAAGAGAGATAAAGAATATATCAATAGGCGCAAACAAGTAATATGGGTGTACACACATTTTTTGGTCAGAAAACAAGACCTATTTAAATCGACGAACTATATCGCAAGTACAATTTCAAGTAGTTCAGATCGCGAGATAGAATATTTCTTAAGGAATAGCGATATATAAGAATATAAGACGAGACCTAACATAGGGAAAAGATACAATTATGCTCGACAAGGACGACACTTGCCAGAAGCTCCTGACAGATAAGGGGTAATTGCAGGGTCAGCATCAGTTGAATTGACGTAATGAGCATTCGATTTATCTCTTATAACGCGAATCGACTATCTTTTTCTGGCGCCACATTTTTGGCCCCCAGCGGTCACAAGAAGCTTTCGTACTCTACTCTGGTTTTCCTTGACTGTTTAAACTGCATGCAAGTAATCTTATGAAACCACCAATCTGCCTCCCGAACCAGCAACGAAGTAACGGAAAAGGTGCAGATGTGGTGAGGCAATGTCCAAAAAATTGCTGGTGGTTTCCCGCCTCTGTGTTATTACCCAGACGACCGACTATTAAAGGGGGGTTCCTTGGTATTTGTGTAATGAGACCTCTTTATATTGAGTACCCGTCAGTAAGGCGGGCTGCACTCTTCTCGGTGTGCTCGTGTCGATGCTAAACTTGACCGTGCTTAAATCGTGAGTGATCGCGCGGAAATCATTATACTTTCAAAATTCACTTGTAGTTACTTGGTGTGAGCTAAATGACATAGTCTTGTCCAATACGTAGATTGGGATCTGCTTGACCTTTTGACCACTTAAGCCGTCTCGCGATCTTGATCACTCTTTCTTTATTATTGCTCCCGATCTCACTTTTATTGATGTTTGTGAGTCTTAAATTCAATATGCAAACAACCCACGTGGGAGAATTGTATAGACGAGCGGCCCAACTATTTTTTTGCCAGGAGGCCAAATGTCCAGCCCAGAAGACATGTCGCGTGTTTTTTAAAGTATATTGAACCATGTTTAATTTAGTTAACCAATTGAGATGCCTACGACCTAGCCTATCTATTTTGAAATCCACTCGCCACGCGCTGTCCAAATAATCAATCTATCTCTTGCACAACGTAGGCTCCTTAATTAATCTCCTACTTCTGACTCAGGCCAAAATCTCTTCTTCGATCGAACCGGATATTAGATCGATCCCCTCTAAGTTCAGAACCCTCTTCGATCGGATCTCCTTTTTTATCAGATCCTACCTTAGTACAGATCTCCTCTTAGGTATGTTCCCTTCTCCGATAGGGCCAATGTCATATAAGATCGGATCCGATTGTCGTGATCCGACCTTTCAGATATTGTAACTAGTCCGATTACCAAAATAGTCCTTCCTCAGCATGTTTTTCGATCATTCTTCAATATACTTCTTCACAATATCAACGTCAGTGTGGATTTTCTTAAGATAAGAATCGCTATCAGGATCAACTGGCTCAAGATCATCAAATTTAGGTTCATCACCAATATTGTAAGCAAGTCATCAGTATCGCAGAATTCATCTGTAATATGACTTAATATTGGCAATTTTATCGGACGAGTGAGATACACTGTAAGACGTTGGTTAGACGTAGGCGCACTTGTGCAGTAGTAGTAGGAAGCAAAAGCAAAATATATTAAGAGTTAACTACCTTTCGTTGTTAATCCTACCATATGCAGTTGATGGCCACCACCGCAACTTGACCCAGTCAGGTTACACCTGGCACACATCCAGCGTGCCCATCACCATGTGTCATCCCTAGCTCCATATGAAGTCCGTATGTCTTCGTCTCACCTATCATCTCCGATTGAACTTCGACATGACTATTTTATGCCCAGTCTTAAATTTCAAGGTGTCGCGTTTTGGTCCCACCTGACAACTTGTTAGCCAATCAGGTAAGGTTGTTCTAAACATGTAACAGGTCTTTCAGTCACATCTAAACTAACGCAGCCTGTCAGAAACTTTAATTACCTACATTTCTCCTCGACGGTAGTCTGAGTTGCCTTCAAACTGAACATTTTTCGAAGCTCCTCCAGTTTCAACACTGGCAACGACTTCGTCAGAATATATGCCATCATATTCTCGGACTTGACGTATTGGGGCACCACAGGTGCTTCACGCGCGTAGTGGTATATGAACTTGAACCTGATGTCTATGTGTGTCGCGCTTGTTGTGATCTTCTCTGCCTCGAGCTGCTTGACCGCCGCTTGATTGTCCATCCACATGGGTATCGGCGTGCACACCTGCATCTTTAGCTCTAGCAATAACTCTCTTATAACCAGCAGTTCGCGTCCTGCTTGAGAGGCGGATATAAAATTCGCTTCCATGGTGCTCAGAGACACACCTGACGGCTTCTTTCACGACCACAGAACAACGGAACCGTCCATTGTTAGCACATATCCAGGCACCGACTTACGGTCCGCCTTGTCTGCAGCAAAGCCTGGGTCGCTCTAGCACTCGATCTTGACATCTTGTTGAGTTGGTCTGTTGCCGTTCAGGTGCACCTTCAATCACTTCGTCGCCTTTAGGTATCTCTTGAGACGCTTCGTGGCCTTCCAATCTTTGGTGGTCGGCTTTTGCGTTTTACGAGTTGCCTTGTGCACTGCAAAGCAGATATCGGGCCGCATGCACCTTGCGATTCATATCAAGCTCCCAACCGAAGACTTAAAAAGTCTCGAACTCGGTTCGCTACTTTCACCTCTCGCGAGTAGATAGTCTGCATTGTCGTTGTCATCCGCATTGTATTCATCTCTTATTGGTGTTCGCACACCATTTGTAGACTTCAACTTTAAATCCCTGAGTAGCACGTCGATCATGACCTCTTGATTCAAAACATATCCTTGAGTGTCGACCAATGCAATCCCGAGTCCCAGAAACTTCTAAACGACATCCAGATTTTCATGGTGGACATTGTCTTCATCCCCGCAAAAAACGCATCAACTGCGCACTGCTTGGTTCCGTGACCAGGAGGTCATCCACGTGCACTCCGACGATTATCCATTCTTCTCCGTTGTGCTTGTAGTAGATGCACATGTCCGTTGTGCACTGCTTGTAACCGATCACGGTTAACTTAAAGTGTAAAAGCTTGCTCCAGAGTCGTCCCGCTTGCTCCAATCCGTTCAGCGATATCTTCAACATCAGCGCGACTTCACCAGGATACTGCATACCGAAACCTTGAAGTTCCTTTCTGAAAACTCTCATGCCTCTCGAGGCCTTTATAAAGATATCCTGATCATCCTCCCTTAATGCCTCCACGTAGGAGTTCACAACATCTTTATGACGTTCGGGAACGTTTCACCGCCTGTGGATCAACAAAATCAGCTTGACGGTCACCAAATTATTGACAGATGCAAACGTGAGATGGTATTCAATGCCGAAAATTTGTTTGTTTCCTCAAACCACCAGTCGAGCCTTGTATCGCTCGATGTTTCCGTTCGCTTCGGTCTTTGTCTTGTAGACCCACTTGTTGTGCAACACGTGTGCATTTCTTGGTGGCACAAAGATCTTCCAGAAGTCGTTTTTCTTAAGTGCTTCCAGTTTTTTGGTCATGGCAACGAGCCATTGGTCGCAATATTCACTCTTCATCGCCTCACCGTAGTGTTTTGGATCTTTCTCTATTACTGCATTCACGATATCGCAACTGTCTACTGAGGTATCATATTGGCCACATTTGATTGGCTCGACATTGTCGACCTAGTTCCATGGAGCTCTCTGGTCCGTGTCGTCTTTCGACCTTTTCGAACCTTCTTCGCACGCTTAACACCATCACGAAGACCTTCTACATCCGCTTGATGATCATGTCCTGGCTCCTCCTGACGTCGTACCGTTTCATTATAAGTCTTTCTTCCATCTTGATCATCCTGTGGTGCTTCAACACTTTGAAAGTGTTAGGTCACCACGACCACCTTATCCAATGGGACGTACACTTCGTATCCCTTCGTTTTGCTGCCTCACACAACGATGATGCCCGCCTTCCCTCTTCCACCAAGCTATTTTTTCTTCGGGTCTCTGTGCGCATTGCATGTCGACCAAAAAACACGATGCCTGTCAGCACGGGAGCCTTGTTCGTCAGGATCTACATGGGCTATGCACCTCCAGGGTTGGACTTGGTCTTGCTTCGGTTCAGTATGTACAAATCGTAATCTGCAGCATCACCCCTAAACGATAGGGGCAGGTTCGATGCAAAGATCATACTGCACACCATGTTCATGATGGTGCGGTGCATCATTTAAGCCTTGCCGTTGCTCGCTTGGTTTCTCACCTCACTCACTAATCGCGTGATACCTTCCGACGAGCAGAAAATGCCGAGCGTCTTATATTCGTCATCTCTATTGGTGCGTAAGACTTGATACTTGCAATTGGACACGCGCTCGAAGCGTTCCGTTAAGAGCTTGAACTTCAACGCGGCTGCATCTCGACTTGGCCAAGAACACCTGACAGCAACTTGATTGGTGGTCGATGAAATTTACCATGTACCTATTTCTCGAACGATCTCGGGTGGTCATGAGACCCTTGAGGTCCGTAAAAGTGACACCCCCGGTCACGTCGATTGGAAAATTCGTGCCCGTGTCTCTCTTCGACTGGACTCCCTTAATAAACTTCCACTTGGCATAGGCCAGACAATTTTGACGTGTTAAATCGGTCAGTCGGATGCCTGATGCCCGGTTTTCTGCCATCTTTACAATCATGTCGAAACAAAGGTGTCCTTGACGCCGATGAAATTCCATCAAGGTACCCCAGTAAACATCCAGATTGGATTTGCATTCAGGCGATTTGATGACAGTCATCACTACCTCTTGTGGTGGCCTAGAATTACGAACGCCGTGATTCGTCACTGGACAACCAAAACGTTGTTGCAGCATTCCACATCCATAATTGGCGTCCCACCCATACCAGATGATTACACGCACCCCCCCTCCTCGATATTCCAGTACGAAACCTTTAGCCTCGGGCAACCCGTAGGAAAGGATGTTACGCTCGAGGTATTTCAAGAACTTAACAATGAGAAGTCTCCCTGATTTATGTCTCCAAGTGCAACGACTTGGATGTCCACAGTCCCTTGTAGATTGATACGCATTGCACTTTCATCGGTGGTTGCGGACAGACACCCACTTAAACAATTAGTCGGATCGGTGAGCAGACTCGAATCATGGACCAAATGTCTGCTCGAATCGCCGTAGAGTATCCATTGACCAGGAGGACGATTAGAATTATGGACAACCGCAAAAACGAAGTTCGCCCCGAGGGATTCGTCTTCAATTTTGGGTACCGCGACCAAATAGGTCCTACTGCACCACATCTGAAGCAATTCCGGAAATTGGTACGTAGTGGCAATGATATTGGTTTGGACTTGTCCTTGACTCCTTCCCAGACTCGACATTTTTCACCACATCGCGCCCATATTTTTTCGAGTGAGCGCCTACCTCCGTCGATTGGGCAAATTTCTCCAATTGTTTAGCTTGCCGCAGATAGTCAGTGCGATGGATGTCCGATCTGGACAACATCGTCGTTCGCATGTGTGGCTCAGCATAGTGAACGATGCTGTCCAGCACAATACTGTCTGCACCTCCACAGGCATCACTGACGGCCGTCAAGTACAGCAAATAATCCGTCAAGCTTTGAAGAGGTGCACTGGAAGCCGTGGAAACTTCATGCTCTTTTCCAGTGATATCTTCGTCGTGAAGTTCTTCATTACTCTCAGCATTGCGTGCTCTAGAGTTTGTCTTTCAAGTAATCGCGTCTCCACTTGACGACGGTAGCAGGTCTGCGCCTTGCCAGCTAGGTTCTAATCCAGGATATCCACCTTGATATCCTCCGTCCACACGAAGCCCCATGCCCGCCCTGCATACCCGACTTTTCTGAAGAAATTGTTTTCACTCCATAAATTAATAGCCGACCCCGGCGTAGAGACCCTTTAAATCGAAAGGTTGCAACGCAATCTTCCGTTGTTGTGCGTCCGGCATGCCGATTCTCGTATGCCCGGGGTGCACATACTCTCGGTTGGGGATACCCATGCCATGATGGTATCCCGCAGGTAAACCCGCCCCGTATGCCCCGAGGTCGGGTTCCTGACCCATGTTGACGTCCGAGTCCGCGTATCTTGCAGGGGGTATCTCAACACCTGCCTGTTTTTGTCAACGAGCACCAAAGCAGGTAGCTGACAACCCATTTAGAGATTCCTTGGGAGGGATACGCTCCAAGGTCCGTAGATTTATCCATGCCCCGACCCTTCTCTCGCGACTGACGACACTCGACTCAAGTGAGTCATCCCAATCCTTGTCGCCTTGCTCTCTATGGGAGACCTCCATCCGCTTCATTCTGTCGGAGAGGTCCCCAAGCATAACCAGCATCGGGTTTATCGCCGCCAATGTCTCTGCCCGCTTTTCCTCCAAGTGGTCGTCGCCGGCCTTGTATTGACCGTCGAAGACCTCGACAGGTGCAGCTTGGTTAGACGCAACATCGTCACGATTAGTTAAGCTCATTACCTCTTAGACGTTGGCGCACTTATGAAGTAGAAGTAGGAAGTAAAAGCAAAATATATTAAGAGTTAACTACCTTTCGTTGTTAATCCTACCATATGCAGTTGATGGTCATCACTGCAACTTGACCCAGTCAAGTTACACCTGGCACACATCCAGCGTGCCCATCACCATGTGTCATCCCTAGCTCCATATGAAGTCCGTATGTCTTCGTCTCACCTATCATCTCCGATTGAACTTCGACATAACGAATTTCTTCCCCAGTCTCATATGTCTAGTTGTCGCGTTTTGGTCCCACCTGACAACTTGTTAGCCAATCAGGTAAGGTTGTTCTAAACATGTAACAGGTCTTTCAGTCACATCTAAACTAACACAGCCTGTCAGAAACTATATCTTTTAGCATACACTTGTTGATTCGGGTATGCATTGATTAGACATGAAGACATGAGGGCTACCTACATCTGTTGCATGAGCAATGTGGACTGACTAACTCAACGTTATGTTCCTTACAGATATCCATACTTTGTCGCTTTTTCTATTAGTGGGCAGGTCCATCCAGCGGTCAGCTTGACTTGTGCGTTAGACATACATTTATACATTCCGACGAGTGGTGTCATTGTCAAACGACGGCTTCCATGTTTCTTCGTATTTGGGAAAGAAGATAAGTGTACACACCTAGAAAGTGTAGTAGCTTGTTGTAATGTAAAAGAGAGAGAGAGAAGAGGTGATTGATATAGAATAGTTACGAACAGTATAGGTATACTGTTTAACCAATAAAGTATATTATATTAACATACGGAGGTTCAGGCACCTTATTGGAAAATAAGGCCCACTAGCTGCCCCGATTCAAATTATCGAATACAATGTGCTTTTCGATTCATTGACTTACTAATCACGAAAAACGAAGAAAAAGGCTGTCTCAAGAAACGCTCTATTAGTCATTCACTATCGTATCTTTCGCATTGCGCAGAAGTCGTCGCGTGTACTGGTCCGGACTGACTTCTATGTCTGTGTCAATTATAACTCGCTGGGGTGACGTTTGTGGCATGTATTGCATATTTCGAAAGGAGGAAAACGTTGCGATTGCATTAACCGCGATTATGAACGCACGTATAAAAATATTTCATTTTGATTTTAACCTCAAGATCTTTGCGACGCCACGCAGTAAGTGCATCACCAACTTTTCGTCATCGATTGCCGCGTTGAATTCCGCTATAGCACGTACTGTCGATTAAAGTAAAATACAGGTTTTTTTGTAAGATGTGATACAAAAACGAAACTTTTGCAAGATGTGATACAAGGTATTTTACAAAAGAAAATACATTTTAATAACAACGATCGGTAGCTATTTATGCAAAGATCTGAAGCTATTCATGCAACGAACTAATGCTGTTGATCTCGATCTGAAGCTATTTATCACGATCTAAGGCTATTTATGACAGCGTTTTGCATATCAGGCAATGCTATTATTTTAGGTTCAAACAGTCTGAAGCTTATTATCTCGATCTATGATATTTATCACGATCTGTGAGTCAATTATGAAAAGTTGTCCCAAATCAAGCAAATTTCTCCTTATAGCACTCATGCTCCTAATTTAGTGTGCTTGTTCGTGCGCCAACGTAAAGATAATTAATGGAAGACTTCAAGGCGAAAAAAGGGACTACAGGAAAGGCAGCTGTCCAATCACCTAAAGATGTTGCACTCGCGCGAGTTAAATGCGCTGTCGCGTCGACGAGAGGTGAGACATATCGTTTATTACAGTGTAACAGTGCGAGCTCGGGCTGCGAATCGCATATTTATTGGCACGATACAAAAACAAACATGGCCCAGATGATTCGAATGTGACGGATAGAAATCTCGATCACCGGAATTGCGTCAGCATCGGGAAGCCTTCGACAGATCAACTGGTCACCAGCTCTATAGTCCGTGGTCCATTGTCTGCATAACCGACCACGTACGCAAGAATTTTAGTAAACCAACTTATTCACCAATCCAATGTTACTGTGTCCTATCGTGTGATGTATCGTGCCAAGGACACAATGAATAAAGAGCTGTTTTTTTAATTTTCAACGAAGGTTACTCTTTCACCAAGTCTACCGTCGGAATTTTTGCGTCTGATCCCGGGAACACTTACGGAGATCCGGTGCGAAGATAAGGGGCATTTGAACCGGGCAATCGTTGTGCTAGACCCGAAAAGGCTTTCAAATGACCAAGAAGTTTTCGTTGTTGATGCAGCTCACATGGAACATCGCAGATACAACGGGGTTCTAATTGTATTGGCCAGTCGCGACGGAAATGTTAGTAACAAAATTGCTGCAATTGCGCTCGTCCCTGTTGAAGACTACGATAATTACTCGTGGTTTTTTTCGTGTTCTATACCATGGTGTCACTGACTACTAGTCCCATCTTCAATGGTCAAAATGCTGGTGTGGTATCTGCCGCCGAAAAGCTCAACATATTTAACATGTTCTGAATTTGTCACATTATAGGTACGGAAACAGCCAAATTATCAGCAGTTTAGTTCTAAGTTGTCTTATATATCTGTACAGGTAATATGAGAAATGACAAGATGGTACGACTATTGGTCACCCAAGAGATGTTCGTATGGGAAGCGAATGCTGCAACACGTCGACAAGATTTCGATATCGCGATGAACAAACTATACGCGATCAATTCAGCTGCTGCTATATATTTAAATGCAGTTCCACTTCATAAGTGGAAATTTCACGCCCACTACGACGCAACTCCACTTTACGGAAGGCGAACGACCAACTTTGTGAATAGCAAGCAGGCAAAGAGTCTCCGCTTGAATCCACGTCTTATGATGCCGTACGAATTCTTCAAGGCTTACACGACTATTATGATGGATGATTGTCACATACGGTTTCAATTGGGCATGCTATGGAGGAAATAGGGACGTACAGTGACGCCTGGGCCGAACAAAAGTTGCAGAAACAGGTTATGGATGATAAAGGATATGTTGTGACGTTCAGTTCTGATAACGTAGCATTCGTCGCTCGATTCAGCAATCAACCGGATCAACACCGTGTCGACACCAAGCAAGCATCATGCTCATGTGAAACATGGAAACAGCACAAAATGTATTGCCGCCATTTGATCGAGATCTTACGATCGCTAGATAAGCCTAAGATTGCGTACGAGCTGATGGGTAAGTGTTACAAAGTTTCGGCATATTAAGCAAGCGTCGGTACGCTTGAGGTTGCTGAGGACCACGTCTTTAAGCGTGAGTTAAGTATCCTACCCGCAGTTTATATTCGACAAGCCGGACGTCCGAAGAAAAGACGTATCAGGTCACAAGTTGAGTCAGGCGAGAACGCAAGGAAGCCTTACAAATGTAAGCAGTGTGGTACATCGAGAAACAACGAGGCTACATGCCGCTGTTATTGAAGTTAGACTACCAGGATGTATTGTGGTAAAGCGACTATGGAAATTCGCTATGGAGGAACTGATCGCATTCTCGTTATGTCCGAGACAGTTTACGGGCTACGGCCCAGTCCCACATGTGGTCAGATCGCGTCCATTGAACAGTCAGACTAAAATGGATATCAGATCGGGCAGGTTGGGACCTGCGATTTTGGATCAAGGTATGAGGCGGAAGGTAACGTTGGCGATCAGTCGATCAAGAAGAAAACCGCGATCAGCAAGGCAATCGCGATCAAGATGGCGATTGAGACCGTGATTAGTGATCAAGATCGTGATCAGTGATCAGGTATGCGATCGCAATCGTGATTAGTGATCAAGATCGTGATCAGTGATCAGGTATGCGATCGCAATCGTGATCATTGATCAGGTAGGTGATCGCGATCAAGTTGGTGTGGAGCACACCATGTGATCCGCGATCAGCAAGGTGATCGCGATCAGGAAGCGATCGAGATCGTGATCAGTGATCAGGTATTTGATCGCGATCAGACAAGTATATCAGGTGTGGGCCACGCAAGTACATGATCGCTACCGTCTAGAGAGAGCAACATGTGGCAAACGATGTTCAAGACATCTGGATAGGGATAAGGTTGTTGGGTTCGATTGGTTAACATTGAACAGAGTTTAATTTGCTTCAAAGTGCACGTGTCGACTACTCCTCCGGGTGGATCATTGGCCACCCGACGTCAAGGAAAGGTTTACATACTTTAATCGAGTAATATCCCTGGATTGTTTGGTCAGGGATCAAGATCTATCAAACAACACCCCAACTGCGACTGGACGCAGGAAACCATTTGTGGTTGATGACCCAAGATCGCGAGACGGCTCAAGTGGTGAGAAGGCTCGCAAATCAAGGTCTACATGTGGACAAGGCGATCTGTGATCAGGGTGACTCATATCGAGCACTCCACAAGCATACAAGTGATCGTGCGACGAATTCCACGTAATCAAACCAACCCCGATCGTGGTGTGAAGATTTCCGCACCGTGATCGAACCTCGACCCCATCGCAAACATGGTCAACTTTTCCATTGACACGAGTCCACCTGAAATAGTGCAACCCGCCCCACCGACGGGTACACAAGGTGAGGTAGGCTTTCGAGAACACGGAATCAAAGTACCCCCTCCGTTGGTCGGTCGTCCGGGCGCCAGTGGAGAGTCGGGATCGACTCCTCAAAAGAGCGATCACCACTCCACCACACCTCCGTCCACACGAAGCCACATGCACGCTCTGCATACCTGACTTGTCGAAGAAATTGTTTTCACTCCATAAATTAATAGCCGATACCGTCGTAGAGATCCTTTAAATCGAAAGGTTGCAACGCAATCTTCCGTTGTTGTGCGTCCGGCATGCCGATTCTCGTATGCCCGGGGTGCACATACTCTCGGTTGGGGATACCCATGCCATGATGGTATCCCGCAGGTAAACCCGCCCCGTATGCCCCGAGGTCGGGTTCCTGACCCATGTTGACGTCAGAGTCCGCATATCTCGCAGGGGGTATCTCAACACCTGCCTGTTGTTGTCAACGAGCACCAAAGCAGGTAGCTGACAACCCATTTAGAGATTCCTTGGGAGGGATACGCTCCAAGGTCCGTAGATTTATCCATGCCCCGACCCTTCTCTCGCGACTGACGACACTCGACTCAAGTGAGTCATCCCAATCCTTGTCGCCTTGCTCTCTATGGGAGACCTCCATCCGCTTCATTCTGTCGGAGAGGTCCCCAAGCATAACCAGCATCGGGTTTATCGCCGCCAATGTCTCTGCCCGCTTTTCCTCCAAGTGGTCGTCGCCGGCCTTGTATTGACCGTCGAAGACCTCGACAGGTGCAGCTTGGTTAGACGCAACATCGTCACGATTAGTTAAGCTCATTACCTCTTAGACGTTGGCGCACTTATGAAGTAGAAGTAGGAAGTAAAAGCAAAATATATTAAGAGTTAACTACCTTTCGTTGTTAATTCTACCATATGCAGTTGATGGTCATCACTGCAACTTGACCCAGTCAAGTTACACCTGGCACACATCCAGCGTGCCCATCACCATGTGTCATCCCTAGCTCCATATGAAGTCCGTATGTCTTCGTCTCACCTATCATCTCCGATTGAACTTCGACATAACGAATTTCTTCCCCAGTCTCATATGTCTAGTTGTCGCGTTTTGGTCCCACCTGACAACTTGTTAGCCAATCAGGTAAGGTTGTTCTAAACATGTAACAGGTCTTTCAGTCACATCTAAACTAACACAGCCTGTCAGAAACTATATCTTTTAGCATACACTTGTTGATTCGGGTATGCATTGATTAGACATGAAGACATGAGGGCTACCTACATCTGTTGCATGAGCAATGTGGGCTGACTAACTCAACGTTATGTTCCTTACAGATATTCATACTTTGTCGCTTTTTCTATTAGTGGGCAGGTCCATCCAGCGGTCAGCTTGACTTGTGCGTTAGACATACATTTATACATTCCGACGAGTGGTGTCATTGTCAAACGACGGCTTCCATGTTTCTTCGTATTTGGGAAAGAAGATAAGTGTACACACCTAGAAAGTGTAGTAGCTTGTTGTAATGTAAAAGAGAGAGAGAGAAGAGGTGATTGATATAGAATAGTTACGAACAGTATAGGTATACTGTTTAACCAATAAAGTATATTATATTAACATACGGAGGTTCAGGCACCTTATTGGAAAATAAGGCCCACTAGCTGCCCCGATTCAAATTATCGAATACAATGTGCTTTTCGATTCATTGACTTACTAATCACGAAAAACGAAGAAAAAGGCTGTCTCAAGAAACGCTCTATTAGTCATTCACTATCGTATCTTTCGCATTGCGCAGAAGTCGTCGCGTGTACTGGTCCGGACTGACTTCTATGTCTGTGTCAATTATAACTCGCTGGGGTGACGTTTGTGGCATGTATTGCATATTTCGAAAGGAGGAAAACGTTGCGATTGCATTAACCGCGATTATGAACGCACGTATAAAAATATTTCATTTTGATTTTAACCTCAAGATCTTTGCGACGCCACGCAGTAAGTGCATCACCAACTTTTCGTCATCGATTGCCGCGTTGAATTCCGCTATAGCACGTACTGTCGATTAAAGTAAAATACAGGTTTTTTTGTAAGATGTGATACAAAAACGAAACTTTTGCAAGATGTGATACAAGGTATTTTACAAAAGAAAATACATTTTAATAACAACGATCGGTAGCTATTTATGCAAAGATCTGAAGCTATTCATGCAACGAACTAATGCTGTTGATCTCGATCTGAAGCTATTTATCACGATCTAAGGCTATTTATGACAGCGTTTTGCATATCAGGCAATGCTATTATTTTAGGTTCAAACAGTCTGAAGCTTATTATCTCGATCTATGATATTTATCACGATCTGGAGTCAATTATGAAAAGTTGTCCCAAATCAAGCAAATTTCTCCTTATAGCACTCATGCTCCTAATTTAGTGTGCTTGTTCGTGCGCCAACGTAAAGATAATTAATGGAAGACTTCAAGGCGAAAAAAGGGACTACAGGAAAGGCAGCTGTCCAATCACCTAAAGATGTTGCACTCGCGCGAGTTAAATGCGCTGTCGCGTCGACGAGAGGTGAGACATATCGTTTATTACAGTGTAACAGTGCGAGCTCGGGCTGCGAATCGCATATTTATTGGCACGATACAAAAACAAACATGGCCCAGATGATTCGAATGTGACGGATAGAAATCTCGATCACCGGAATTGCGTCAGCATCGGGAAGCCTTCGACAGATCAACTGGTCACCAGCTCTATAGTCCGTGGTCCATTGTCTGCATAACCGACCACGTACGCAAGAATTTTAGTAAACCAACTTATTCACCAATCCAATGTTACTGTGTCCTATCGTGTGATGTATCGTGCCAAGGACACAATGAATAAAGAGCTGTTTTTTTAATTTTCAACGAAGGTTACTCTTTCACCAAGTCTACCGTCGGAATTTTTGCGTCTGATCCCGGGAACACTTACGGAGATCCGGTGCGAAGATAAGGGGCATTTGAACCGGGCAATCGTTGTGCTAGACCCGAAAAGGCTTTCAAATGACCAAGAAGTTTTCGTTGTTGATGCAGCTCACATGGAACATCGCAGATACAACGGGGTTCTAATTGTATTGGCCAGTCGCGACGGAAATGTTAGTAACAAAATTGCTGCAATTGCGCTCGTCCCTGTTGAAGACTACGATAATTACTCGTGGTTTTTTTCGTGTTCTATACCATGGTGTCACTGACTACTAGTCCCATCTTCAATGGTCAAAATGCTGGTGTGGTATCTGCCGCCGAAAAGCTCAACATATTTAACATGTTCTGAATTTGTCACATTATAGGTACGGAAACAGCCAAATTATCAGCAGTTTAGTTCTAAGTTGTCTTATATATCTGTACAGGTAATATGAGAAATGACAAGATGGTACGACTATTGGTCACCCAAGAGATGTTCGTATGGGAAGCGAATGCTGCAACACGTCGACAAGATTTCGATATCGCGATGAACAAACTATACGCGATCAATTCAGCTGCTGCTATATATTTAAATGCAGTTCCACTTCATAAGTGGAAATTTCACGCCCACTACGACGCAACTCCACTTTACGGAAGGCGAACGACCAACTTTGTGAATAGCAAGCAGGCAAAGAGTCTCCGCTTGAATCCACGTCTTATGATGCCGTACGAATTCTTCAAGGCTTACACGACTATTATGATGGATGATTGTCACATACGGTTTCAATTGGGCATGCTATGGAGGAAATAGGGACGTACAGTGACGCCTGGGCCGAACAAAAGTTGCAGAAACAGGTTATGGATGATAAAGGATATGTTGTGACGTTCAGTTCTGATAACGTAGCATTCGTCGCTCGATTCAGCAATCAACCGGATCAACACCGTGTCGACACCAAGCAAGCATCATGCTCATGTGAAACATGGAAACAGCACAAAATGTATTGCCGCCATTTGATCGAGATCTTACGATCGCTAGATAAGCCTAAGATTGCGTACGAGCTGATGGGTAAGTGTTACAAAGTTTCGGCATATTAAGCAAGCGTCGGTACGCTTGAGGTTGCTGAGGACCACGTCTTTAAGCGTGAGTTAAGTATCCTACCCGCAGTTTATATTCGACAAGCCGGACGTCCGAAGAAAAGACGTATCAGGTCACAAGTTGAGTCAGGCGAGAACGCAAGGAAGCCTTACAAATGTAAGCAGTGTGGTACATCGAGAAACAACGAGGCTACATGCCGCTGTTATTGAAGTTAGACTACCAGGATGTATTGTGGTAAAGCGACTATGGAAATTCGCTATGGAGGAACTGATCGCATTCTCGTTATGTCCGAGACAGTTTACGGGCTACGGCCCAGTCCCACATGTGGTCAGATCGCGTCCATTGAACAGTCAGACTAAAATGGATATCAGATCGGGCAGGTTGGGACCTGCGATTTTGGATCAAGGTATGAGGCGGAAGGTAACGTTGGCGATCAGTCGATCAAGAAGAAAACCGCGATCAGCAAGGCAATCGCGATCAAGATGGCGATTGAGACCGTGATTAGTGATCAAGATCGTGATCAGTGATCAGGTATGCGATCGCAATCGTGATTAGTGATCAAGATCGTGATCAGTGATCAGGTATGCGATCGCAATCGTGATCATTGATCAGGTAGGTGATCGCGATCAAGTTGGTGTGGAGCACACCATGTGATCCGCGATCAGCAAGGTGATCGCGATCAGGAAGCGATCGAGATCGTGATCAGTGATCAGGTATTTGATCGCGATCAGACAAGTATATCAGGTGTGGGCCACGCAAGTACATGATCGCTACCGTCTAGAGAGAGCAACATGTGGCAAACGATGTTCAAGACATCTGGATAGGGATAAGGTTGTTGGGTTCGATTGGTTAACATTGAACAGAGTTTAATTTGCTTCAAAGTGCACGTGTCGACTACTCCTCCGGGTGGATCATTGGCCACCCGACGTCAAGGAAAGGTTTACATACTTTAATCGAGTAATATCCCTGGATTGTTTGGTCAGGGATCAAGATCTATCAAACAACACCCCAACTGCGACTGGACGCAGGAAACCATTTGTGGTTGATGACCCAAGATCGCGAGACGGCTCAAGTGGTGAGAAGGCTCGCAAATCAAGGTCTACATGTGGACAAGGCGATCTGTGATCAGGGTGACTCATATCGAGCACTCCACAAGCATACAAGTGATCGTGCGACGAATTCCACGTAATCAAACCAACCCCGATCGTGGTGTGAAGATTTCCGCACCGTGATCGAACCTCGACCCCATCGCAAACATGGTCAACTTTTCCATTGACACGAGTCCACCTGAAATAGTGCAACCCGCCCCACCGACGGGTACACAAGGTGAGGTAGGCTTTCGAGAACACGGAATCAAAGTACCCCCTCCGTTGGTCGGTCGTCCGGGCGCCAGTGGAGAGTCGGGATCGACTCCTCAAAAGAGCGATCACCACTCCACCACACCTCCGTCCACACGAAGCCACATGCACGCTCTGCATACCTGACTTGTCGAAGAAATTGTTTTCACTCCATAAATTAATAGCCGATACCGTCGTAGAGATCCTTTAAATCGAAAGGTTGCAACGCAATCTTCCGTTGTTGTGCGTCCGGCATGCCGATTCTCGTATGCCCGGGGTGCACATACTCTCGGTTGGGGATACCCATGCCATGATGGTATCCCGCAGGTAAACCCGCCCCGTATGCCCCGAGGTCGGGTTCCTGACCCATGTTGACGTCCGAGCCCGCATATCTCGCAGGGGGTATCTCAACACCTGCCTGTTGTTGTCAACGAGCACCAAAGCAGGTAGCTGACAACCCATTTAGAGATTCCTTGGGAGGGATACGCTCCAAGGTCCGTAGATTTATCCATGCCCCGACCCTTCTCTCGCGACTGAAGACACTCGACTCAAGTGAGTCATCCCAATCCTTGTCGCCTTGCTCTCTATGGGAGACCTCCATCCGCTTCATTCTGTCGGAGAGGTCCCCAAGCATAACCAGCATCGGGTTTATCGCCGCCAATGTCTCTGCCCGCTTTTCCTCCAAGTGGTCGTCGCCGGCCTTGTATTGACCGTCGAAGACCGCGACAGGTGCAGCTTGGTTAGACGCAACATCGTCACGATTAGTTAAGCTCATTACCTCTTAGACGTTGGCGCACTTATGAAGTAGAAGTAGGAAGTAAAAGCAAAATATATTAAGAGTTAACTACCTTTCGTTGTTAATCCTACCATATGCAGTTGATGGTCATCACTGCAACTTGACCCAGTCAAGTTACACCTGGCACACATCCAGCGTGCCCATCACCATGTGTCATCCCTAGCTCCATATGAAGTCCGTATGTCTTCGTCTCACCTATCATCTCCGATTGAACTTCGACATAACGAATTTCTTCCCCAGTCTCATATGTCTAGTTTTCGCGTTTTGGTCCCACCTGACAACTTGTTAGCCAATCAGGTAAGGTTGTTCTAAACATGTAACAGGTCTTTCAGTCACATCTAAACTAACACAGCCTGTCAGAAACTATATCTTTTAGCATACACTTGTTGATTCGGGTATGCATTGATTAGACATGAAGACATGAGGGCTACCTACATCTGTTGCATGAGCAATGTGGGCTGACTAACTCAACGTTATGTTCCTTACAGATATTCATACTTTGTCGCTTTTTCTATTAGTGGGCAGGTCCATCCAGCGGTCAGCTTGACTTGTGCGTTAGACATACATTTATACATTCCGACGAGTGGTGTCATTGTCAAACGACGGCTTCCATGTTTCTTCGTATTTGGGAAAGAAGATAAGTGTACACACCTAGAAAGTGTAGTAGCTTGTTGTAATGTAAAAGAGAGAGAGAGAAGAGGTGATTGATATAGAATAGTTACGAACAGTATAGGTATACTGTTTAACCAATAAAGTATATTATATTAACATACGGAGGTTCAGGCACCTTATTGGAAAATAAGGCCCACTAGCTGCCCCGATTCAAATTATCGAATACAATGTGCTTTTCGATTCATTGACTTACTAATCACGAAAAACGAAGAAAAAGGCTGTCTCACGAAACGCTCTATTAGTCATTCACTATCGTATCTTTCGCATTGCGCAGAAGTCGTCGCGTGTACTGGTCCGGACTGACTTCTATGTCTGTGTCAATTATAACTCGCTGGGGTGACGTTTGTGGCATGTATTGCATATTTCGAAAGGAGGAAAACGTTGCGATTGCATTAACCGCGATTATGAACGCACGTATAAAAATATTTCATTTTGATTTTAACCTCAAGATCTTTGCGACGCCACGCAGTAAGTGCATCACCAACTTTTCGTCATCGATTGCCGCGTTGAATTCCGCTATAGCACGTACTGTCGATTAAAGTAAAATACAGGTTTTTTTGTAAGATGTGATACAAAAACGAAACTTTTGCAAGATGTGATACAAGGTATTTTACAAAAGAAAATACATTTTAATAACAACGATCGGTAGCTATTTATGCAAAGATCTGAAGCTATTCATGCAACGAACTAATGCTGTTGATCTCGATCTGAAGCTATTTATCACGATCTAAGGCTATTTATGACAGCGTTTTGCATATCAGGCAATGCTATTATTTTAGGTTCAAACAGTCTGAAGCTTATTATCTCGATCTATGATATTTATCACGATCTGGAGTCAATTATGAAAAGTTGTCCCAAATCAAGCAAATTTCTCCTTATAGCACTCATGCTCCTAATTTAGTGTGCTTGTTCGTGCGCCAACGTAAAGATAATTAATGGAAGACTTCAAGGCGAAAAAAGGGACTACAGGAAAGGCAGCTGTCCAATCACCTAAAGATGTTGCACTCGCGCGAGTTAAATGCGCTGTCGCGTCGACGAGAGGTGAGACATATCGTTTATTACAGTGTAACAGTGCGAGCTCGGGCTGCGAATCGCATATTTATTGGCACGATACAAAAACAAACATGGCCCAGATGATTCGAATGTGACGGATAGAAATCTCGATCACCGGAATTGCGTCAGCATCGGGAAGCCTTCGACAGATCAACTGGTCACCAGCTCTATAGTCCGTGGTCCATTGTCTGCATAACCGACCACGTACGCAAGAATTTTAGTAAACCAACTTATTCACCAATCCAATGTTACTGTGTCCTATCGTGTGATGTATCGTGCCAAGGACACAATGAATAAAGAGCTGTTTTTTTAATTTTCAACGAAGGTTACTCTTTCACCAAGTCTACCGTCGGAATTTTTGCGTCTGATCCCGGGAACACTTACGGAGATCCGGTGCGAAGATAAGGGGCATTTGAACCGGGCAATCGTTGTGCTAGACCCGAAAAGGCTTTCAAATGACCAAGAAGTTTTCGTTGTTGATGCAGCTCACATGGAACATCGCAGATACAACGGGGTTCTAATTGTATTGGCCAGTCGCGACGGAAATGTTAGTAACAAAATTGCTGCAATTGCGCTCGTCCCTGTTGAAGACTACGATAATTACTCGTGGTTTTTTTCGTGTTCTATACCATGGTGTCACTGACTACTAGTCCCATCTTCAATGGTCAAAATGCTGGTGTGGTATCTGCCGCCGAAAAGCTCAACATATTTAACATGTTCTGAATTTGTCACATTATAGGTACGGAAACAGCCAAATTATCAGCAGTTTAGTTCTAAGTTGTCTTATATATCTGTACAGGTAATATGAGAAATGACAAGATGGTACGACTATTGGTCACCCAAGAGATGTTCGTATGGGAAGCGAATGCTGCAACACGTCGACAAGATTTCGATATCGCGATGAACAAACTATACGCGATCAATTCAGCTGCTGCTATATATTTAAATGCAGTTCCACTTCATAAGTGGAAATTTCACGCCCACTACGACGCAACTCCACTTTACGGAAGGCGAACGACCAACTTTGTGAATAGCAAGCAGGCAAAGAGTCTCCGCTTGAATCCACGTCTTATGATGCCGTACGAATTCTTCAAGGCTTACACGACTATTATGATGGATGATTGTCACATACGGTTTCAATTGGGCATTCTATGGAGGAAATAGGGACGTACAGTGACGCCTGGGCCGAACAAAAGTTGCAGAAACAGGTTATGGATGATAAAGGATATGTTGTGACGTTCAGTTCTGATAACGTAGCATTCGTCGCTCGATTCAGCAATCAACCGGATCAACACCGTGTCGACACCAAGCAAGCATCATGCTCATGTGAAACATGGAAACAGCACAAAATGTATTGCCGCCATTTGATCGAGATCTTACGATCGCTAGATAAGCCTAAGATTGCGTACGAGCTGATGGGTAAGTGTTACAAAGTTTCGGCATATTAAGCAAGCGTCGGTACGCTTGAGGTTGCTGAGGACCACGTCTTTAAGCGTGGGTTAAGTATCCTACCCGCAGTTTATATTCGACAAGCCGGACGTCCGAAGAAAAGACGTATCAGGTCACAAGTTGAGTCAGGCGAGAACGCAAGGAAGCCTTACAAATGTAAGCAGTGTGGTACATCGAGAAACAACGAGGCTACATGCCGCTGTTATTGAAGTTAGACTACCAGGATGTATTGTGGTAAAGCGACTATGGAAATTCGCTATGGAGGAACTGATCGCATTCTCGTTATGTCCGAGACAGTTTACGGGCTACGGCCCAGTCCCACATGTGGTCAGATCGCGTCCATTGAACAGTCAGACTAAAATGGATATCAGATCGGGCAGGTTGGGACCTGCGATTTTGGGTCAAGGTATGAGGCGGAAGGTAACGTTGGCGATCAGTCGATCAAGAAGAAAACCGCGATCAGCAAGGCAATCGCGATCAAGATGGCGATTGAGACCGTGATTAGTGATCAAGATCGTGATCAGTGATCAGGTATGCGATCGCAATCGTGATTAGTGATCAAGATCGTGATCAGTGATCAGGTATGCGATCGCAATCGTGATCATTGATCAGGTAGGTGATCGCGATCAAGTTGGTGTGGAGCACACCATGTGATCCGCGATCAGCAAGGTGATCGCGATCAGGAAGCGATCGAGATCGTGATCAGTGATCAGGTATTTGATCGCGATCAGACAAGTATATCAGGTGTGGGCCACGCAAGTACATGATCGCTACCGTCTAGAGAGAGCAACATGTGGCAAACGATGTTCAAGACATCTGGATAGGGATAAGGTTGTTGGGTTCGATTGGTTAACATTGAACAGAGTTTAATTTGCTTCAAAGTGCACGTGTCGACTACTCCTCCGGGTGGATCATTGGCCACCCGACGTCAAGGAAAGGTTTACATACTTTAATCGAGTAATATCCCTGGATTGTTTGGTCAGGGATCAAGATCTATCAAACAACACCCCAACTGCGACTGGACGCAGGAAACCATTTGTGGTTGATGACCCAAGATCGCGAGACGGCTCAAGTGGTGAGAAGGCTCGCAAATCAAGGTCTACATGTGGACAAGGCGATCTGTGATCAGGGTGACTCATATCGATCACTCCACAAGCATACAAGTGATCGTGCGACGAATTCCACGTAATCAAACCAACCCCGATCGTGGTGTGAAGATTTCCGCACCGTGATCGAACCTCGACCCCATCGCAAACATGGTCAAGTTTTCCATTGACACGAGTCCACCTGAAATAGTGCAACCCGCCCCACCGACGGGTACACAAGGTGAGGTAGGCTTTCGAGAACACGGAATCAAAGTACCCCCTCCGTTGGTCGGTCGTCCGGGCGCCAGTGGAGAGTCGGGATCGACTCCTCAAAAGAGCGATCACCACTCCACCACACCTCCGTCCACACGAAGCCACATGCACGCTCTGCATACCTGACTTGTCGAAGAAATTGTTTTCACTCCATAAATTAATAGCCGATACCGTCGTAGAGATCCTTTAAATCGAAAGGTTGCAACGCAATCTTCCGTTGTTGTGCGTCCGGCATGCCGATTCTCGTATGCCCGGGGTGCACATACTCTCGGTTGGGGATACCCATGCCATGATGGTATCCCGCAGGTAAACCCGCCCCGTATGCCCCGAGGTCGGGTTCCTGACCCATGTTGACGTCAGAGTCCGCATATCTCGCAGGGGGTATCTCAACACCTGCCTGTTGTTGTCAACGAGCACCAAAGCAGGTAGCTGACAACCCATTTAGAGATTCCTTGGGAGGGATACGCTCCAAGGTCCGTAGATTTATCCATGCCCCGACCCTTCTCTCGCGACTGACGACACTCGACTCAAGTGAGTCATCCCAATCCTTGTCGCCTTGCTCTCTATGGGAGACCTCCATCCGCTTCATTCTGTCGGAGAGGTCCCCAAGCATAACCAGCATCGGGTTTATCGCCGCCAATGTCTCTGCCCGCTTTTCCTCCAAGTGGTCGTCGCCGGCCTTGTATTGACCGTCGAAGACCTCGACAGGTGCAGCTTGGTTAGACGCAACATCGTCACGATTAGTTAAGCTCATTACCTCTTAGACGTTGGCGCACTTATGAAGTAGAAGTAGGAAGTAAAAGCAAAATATATTAAGAGTTAACTACCTTTCGTTGTTAATCCTACCATATGCAGTTGATGGTCATCACTGCAACTTGACCCAGTCAAGTTACACCTGGCACACATCCAGCGTGCCCATCACCATGTGTCATCCCTAGCTCCATATGAAGTCCGTATGTCTTCGTCTCACCTATCATCTCCGATTGAACTTCGACATAACGAATTTCTTCCCCAGTCTCATATGTCTAGTTGTCGCGTTTTGGTCCCACCTGACAACTTGTTAGCCAATCAGGTAAGGTTGTTCTAAACATGTAACAGGTCTTTCAGTCACATCTAAACTAACACAGCCTGTCAGAAACTATATCTTTTAGCATACACTTGTTGATTCGGGTATGCATTGATTAGACATGAAGACATGAGGGCTACCTACATCTGTTGCATGAGCAATGTGGGCTGACTAACTCAACGTTATGTTCCTTACAGATATTCATACTTTGTCGCTTTTTCTATTAGTGGGCAGGTCCATCCAGCGGTCAGCTTGACTTGTGCGTTAGACATACATTTATACATTCCGACGAGTGGTGTCATTGTCAAACGACGGCTTCCATGTTTCTTCGTATTTGGGAAAGAAGATAAGTGTACACACCTAGAAAGTGTAGTAGCTTGTTGTAATGTAAAAGAGAGAGAGAGAAGAGGTGATTGATATAGAATAGTTACGAACAGTATAGGTATACTGTTTAACCAATAAAGTATATTATATTAACATACGGAGGTTCAGGCACCTTATTGGAAAATAAGGCCCACTAGCTGCCCCGATTCAAATTATCGAATACAATGTGCTTTTCGATTCATTGACTTACTAATCACGAAAAACGAAGAAAAAGGCTGTCTCACGAAACGCTCTATTAGTCATTCACTATCGTATCTTTCGCATTGCGCAGAAGTCGTCGCGTGTACTGGTCCGGACTGACTTCTATGTCTGTGTCAATTATAACTCGCTGGGGTGACGTTTGTGGCATGTATTGCATATTTCGAAAGGAGGAAAACGTTGCGATTGCATTAACCGCGATTATGAACGCACGTATAAAAATATTTCATTTTGATTTTAACCTCAAGATCTTTGCGACGCCACGCAGTAAGTGCATCACCAACTTTTCGTCATCGATTGCCGCGTTGAATTCCGCTATAGCACGTACTGTCGATTAAAGTAAAATACAGGTTTTTTTGTAAGATGTGATACAAAAACGAAACTTTTGCAAGATGTGATACAAGGTATTTTACAAAAGAAAATACATTTTAATAACAACGATCGGTAGCTATTTATGCAAAGATCTGAAGCTATTCATGCAACGAACTAATGCTGTTGATCTCGATCTGAAGCTATTTATCACGATCTAAGGCTATTTATGACAGCGTTTTGCATATCAGGCAATGCTATTATTTTAGGTTCAAACAGTCTGAAGCTTATTATCTCGATCTATGATATTTATCACGATCTGTGAGTCAATTATGAAAAGTTGTCCCAAATCAAGCAAATTTCTCCTTATAGCACTCATGCTCCTAATTTAGTGTGCTTGTTCGTGCGCCAACGTAAAGATAATTAATGGAAGACTTCAAGGCGAAAAAAGGGACTACAGGAAAGGCAGCTGTCCAATCACCTAAAGATGTTGCACTCGCGCGAGTTAAATGCGCTGTCGCGTCGACGAGAGGTGAGACATATCGTTTATTACAGTGTAACAGTGCGAGCTCGGGCTGCGAATCGCATATTTATTGGCACGATACAAAAACAAACATGGCCCAGATGATTCGAATGTGACGGATAGAAATCTCGATCACCGGAATTGCGTCAGCATCGGGAAGCCTTCGACAGATCAACTGGTCACCAGCTCTATAGTCCGTGGTCCATTGTCTGCATAACCGACCACGTACGCAAGAATTTTAGTAAACCAACTTATTCACCAATCCAATGTTACTGTGTCCTATCGTGTGATGTATCGTGCCAAGGACACAATGAATAAAGAGCTGTTTTTTTAATTTTCAACGAAGGTTACTCTTTCACCAAGTCTACCGTCGGAATTTTTGCGTCTGATCCCGGGAACACTTACGGAGATCCGGTGCGAAGATAAGGGGCATTTGAACCGGGCAATCGTTGTGCTAGACCCGAAAAGGCTTTCAAATGACCAAGAAGTTTTCGTTGTTGATGCAGCTCACATGGAACATCGCAGATACAACGGGGTTCTAATTGTATTGGCCAGTCGCGACGGAAATGTTAGTAACAAAATTGCTGCAATTGCGCTCGTCCCTGTTGAAGACTACGATAATTACTCGTGGTTTTTTTCGTGTTCTATACCATGGTGTCACTGACTACTAGTCCCATCTTCAATGGTCAAAATGCTGGTGTGGTATCTGCCGCCGAAAAGCTCAACATATTTAACATGTTCTGAATTTGTCACATTATAGGTACGGAAACAGCCAAATTATCAGCAGTTTAGTTCTAAGTTGTCTTATATATCTGTACAGGTAATATGAGAAATGACAAGATGGTACGACTATTGGTCACCCAAGAGATGTTCGTATGGGAAGCGAATGCTGCAACACGTCGACAAGATTTCGATATCGCGATGAACAAACTATACGCGATCAATTCAGCTGCTGCTATATATTTAAATGCAGTTCCACTTCATAAGTGGAAATTTCACGCCCACTACGACGCAACTCCACTTTACGGAAGGCGAACGACCAACTTTGTGAATAGCAAGCAGGCAAAGAGTCTCCGCTTGAATCCACGTCTTATGATGCCGTACGAATTCTTCAAGGCTTACACGACTATTATGATGGATGATTGTCACATACGGTTTCAATTGGGCATGCTATGGAGGAAATAGGGACGTACAGTGACGCCTGGGCCGAACAAAAGTTGCAGAAACAGGTTATGGATGATAAAGGATATGTTGTGACGTTCAGTTCTGATAACGTAGCATTCGTCGCTCGATTCAGCAATCAACCGGATCAACACCGTGTCGACACCAAGCAAGCATCATGCTCATGTGAAACATGGAAACAGCACAAAATGTATTGCCGCCATTTGATCGAGATCTTACGATCGCTAGATAAGCCTAAGATTGCGTACGAGCTGATGGGTAAGTGTTACAAAGTTTCGGCATATTAAGCAAGCGTCGGTACGCTTGAGGTTGCTGAGGACCACGTCTTTAAGCGTGAGTTAAGTATCCTACCCGCAGTTTATATTCGACAAGCCGGACGTCCGAAGAAAAGACGTATCAGGTCACAAGTTGAGTCAGGCGAGAACGCAAGGAAGCCTTACAAATGTAAGCAGTGTGGTACATCGAGAAACAACGAGGCTACATGCCGCTGTTATTGAAGTTAGACTACCAGGATGTATTGTGGTAAAGCGACTATGGAAATTCGCTATGGAGGAACTGATCGCATTCTCGTTATGTCCGAGACAGTTTACGGGCTACGGCCCAGTCCCACATGTGGTCAGATCGCGTCCATTGAACAGTCAGACTAAAATGGATATCAGATCGGGCAGGTTGGGACCTGCGATTTTGGGTCAAGGTATGAGGCGGAAGGTAACGTTGGCGATCAGTCGATCAAGAAGAAAACCGCGATCAGCAAGGCAATCGCGATCAAGATGGCGATTGAGACCGTGATTAGTGATCAAGATCGTGATCAGTGATCAGGTATGCGATCGCAATCGTGATTAGTGATCAAGATCGTGATCAGTGATCAGGTATGCGATCGCAATCGTGATCATTGATCAGGTAGGTGATCGCGATCAAGTTGGTGTGGAGCACACCATGTGATCCGCGATCAGCAAGGTGATCGCGATCAGGAAGCGATCGAGATCGTGATCAGTGATCAGGTATTTGATCGCGATCAGACAAGTATATCAGGTGTGGGCCACGCAAGTACATGATCGCTACCGTCTAGAGAGAGCAACATGTGGCAAACGATGTTCAAGACATCTGGATAGGGATAAGGTTGTTGGGTTCGATTGGTTAACATTGAACAGAGTTTAATTTGCTTCAAAGTGCACGTGTCGACTACTCCTCCGGGTGGATCATTGGCCACCCGACGTCAAGGAAAGGTTTACATACTTTAATCGAGTAATATCCCTGGATTGTTTGGTCAGGGATCAAGATCTATCAAACAACACCCCAACTGCGACTGGACGCAGGAAACCATTTGTGGTTGATGACCCAAGATCGCGAGACGGCTCAAGTGGTGAGAAGGCTCGCAAATCAAGGTCTACATGTGGACAAGGCGATCTGTGATCAGGGTGACTCATATCGAGCACTCCACAAGCATACAAGTGATCGTGCGACGAATTCCACGTAATCAAACCAACCCCGATCGTGGTGTGAAGATTTCCGCACCGTGATCGAACCTCGACCCCATCGCAAACATGGTCAACTTTTCCATTGACACGAGTCCACCTGAAATAGTGCAACCCGCCCCACCGACGGGTACACAAGGTGAGGTAGGCTTTCGAGAACACGGAATCAAAGTACCCCCTCCGTTGGTCGGTCGTCCGGGCGCCAGTGGAGAGTCGGGATCGACTCCTCAAAAGAGCGATCACCACTCCACCACACCTCCGTCCACACGAAGCCACATGCACGCTCTGCATACCTGACTTGTCGAAGAAATTGTTTTCACTCCATAAATTAATAGCCGATACCGTCGTAGAGATCCTTTAAATCGAAAGGTTGCAACGCAATCTTCCGTTGTTGTGCGTCCGGCATGCCGATTCTCGTATGCCCGGGGTGCACATACTCTCGGTTGGGGATACCCATGCCATGATGGTATCCCGCAGGTAAACCCGCCCCGTATGCCCCGAGGTCGGGTTCCTGACCCATGTTGACGTCCGAGTCCGCATATCTCGCAGGGGGTATCTCAACACCTGCCTGTTGTTGTCAACGAGCACCAAAGCAGGTAGCTGACAACCCATTTAGAGATTCCTTGGGAGGGATACGCTCCAAGGTCCGTAGATTTATCCATGCCCCGACCCTTCTCTCGCGACTGACGACACTCGACTCGAGTGAGTCATCCCAATCCTTGTCGCCTTGCTCTCTATGGGAGACCTCCGTCCGCTTCATTCTTTCGGAGAGGTCCCCAAGCATAACCAGCATCGGGATTATTTCCACCAATGTCTCTGCCCGCTTTTCCTCCAAGTGGTCGTCGCCGGCATCGTCTTGACCGTCGAAGACCTCGACAGGTGCAGCTTGGTTAGACGCAACATCGTCACGATTAGTTAAGCTCATTACCTCTTAGACGTTGGCGCACTTATGAAGTAGAAGTAGGAAGTAAAAGCAAAATATATTAAGAGTTAGCTACCTTTCGTTGTTAATCCTACCATATGCAGTTGATGGCCACCACTGCAACTTGACCCAGTCAAGTTACACCTGGCACACATCCAGCGTGCCCATCACCGTGTGTCATCCCCGGTCCCATATGACGTATGTATGTCAATGTCTTTCCCGCTGTCTTTAGGTGTCAGTATGACATGACGATCGTCTTTCTCCATCCGATATTTTAACTTGCCAACCAATTCGGTATGGTTGCCGTAAATCTGCAACAAGTCTTGCAGTAACACTCAAACTAACGTAAACTGTCAGAAACTATATCTTTCAGCACCGTTCGCTGCTAGTGCGTTGCCATACGTCACTTCTAACCCCCTAATGAATTCGCAGTATATTTTTCAGCAGTTAGCGCCTCTCCCGTCTTCTCGTGCGGAATCAGATGCGAATAGCGAGACGTTCCCCCTCAATACTTGATCAAACATACAGTAAATGGCCTTAAGATAGCTATCATTTCGACCGTTGTATTCAAAAATATTTCCTCTTATAGAATACCTTGTATCACATCTTGCAAAAAATTTGTTTTTGTATCACATCTTACAAAAACGGAAAAATTTTGCCCCAGATAATTGAAAAATAAAAAAATGCCCCACGTCCTAGTCTTATTAAGTTAATGTGGTATACAATCATCACATATGTCCTAGATCATTTTTCTTAGTGTATTTACTGCATAACGTTTATAGACCAGAAGTTTTTCGTCCCATACAGGGTTTTCTTCGCTATAAATATAGCAATTTCATTTTAAGTGCATACTCATTGATGCAATATCTTACTGTGGCGTAAAACTATGCCAATATTCTGGAGTGATTATACACTTTAACCAAACCAAACGTATTCCCTGTCTTGTCATCCCCTTTGGAACTCTCTACGTGCACCTTGTTGTAATTTAAAGTATTTTTCAATAAACACCGTTGAATTCCTTAATCAGCGCTGGTGTTTCTCCATCAGCACTGTATACGGCAATATATCTAGTTTTCCTATTGCTTAAAAAAGACAAGTTTGTCTTGTACAAAAAATTGAGCATGCAGCAAGTTCGAACGGCACCTTCAATTTTACCCGATAAAAACGATATTGATATGACAAATTTACATACAATGCCAAACCACAACATCATGACAAAACCGTATCTAAACACGTTGTCGCTCAATAAACTGACAAAATGGTTTGACGAATACGCTTCAGGCATCATCGCACGTTTCCTCCCAGAACTATGCCTGCATACGAAGAAGTTTAAAGTCATCAATAAGAACTTAACAAAAGTACCAGATTCATTGGGGTCTATTGATATGATTATGCGTTTTAAGATTTCCAAATTTATTAGCAGAAAGCGAAATGCGATCCTACAACTCAAGCAACTCCAACAGCAACCGTATCACCTACGATAACAATAGCAGCAGCAGCAGTAGCATCATTATCAACGCAATACGAACATCAACCACAGCACCTACAATGAAAACAGCAACAACAGTAGTAGCATCACCAGTAGTAGCAACAACATCAACAATAACTACTGAAAGTTTAATAAAAAAAGCAATACCATCAGTCTAAACAACATTAGCACACCCCGACTGGGGATGGCTGTTTCCCCCCGCCCTGTTTGGGGCCGGACCGAGGAGACATTCTGCAACTGGCGGCTGCAAGCGCAGCACGACCGCTGCAGAACCCTCTCCGCAGATTCCCGAACCGGGCGGGGGTTGGTCACGGCCGTGAAGGGGAAAACAAAAATGATTAGAGACGTGTGGTATAATTTGTACCACATTAACTCAATAATACTAGGACGTGGGGCGTTTTTATTTTCGTAATTAAATAGGCTATTTTTGTATTTTCCCTACAAAAAAACCAAAATAAACTGTTGCGGTCACATCTGTATACGAGAGAGGCACGGAATCCAGTGCGTTGTTATCCGCGCCGCCGCTTGTTAACACCGTTACGTGCCTCCTTTTTAAACGTTGAAGCAATTGCTTAACATTCGTATTTGAACCATTTTGTCATCACATTCAGTGTCCTGGCGCTCTGCACCTGATAGAATCATGCCGTGTAATTCCTCGACCGACAAACTGAGCGTTTGCTTTGACAATGCACCGGCAGCAGAAAATTTGTCTCCGGCTTCGCCAGTTCTGACAAAACGTGGTGGATCCGTTGGCAGTAACGGGGCACACCCTTGCCTGATCTTAACGCAAGGGCTTGGGTACCCCGACAGACGTACACGAGGCGAACGAGGAAGCGTAGGATTAGGAAAAAGTAAAAACTATTATATTAATATAATTAAGTCTTTTAACTTTTGTCTCTCTGTTTGACTTAACTTAATTATGCTAATATAACTGAGTGTATGGTGACGTCTCGTCACCACTCATTGCGCGCGTCTTGCGGCGATTGGTGGGTTGATATCATCAAGATATCAACCAATGAACAGACTCTTTGGTCGACCCTTCAATATCACCACTTTGGTGATATTGTTCAAAGAATATACAACTTCATATTCTTTATTGTCACTTTCCTTAAAGTGACAATTCCATGTAACGGGCTGCCCCGTTACATCACTCCCCCATAACCGATAGTCACCGTGTGACTATCGAAAATATGGTGGCCACTCGTTGGTCACCATTGGGATAGGGAGCACTTGTTGGGTCCGTTCCATTCACTTTCCGCTTGACCTCGCATAGTTAACATGTCTATGCGAGGTGACTCATGACCTACACAGCCCGGTGCTGTGCCAGCCTCTGCGGCAGACAATTCGTCGTCTACTGCTCCTTCTTCGCCTGCAGCAACAGGTGCTGCAGGTGCACGCGGTTCAGCACCGCGTGCGCATGATGACCCCGACATTGAGGTCATCTACTCTGGCGAGTCAGACGTGTCTGACTCTGGCAATGCTCCAGAGGCGTCTCGATCACCGGCGACGCCTCATTATTCGCCAAGGCCACTACCGAACGAATGGAATCGTGAGTTGCATCACAGTCTGTTCGGCAGTGATGACGATGATCGGGGTGGTGAGGAATATTGTTTCTTACCACCGCCGGATCGTGCCTCTTCACACGAGCGTGATGACGATGGCGTGAGCCGTCGTCAATCTGGGAGCCGTGGTACCAACAAAGGTACCACTGTGAAGCGTGATGAGCTAAAGCCGTGGCGTTTGCCCGAACGGCTCATCAATAGCTTGTCTCACGAGACAAGCCAACACCATCGAATATCCTTATTCGATGCGACTGAGCTTCACGGCTTGAGCCCTAGCGCTAAGAACTTTCGCGCTGAAGAAGATTTTTATCTCGATGTCTTTCTTAGACATCGATGGTA
Organism: Hyaloperonospora brassicae; assembly: GCA_947650285.1. Lineage (NCBI taxonomy): Eukaryota > Oomycota > Peronosporomycetes > Peronosporales > Peronosporaceae > Hyaloperonospora > Hyaloperonospora brassicae. Next base: position 283,424 of record CANTFL010001467.1, read on the forward strand.
CAACAGCAACCAAAAGCGTGACAAAGCCTCGCTTTTGGCTGCGTGGAACGCGTTCGTCCAAAACGTAAAGAATTTTGGACGAGAAGGGTGGCTCAAGAAACTTGAGGCGACACGCCTCAGGTTCGAAAAGCGAACGCCAACCGGTGCCAGGTACCGGTTGCACTATTTGTCTAGTGAGGCAGACATTCCTTGCCTCACATGGGGAGACACTTGTGCGAGTTGTGTTGACAACTCGCAGCGTGCACATATGGATGTGTATTCCCTAAGTTCGCCCTGGGGAAGGGCACACATCTCGTCTGAGATGCTTGACGCGATTGCAAACTTGCAATCCGTCTACAAGCGCCTAGGGCGCGTGTTTACCGATGGGCCCGAGGAATCATCGGACAGGTCTCGTCATATTGGCGGACGAGACCTTCAACATCCATCAACAGCTATGAGCAGGGCTCCCAGCTGATCCAAGAGGGTGTATACCCCAGCCACCGGACGAGGTAGCTCGTCCTTGATCCTGAATCGTCACGGTGATTCAAGATACGCTCCACTAGAAAGCGTTGATCACCGTGAGCATCCACCAAAGGATGTGGTGGAGGAGGAAAGACCTCCTCCAGATGATTTGGTTCACCATCTCGACCATTACGAGATGGATCGCGCAATCGATGAATTGCGCGATGACTTGAAGCACGAGCGCGACCGGCGCTACGCTTTGACCGATACCGTGCGGAAGAACCGCAAGGATCACGAGGCTGATCGGGCGAGGTATCGTGCCGATTATGCCACAGCGCAGCTTCAGGTCGAGCGGGATGTCCGCTCCCTATTCGGCGATCTTGCGACAGCTCGCGGGGAGATATCTCGGTTGAGTTCCGAGGTATCATATCTGCGCGACCAGACGGATCGTCTGGAGCGCGAACGCAAGAACTTGATGGATGTTCTTGAACGTGGGTGCTATCTTCATCGGAAGAAGAAGGCTCGTACTGACAGTACGGCCTGAGCCTCCCCACCTAAAACGTAGGATTCGTGCGCATCCTACGTGTCAATTCGAGTGTGTATGCATTGCCCTTGCGATGCAACACTCGAAACGGCCCAATGTACTTCGGCAGTAGTAAACTACTGCCGACACTAGTGACTGCATGTCCAGGTAAGTTTACCGTAGACATTAGTACTAGGTCGTTAACCTTAGATTAAAAAAACATTTGCTCTTCCATTCTTGTCTGCGTTCCGTTTCTGGCGGTCCACCGCATTTGCGATGGAGTCCTGAACGAAACGGACTACAGCCTCTCGAGTCAGCAGGAAGTTCTATGCTGACTCGTTGTTTTGTCTTTCAGTGCGCTTCGTGCGCACTGCTGAGAGGTTCTTCTCTTTTTCAGCGAGGTTGTCGTTTTCCTCGCTGTCATAAGCGTTGGCGATGCTGAATATACCAGCATCTTCATCATCATCCGAGTCAATAATAGCGTCGTTGCTATTTTTGAGGTGATCTTCTTCATCGATGTCGACCTGATCGACATCGGCATCATACGTGACGACTTTAGCGTCGACACGTGATGAGCAAGAGCCAAAACGGTTTTTGCTTGAGCAAGTCCCTCCCCCCTTATCCAAGAGTCACACTCTAAAAGGGCGTGCACACGTGGATGGCGTAAGCCATTCACGTAAAACGGTGTGTGCTTTGTGGAAGCATGCACCGAATTTTGATGGCGAATTCCACCATGGGTAGGAATTCGCTCCAACTCGGAAACGAGTGGACATATCCTCGAAGGATCTCTTCGAGGACACGGTTCGCACGTTCTTTCTGACCATCTGTTTCGGGATGGTCAGAAGTGGACATCTTCAATCGTGTTCCAAGAGAACGGAACACGGATTGCCAAAACGCCGCCGTGAACCGAGGGTCACGGTCGGATACGAGTTCACGGGGCAACCCGTGGAGTCTAAAGACCGTGTCGAGAATGGAACGAGCACAACCTTAAGCCTTGATCGACTCAGGGACAGCAGCAAGATGCACCATCTTGCTGAACCGGTCAACAAACACAAGAATACCATTATTCTTGTGAGCGTCTTCGGGAAAACCGAAGACGAAGTCCATTGAAACGGACTGCCAGCATTCTGTCGGAACAGGCAGAGTCTACAATGGCGGACGGGATGAAGGACTAGGCTTCACCCGTTGAAAAAACTCGAAAGCACGTATGTACTTGCGGACAAACTGATACTGGCGGGGCCAGTTAAAGTCACGACTTACCGTGAGGTAAGTGTTTTCTCTACCACGATGGCCGTCTTTTGAGGCATCGTGACACTCATACATGACGCGTAAATGCAAAATATGATGAGCGGGTACGACGACACGAGGCGTGTCGTCGGCAACAGCTGTATAGTACAGCAATCCGTTGCGTGTACTATAGCGATTCGATGAGGATCGGTACAAAGCCGGTAAATTCTTCAATGATTTACTGGATGGATGCACCAGATGATCCATCAATCGCAGAAAATGCTTATCTTCCGCGTATGCCTTTCGTACGTCGTCCAGTAAACTTGACGACGGGACACTGACTGACAGTGTCGCAACAGTGGGCTTATCCTCACTGTTGACTCGGGTCGTAGGCTCGAAATCGGGCCGGCGCGAGAGCGCATCAGCGACGACGTTTAGTCGTCCTAGCTTGTACTCCACGGAGAAGTTATACTCCGCGAAGAAAGACAGCCACCTCGCCATCCTTTGCGACAGGTGTGGGCTGTTTACGGCCGTTCGTAATGACACATGGTCCGTATAGACGATGAACGGTCTATCTCCCAATAGATAGACCCGGAACTTAGCCAGTGCGTACTTCATGGCAAGAAGTTCCTTGTCATGCACTGGGTAATTACGCTCAGCTGCTTACAGCTGACGCGACTGATAACAGATGACGCGCTCCGCGCCATCTGCATCGAACTGCATTAACGCACAGCCGATTGCAAATCGCTGGCGTCACAGACCACATGAAATGGTCTGTCCTGATCTGCAATCGCCAAGATCGGCGATTGCATCAAGCTTTGCTTGCTACCCTCAAAGGAACGCTGGCACTCAGCGTTCCATGACCACTTGACATTTTTCTTGAGCAAGCAAGAAAGATGAACAGTCATCTCGGCGTAGTTGCGCGAGTACTTGTGCAAGTACGCCGCTAGACCAAGGGACTTCCTTAGTCTCTTGACATCGACTGGCACTGGCCATCCGGTGATTGCCTTGATCTTTTCGAGATCAGGGCGGACGCCGTGTTTACCCACGATGCACCCAAGAAGTGGTATTTCGCTGGCCGCGAATATATACTTCTTGAGGTTGGCGTACAACTTATACTTGCGCATAAGTTGAAGAACCTGACGAACGTGAGTTCTGTGAACTTCAACGTCCGTCTTTCCGTCCATAGCCCGGCTATGGACGAACACATCGTCGAAGTAACTCGGTGCGAAGTCTCGCACCGGGCTCAACAGATTTGTGACACATCTGTTGAATGTTGCAGGGGCATTGCTCAGCCCCTGTGGCATAAATAGCCACTCCCACAGCATCCCGCTGGGGTAACTCACTGCCGTGAACGGGATGTTCCGTTCACGCATGAGGATCTGATAGAATCCATCCATCAGATCCATGGACGAAAAGATGGTACTCTTTGACATACCATCTATGATTACTTCCTTCCTCGGTATCGGCGTCTGAGCCGGTACCGATGAAGCATTCAACTTGTTGAACGCGTGCACTATCCGCCATCCTCCTGCGGCCTTTCGCACACAGAATGTCGGAGAGCTGTGAGGGGAAGTTGATTCCCTGACATGGCCCGCTGCTAAGCGATCGGCAAAGAACTTGTCGATCGCTAGTACTTGTTCACGAGGCAGTGGCCACTGCTTCATCACACAATATTTCGAGCCCGGTTTGAGCTCGATCTCGTGTCGAGTGCCTTTGTCCTTAGGCAACTCGCAAGGTACGGATTCAGGGAACAGGTCCTCGAATTCGATCAAATCCTTATACGAAGGATTTGCCTGAAGTGACTTCCAGGATTGAGATTCATATCTCTTAATCCGAGTCTTCTCATCGAGGACACTTTCGTCCATTGATGAGCTGCTGAGAACCCGTTCGTTCTCAGCAAATAATGTGGCCGACCGAGTATCGGCCACATACTCGTCCTCCGCGACGAGTATGCAGACCTGCTTGACTTTGCCACTACGGAGATCACGCAAGAACCGTTTCGGTTCTAGCGTTGGAAATTGAGTTATCTCCGAAGCGAAGTTAACTTCGGAGGCACAATCAGATCAAGCGTATAAGCGCCTACGCTTGATCCGTCATTAATCAAGACGTTCAACGTCTCGGTTACTTCCTGGGAGATTCTTTCCACAGGTTGCTGAAGGCCTAATCCTTCATCAAGTGACTCTTGAGGAATTCCTTCCTCAAGTACGTGGAGACTTATTCCCTCGACGTCTTCTGACTGTGGCTGTGCAACCACAGTCAGGTACCGATCCTCTACGGTCGACTCTCCAGTCGACCTAGGATATCCGTGTTGCCGCTTGTGGGCAACCGGTTTACTCTTGCTAGGATGTCGCCCGCTAGGCGTACATCCACGTTCCGGTCCACTCGACTTCTTCGAGTGGTGGACCTTCGGCGCACCCTGTACTCCTGTACAGCCACCGGGAGCTTGCTCCACAGTGTAGTGATCAACTACACTGTGATCTTGTGCAGTCGTGCTAGCGACCGAACCGCAAGTGAGGCAATCGCACTCACTCGCAGTACATCCACACGCTTGTGGACGCTCCAAGATGTTCATCAGATGGCCATCTGGTGAACAAGCGGCAGGCATCTTCACGGATCGATGCTGCCAGCTCAACCTTGGCTCGTACTTTCTGAGCCAAGGCAATCCCAGGATGACATCAAATTTGTCATCCAGATCTAGTACGATGAAGTCATCATCGTACTGTTCGCCCTCTAACGTGTGGTGGATTTGTACTACACGTTTCTCAACGGTTATCGATGCGCCTGTTGCAAGGCGCACCGTCATCCTCGTGAGGGGAATGTCGCGCTCAACGAACTTGAGCCTACGACCCTCTAGTAACTGGCGACGAACAAAGTTGTTCGACGCCCCACAGTCTACTAGGGCACGAAGCGACAAATCATATGTCGCGTTCAACTTCAAGGTGATGAGCAAACCGTCATCACCAGGTGCAGAGACACACAATGATTGTGTATCTGGAGCAACTTTCGTCAAGAGATTTGCAAATTCTCTTGAGGTTGCTGGATCAGTAGGGCGCTCCGCCCCTACTGACCCCGACCATTTTTTGATGGTCCGTCTCGCTGTTGCGGCTTCGCAACAGCGCTGGACCCACGCCCATTGCCCTTCTTGGCAAATGGTCGTCCATTTCGCTCAGTACTGTTTGGTACTGGGCGCGGAGCACTACACTCGTATGAGTAGTGCCCTAACTTCTGACAGCGATTGCACCTTTGCAACCGCTTGTTGTTTGAAGAGCGAGGTCTCTCGCTCTCAACATAGCAGAGGTCCATTGGTTCTGGACCTCCGATCTCTTGTCGTCTCGGTGGACGGTAAGAGTTTGAGCTAGCATGAGCCTGTCTTATGCTTAAGTCTTCCTGTTCCGCGGCTGATATCGCTTCTTCAAGCGTATTCAGCTCAAGGCGGAACAGGTGGCTCCTGACGGGCCCTTCTGCGAGCCCTTGCATGAACACCGTAATCAACGTGTGTTCATGAACTGGGTTAGCAGTTATACTACTCGCAAGGAATCGTATATGTTGAGCGTTAGCGTGCACATCACGCTTACCCTGCTTGAGTTTCAGGAGCTCAGAACGAGCCCTGAACTCAGCTCGTGGCGGCTCAAATGTTTGTCTGAGCCGGGACTTGAAGTCATCTAGCGACCTAAACACATTTGGGTCGCTACTCTCGAGCCCCAGGGACCAAGTTTTGACACGCCCTGCCAAGCGTGTTTAAGCGAATGTGAGCGTCATTTGCTCATCTTCGACGCGACGAGCCCTTAAGGCTCTGTCGAGTTCGACAAACCATAGTAACAGGGAGTCCTCCGGGACTCCACTGTACTTGGAGATGTCAACCTTCATGACCTCGGGACGACGCGCATGTGCCGTCCCGCCCACAGCAGCATGGAATTGCTGCTGTCTCAGCTGCTCTGTCTGTTGAGCACCGAGTTCTCTCAACTGCTCGGCCTGTTGAGAGCCTTGCTGGTGAAGCAAGGCTACTTTCTCCCTTTCGGCGACAAGTTCATGTTGAATGAACTTGGCGAAAGCGGCATGTTGTTGGTCTCTGTCTAGAGACTCCAACATGGCGCTAATGGCGAACTCGCCTACGGTAGAACTCATTCGTTCTACCGCACCCCATTCGATTCCACTCAAATGGGTAAACCCTTCACGCGTGGCGTGAAAGGTCTCTTCGTCATCCAACATGTTCATGTTGGATGCTGTGGTCCTTGAAAGGACTACAAAGTGCTAGCAGGTGTAACGGGGCACACCCTTGCGTGAACTTAACGCAAGGGTTTTGGGTGCCCCGACAGACGTACACGAGGCGAACGAGGAAGCGTAGGATAAGGAAAAAGTAAAAACTATTATATTAATATAATTAAGTCTTTTAACTACTGCCTCTCTGTTTGACTTAACTTAATTATGCTAATATAACTGAGTGTATGGTGACGTCTCGTCACCACTCATTGCGCGCGTCTTGCGGCGATTGGTGGGTTGATATCATCAAGATATCAACCAATGAACAGACTCTTTGGTCGACCCTTCAATATCACCACTTCGGTGATATTGTTCAAAGAATATTTAACCTCATATTCTTTATTGTCACTTTCCTTAAAGTGACAATTCCATGTAACGGGCTGCCCCGTTACATCTTACGAGCCCTAGCAATGAACCATTCCACTATAAACAATCCGAAACGCACAGGATGGACCTCGTCTGATTTATCGTCCGTCAGAGGAAGTGGACTAATCGCAACTATCATGTGTCTTGCTATGTCATGGACAATGCAGCCGTCGCGTGGCAAGTTTTTTCTGGTGATATTTCGTCTACAAAACTTGATCAGCTTTACATTCTAATGCGTGCATGGCTGCTTCATTGCAAATTGCGTCACTTACAGCATCAAAAAAGTGTCGCGGGGTCGACAAATGCCCAACAGCTACGCATGATGAAAGCGGTACTCGCGTATTAGGAACCAGTTGTCCAAGATGCAAGCGTCTGCATTACACAACACACGCCTGATACAAAGATCGGTAACGCTCGCAGCTTTAATCGCACTTGCCCATTCCGATCAGGACTCGTGGACAAGTTTCATACTGGACCAGTACGCAGCAAGAGGCCCTACATGTCGTCAAACGCAAGTCAAGTATTGCTGATGCGCATGTTCAGTGGTAAGAAGCTACTCCGGTCGTAACAGGTGATCGAGCCGCATCACCTCGCGTAGCAAGCACGCGCGCTAAATGATGTCGAACACCTTCTTTAGCTTGATCACGAGCTGCCAATCCTCTTTCTGAAGATCATCCCGAAAATTCTCTTTCAGCGCATCGATACTCTGACGGGTCAAGCGCGACACTAGCTTGTTCTTGTGGTCAAAGTGACGGCCGTACATGACACTGCTCTCGTTGTCTATCCGCACAGCAACCGATGCACCCTTCTTCGCACGGTCGACCTCTTTGTGCTCGCGTTCGATCGAACCCACCTTGCCGACCAAGAAGCCACCGGCGGATGGGACTACGAGAGGCGTGCCTACTTTGAGAATGCCCTCTTCAACGTCGACACCAAGAATGATTGGGTCCTTCTTGTTAAAAACACAGTTGGGAACGATCTTGAGCACGCAAGGAAACACAGCAACTTCCTCGAATTCCTCGCGACGGGCCATCCGAAAGTTTTCCATATACGCCGTAAACTGGTCAAACAGGTGGTAAATGATGTCAGCTGTAAAAATGCGCACGCCAAGCTCGGAAGCCAACTCAGTCGCGTCGTTGTGAACCTTCACGTCAAACGCCAGTATGGTCGCGTATTCCGGCTGGTGCTCGAGTTGCACAGAAGCTCGCATCACGTCTTTCTTGTATACGGGGCCAATGTTCACACAGGACACCGGAATAGGCGGATCACATGTGCGTAAGAATTCCAGAAGCGCTTCCAAAGCACCAAGAGTGGAAGCTTGAACCATCACACCACGACGGGTGGCCTTCACCGAGTCCAGAATACTCGTTAGATCGGACATTACAGAATCCTTCAGCTCCTCAACATCGTCGTCGGGGCCAACCACGTAAATCTGTGTACCGGCTACAGCTTTTTCAAGACCTTGCGCGCAGATTTTTACGCCCATGGCAGCCTTTATCGTTTGGTGGTGGATATACTCACCCTTGACTCGGATCTCTTTCATTGGGTGTGGAGTCAGTAACGAACGGATGGTTGTCACTACGGGCCCGTCCAAGGTACACACTACGATGGTTGACCCTTCTTCCAGTGTACCGTTTACCAGGATCGTATCAATTGTCGTACCGAGACCCTCGATAACCTTCACTTCTAGCACGGTACACTGCAAGATGTCGACGAAGGCCAAAGACTTGGCCATGCGCTCCTGCGTCAAGCGTGTCAGCATCATCAACAAGTCCGGCACACCTTCGCCGGAGATGGCACTGGTAGGGATAAGCGACACTGTGTGCGCCAGGTTTTTGTTGCGCCAGTAGACCTCGGCATTTAACTTCTGCTCGGCAAACTCCACGATAATCGCTTTCATTCGATCCTCAAACTCACGAATGACGTGCTCGTTCTGATGCTTCAGCGCTTCCTGGACAGGCATATCAGGCATCGTCTTCCAGCCGTAACATCGGTCGATTTTGTTGAGTGCCACGACAAACGGCGCTTTCTTTTGACGCAGTAGGCGTAGCGATTCCAGAGTCTGAGGCTCCAAACCGTGCATTATGTCAACCACCAAAATGGCGATGTCACATAGCGACGAACCACGATTACGCAGATTCGTAAATGACTCGTGGCCAGGTGTGTCAATCACTAGCAAACCGGGCAGACGGAACTCGAGCTTCATTGTCTCAATAAGCCGAGCCGTCTTCTGCTTGATAGCTTCCACAGGAAAAAAGGTAGCACCGATTTGCTGAGTGATACCACCGGCTTCGGCGTCTTGCACTTTGGTCTTACGAATGTTGTCAAGCAACTTCGTTTTACCGGTATCAACATGACCCATGATACAGCAAATGGGGGAACGCAGGTTGTCCAGAGACACGTTGGCTCGTGCAACGGCCTCGCGTTCGCGACGTCGATCAGCAGCCTCTTTCTTTTTACGGTCCGCCTCGATTTTGGCCTTGGAGCGTTGATGCTCCTCCTCAGCCTCAGCTCGCATCTGCTCTGCCTGCTCCTCTTGGCGTTTCTTCAGCGCAATGCCCTGCTGACGTAGACGCTCTTGCTCCTTCTTTTGCTCCAGCACCAAAAGATCCTCGTCTCCGCCATCATCACTGTCTACGGCAGCAACTCCTTCGTGTACTTCTTGGAGCTTATCTTCCAGCGAGGCCACGACGTTGCTAGTCTCCCAGTCGTCGTCGTCCCACGCATCGGGCGCTTCAGTCTCCTCTTCTTCTTTCTCCTCCTCCTTCTCCTTCATCTGCGGCTCCACGTCGTCACGTGCCGCCGGCTTATTGTCTTCTACCTCTTCGTCACTCTCGTCCCCACCATCTTCGGTTATCCCGGCTTTCTCGGCTGTCTCCTTCCGCTCATAGTTTTGCCGTTTCTTGTCGGCATACACCACCTTTTTCTTCTCGCCAGTAGCTTCCGGCACAAGACCGGCCTGCTGCATGGCTTCCAATGCCGCCTGCGCTTTGGCCGCTTTCTGTTTCTGCGCCTTCGTCATGTACGTGCCTTCCTTCTTCTGCCGCTCGATCTTGGCTGCACGCGCCTCTTTCTTCTTGCGCCGAAGCTCTTCTTCTGCCTCCATCTCGGCCAAGCGCTTGGCCTCTTCCTCCTGCGCAATGCGCTCGAGCTCCAGTCGTTCCTGCTCCGCGCGCTCCTGCTCGGCCCTCAGCGCCGCCTGCCGCTCCATCAGCACCTTCGCAGCCGCCGACATGGGCTTCTTCTCGTCGTCCTTCTTCACGTCGCCCGTGGGCTTCTTCTTGCCCTTCTTCTTCTTCTTCTTCAGCTCGTCCTTCTTCTCGTGGCCAGCGACAGGCGCTACGCCCAGTGACGCCAAGTACGCAGCAGCAGCGGCGTCCACGTCCATTGCCTTCTTCGCGTCCTGTTGCTGCTGCTCCTTTTGCTGCTGCTGTTGCTGCTGCTGCTGCTCCTTCGTCGCGCCGTCATCCGCTTGCGGCGGCGCGAACTCACTCAGCAGATCGTCCAAGTCGGCGGTCGTCGACGGCTTTGTCGCGCCCTTCTTTCCCTTTCGCGCGGGTGCCATTGCGAGGCGACGACGCGAGTGGCTGAGGCGGCTCTTGATCAATGGCTCGCGTGCGTCGACGCGCTGTGGGGCCCCGAGAGCCACAACAGTGACAAAAGCGGAGGGGATTTCGAGCACCGGCTGCTTTGGTGCCGCAGCCGGTGCTCGAAATCCCCTCCGCTTTTGTCAGAGGATCTGAGAAGGTAGACGACAGTACGTACGCCTGCCTGCCTCGATGACAAAAAAACGGGGTCTTTTTTGTTGTTTCTCCCTCCGATACGTGATGGATGGATGCCGTGGATGGCAGGGTGCGAGAACCTCGCGGAGGTTGGGCTTACTCGATCGCTGTATCGCATGGGCGTATATTGTGTCACGTGACTTTCGACGTGCGGCGAAAAAAGCGCACTGCAGCAGCGGCACACAGAAGGAGGTTTCCGACTTCAGCGAATCAAAAGCACCCACAACTACAGACAGGAAACCGACGCTGAGATTACTAAGGGGAGTGTTCAATAAAGTCGGATACGATGCTTCTTTACCTGGAGGATCATCGGTCGTCAGTAAGCATATGTAGGTGTTATAGGTGTGGTGATCCATTGGAGTGACCTCGTGGTCTAGTGTACATCCGTTTATGACGAAGTCAGGGAGCCACGGAAGTCCGAATCTTTTTGATGCACTCTATTGGAGAGCATGCGCACTGCTGGGAGACGTGAGAGGCTTCAGCAGATTATAGCTGTCCAGGCGTCTGCTCGTAGGTAGCAGGGGTCCCGGCAGTACGAAGGAGCCCCCGTTTGGTCTGGACAGTGAGTGAGTGAGTGAGTGAGTGGACTGACTGACTGATCGTCGGAGGTATCGAAGCGGCAATCAAATGGCCGGTACGTAAAGACTTATGGAAGGCAGGAAGTGAGTACCAATTTGACGATGCTTGGAACGAACGTGTCAACCAGGGAATAATGCAGCAATGGGAAAAAAGCTCGCACCTGTGCCAGAAAGGTCCACGCAGAGAGAAACGACCAACGTTCGACATGATGCCTGCTCGCACGACATAGCGGGTCGCTCGTGTACCTGAATAGACACATTAACTCCTCGCTCTCACGACATGGCGGGTCGCTCATGTGCCTGAATATACCTTAACTTTTCACTAACGATTCGAAGCCTGCGCCCCGCGCAATCTTTTGCAAGAAAGTCATCGGGCCACTTGTAGAGTTCTCTCGACCTCTCAATCGATAGCCGCAGCGCACACAGCACCCAAATACACATAACTTGTCGTTCGAGTAGGTCCCACATCGCATCAGCACCGACAACGGCTTCTTGTGCATCCTACTACTGTCTCTATCCCACATGCAACGAACCAGCCGTAGCCGCTGTCGAAGAGAATGCATTTACACAGTTGTAATGCGTTTTCTGGCTCCAACTTAGATGTCTAAACTCAAAGCTTAGCTGCCGTCGGACGAGGCATATGGACGCTGAGCTCGATTCCTGACCGAAGGTTGTGTCTTGATCGAGGACAATAGCGCGGACGGAGCACATTACGCCGTGATGCCCACACGTTACAGTGGTCGCACACCTCGTCGTACAAACGTATGCACGCTCGGGACTGCTTTGACAGTAATACGCAGTCCGACGTGGCACGTGATTCGCCGCAACGAGTGGAAAGGAAGACGGGCTCGCACATCACGAGGATCGCAGCGTCTGGCTGTGTCTTCTGTTCGCTGGCTATCGCATCTGCATCATCCTACCGGTGCTGTTTGAGCCATGCAAAGGACTCTCCCGACTTGCACGATACACACTCGTTCACTGGTGAATTCTAACTCGAAGCTGCCTCCAGTCAATTGTAGCGGCCACCTGATCACTAGGCGATGGACGGGTCAACGCGTCGTCTTTGCTGTAGCCGCCAACTGATTGACTCACGATACCAATCGTTGCCGGCAGCAATGATCACGTGGGTAACAACAGTCCGCCGAATGTCGCAGTCAGCGCTGCGCGCTGAGATGCCTGACAGATTCGTGGAAAGAATCGAGTACGGCGACGGCAAAGTGCAGTGACCTCGTGAGCGAAATAGCTGGCAACGTGGCTCGTCGACCCTCCTGCTCATGGCATGTCCACAATCAAGCACGACACACGAACAAGGGTCAGAGGCGACATGTTGAGTGGCACACTGCATGACACGGGGCACAATGTACATTACGACATTCCACTGTCAAGGCTGCCGGTCTTGAGCCACGTCAGTGCCCCTATGGACCTCATCGTCCAGATGGCGCCCGCGCAAAAAGACACTCCAACCAGATCGGCGTATTTACGGATTCGTGACATAACACGCCCTTCACTTGAAACCCGATTCCAGCCACATCGAAATGCTTTATTCAAACTCGGACGCGCGTGTCACGATGAGGCGCCTGTCAAGTCGACGCGACAGCATATCGAAGGCAAATCCAAACACCCACTCGCCACGCGCGTCCATGAAATGCAACACAACTACGCGTAATCGCCAGGATAACGTTCTTGAGCACGATTTGTTACCCGGCAAGCACCAAGCGTCCTTTTTACACCAGTTCCACGGCCTTCTCTTTATGCGTCATTCATGTACGTGTCCATCTCATTGTCAAGCTCTTCAGTGGTCTTGGACGGGGCGGACTCGCGGTCGCTGCACAACAAACAGTTTAGTTGAGAATACGACACGATACAGCAGCAGGCCCACGAGCTACCATACCCCTGACTGCTCTTCTCGTTACCGCGCCCACGACGTCGGTTTCGGCGGCCGTTGGGCTGCTCGGTGTCTCGGTTTCCTCTACCGAATGTACAAAAGCTGATGTCAAACACTGTTTCCACGACGATCTCTCGATGCGACGAGCTCGGGGCATCAGCTTACCCGAACGACACCTTGAACTTCACGTCCTTGTCGTCACGCTTCAGTGCCGTTCCAAACAGTCCGTTGCGGACGTTCCTGTCAGAGTCCAATGTAATCTGCATTGGCTGGCCGTCCAGCGTGCGTCCTACGGAGGGTGTCACACCGCGCAAGGTTAACAATGTCGATAAATCTGATACTCTAGCCCGATCGTACCGTCGTATTGCTTGATTGCCTTGTCCGCATCCGATCGACGGCTGAACCAGACACGAGCAATGCCTTTCGATCGACCAGAGCGATCGTACACAATCTCTGCCTTCGACACTTCGCCCACTGTGCCAAAGAGCTCGCGCACTTCTTCCTCCAGAATGTCAAACTTTAGGTTCTTGACCAGGATCTTCGTGCCGGAGCTGCTCGGGTCCTTGCTACCGAGACGCGATAGAATGGACACGCCACCGCCTACATGACATCCACAACAACAGCCGCCAACATCGCAACATCAATACGCCATCCTGCAACGGCCCATAGCAACAAAGGCTGTTCCACGCACCTTTCTTGCCTCCAGCGCCGAGCTTCTTGATGACCACAGAGCGTTTCTTGCCCCCACGGCCACCGTTGCCGCTGTCAGCAGCAGCGTCGTCCACGTCCATGTCCATGTCGTCGTTTCCGCCGCGCTTCACGACAGCAACGAAGAAGCAGCAGAACGAGCACAAGCAGAAGCAGAAGCAGCAGCACGACACGTGTCAATGTTGGCACCAAGTAGCAACGGCCTGCTCTCTCCTCTCGCCAGCAGCCACCACAGCCCTTTCCAGCAGAGGCCGACCGATCCAGCGGCAAGTGCGTCTACCAGCTCTCTGTCAGCTTATCGGACAGCAGACGAGCAACGCGAGTGCAAACGTCCACCGCGCAAAGCGGAGCAGCAGCAGGAGGAGGAGGAGGGGGACAGATGCAGAGCAACCGCTTCAGCAGAGAGCGGAGCAGCACTTACAGGTCGTGCGTAGGGCTGCGCCTTCCGACTCGCCGCGCGCCGACGCCCCCCGCGCACGGGGCCAGGCGCCTCCTGGTCCCTGTGCGGCTTCGCAGGACGCGCCGCCGGGTTACTGCTGCTGGCTCTGGTCTTCTTGCGCGCAATGAGGTCGTCGAGACTCATGTCGAGCGACGCGAGGATGGACGACATCGTGCGAGACGGACAAAAGGGCTCTTAGCGGGGGCGGCGGGAGACTGTGTCAACACAAAGCAAGCGACACACACACACACAGAGAGACAGAGAGAGACAGAGAGAGAGACAAAGAGAGACAAAGAGAGAGACAGAGAGAGAGAGACAGAGAGAGAGAGACAGAGAGAGAGAGACAAAGAGAGAGACAGAGAGAGAGAGACAGAGAGAGAGAGAAGTGAGTGGTCAGCGCAGCGGATGTGGGGCGAGAGGGGCACGTGCGACGGGTACGCGAAGAGCTGTTCAGGGAGCAGAGGGACTGGGGGCGCACCTGCGGGTTCGTGGAATGACTCGGCCACGAAGCGCGAGGGGACGGCCGGACGGGGGCCTTGGGGCGACCTTCGAGCGACCGTCGAGCGGGTGGGTCGCTGGCGCGCCAAGCCCAACAACCCGACACAAAAGATTGGTTTGATTCTCGCGTCGTGAAGTAACAAACACAACATGAAGACGAGCTGGCGCGTGGCTCTCGCCGTGGTTCTGGTCGCTGCGGCGTCGCTCGCGTCGGCATCGACGACGCTGTATCCCCACGTGCCGCTCGTGATGTGGTCCAACCGCCCGTTCGTGCTCTTGTCGTGCTCTTGTCGCTTTCTTGCCGCGGCCACGAGCAACAGTGCTCACTGATCTTTATGTGTGTTTTTTACTCGTTTTCTATGTGTTTTAATCAATGTGTGGTTGCATCGTCGGGGGCAGAATATTTGCGAGCGCTAACGCCTACTTCAGCTCCGAACTCGACGAAACGGCCGTGGCATCAATTCTAAAGGTCACGGTACTGCACGATCCAATGAGCAGCGACAACGAGGTGTGCACGAAAGCAACGGGGTATCCGGTATCCAGGCGATCCACCTACTGACTGTAACGTGCCTCTGCTCGCTCCGTTTCCATGTTGTAGGGCGTTTTCAGCACTCTGCCACCTGCAGCTCCGCCGTCCGAAGTCGTGTGTCTGTACCTCGTGCCGACTCTGACGCTGGAAAACGTGGCTCAGCTCTCCAAAAGCACGAGTGCCTTTGTGCAGCACGCCGTCCAGCGCTCCGCATCGTCGGTCGTAGTCCCGCAAACGACGCGCTCGACGCCTCTTCTGCCCGAGCTTCAGGCTGTCCAGCCGCACTTGGTAGACGTGGAGGGGCTGGCTACTTTTCTTGCATCTAGTGAGGGGCAGGCGCTGGTTTCGAACGGCAAGACGGACCTCCTCGTTGTGCAGTTTCCAGCCGAGGTGGCGCTATCGGACGTGGACGACGCCATTGCGACAGCGTCGGCGACACTTTTGGCAGCCTCGAACGGCATGACGGACTTTGCGTTGACTGGCAACGACGTCGCAGTGGTGGAGGTCGAGGACACAGTCGCTCGACGTCTTGCTGTTCAAGCCAAGGTCAAACCCACGCCCAAGTCGAGCGACACGCTGGCCGACATCGTCTGTGAAGCAAACTACCTCGTCGGGTACAGCGCAGCCGGCAAAGCGTTCTGCTTTTCGCACTACGTTAACATCACGCCCGACATTATGGCGGGTCTCCTCTTTGGACTCCTCTTCCTGTTCCTCGCGTACGTCGGCCTCAGTGTCTTGCATCAGATCCAGACGCCGCAACGATTTCCATCGCAAGGGGCGCCGCGTGGCAAGGAGTTCTAAGGTCTGCAGTACATGGAGGGCGCGAGTGCAGCAAAAAGACGCACATTGCCTCGAGGAATGTGTGATGCATACATGCAATGGATGACTGGATGAGCGAATGACTGGATGGATGACGGGGTGGTAAATGGATGGATGAATGAATGAATGATTGGATGGATGGATGAGCGTTGAGATTCACCTGCTTGTGCCTTAAGGTCCATGTCGTCGTCGTCCACGACTACTGGGCAGTGTCCACCAGCACCCGAACGTGCAACGAGCAGCCAGCGCACGGCACAACATCTACGCCGTCCCAGAGCTCGTGTTCAGAGACCTCGTACACGTCTCCACAGCGGCACTCGTGTGTGTACACCACGTCGTTGTCGCCGTCGTGGTCTCCGTCTTGCAGCTGGACGCGATGCATAGCGCTGAGCGGAACGTCGTCCGACACGACGACGACCTCCTGCTGCCTCTTGCGCCTTCGCGTGTGCTGCTGTAACTTGGCGTCGTACTGCCGCCTCAGCTCCGGGTGCCGCAGCGTCTCGTAGGCGGCCTGTACGCGCAGGAAGTGCTGCTCGCTCGTGACGGCAGCGTCGGTGGCGGTCGAGCGCTTGTCCGGATGGAACCGTCGAGCCATCTGGTGGTACGCGCGGCGAACGTCATCGGAGCTGCAGGTCGTCGGGACGCTGAGCACCTCGTAGAATGATGGCGCGAAGGTCATTAGGACTGGTGCACGGCGGCTGAGATGTATTAGTTTTGACAGACACGAAGAGAAGCTACGGCGAGTGAATCGTCCGTGGTGACGTTTATTTTACTTCCTTGACGACGAAACATTGCTTTCAAATACAGCACTGTACTCGAGCGTGAGTGTGAGCGTACTCGCGGTATACACCTAAGATAGAGAATCCACGCGTCGCAATCTCAAATAGATGTTTGCCTCATCTATTTTCCGACGATCGCAGAGCGCCGACACACGCAGCAAAGACGTGCGCACGCGGGTTTCTCCACGTTTTTCTTTCCCCTCGTCGTTTTGACTGACGGAGGTGACGTATCAGCACATGCTCCGTTTTCATAAGTCAGATATGGGATTCTGTGGGGCACAAACATAAGTGCCGTGATCAAGTCGGGCCCGTAACGATAGAGGAGACATCTCGTTCCAGAGCGAATGATGGCCTCGATGTAATTCTGCAGGAGCAATGACGTTGGAGTATCGCACGCACGTTTGAACTCTATCGATATGCGTAGTATTCCTGGGTGTCTAGACCCGCGATACGCTGCATCTATCTACCAACACCATTTCCAGCGACCTGCGTAGTCGCCGCTGACTATTTTCTTTCTCTCGTTGCATGAGAGTCCGCACACTCGATGGTGTCTGTGCGGTACCGCTCGCTCGGGACAAAGTTGCGATCTCGCAGCGAAGACCCGACGAGAATGGTCCCGATGCTTTGACGCAATGAGAAGAGCGCTCATCGTATGTAGCTATATAACAATCGGCCAGTACAGAAGATGTCAGCTGCAGTCTTCACGGACGACGTGCATCTTAGCCTGATGCTATCGGAGTTGATGTTGCACCTGGTGAGGTAAAGCACCGGCCGAATTTGCACCCAAGTAGAAGGCTCGCTGCCAAACAATAGACGACAGGGATACATGATCGACTACGTTCGCCAGAATCAATAGGCTCACTCCGCCGCGGACACTTATTTTATGCCTGCACAATGCTGACATGTCGATGCATCCTGGCGCTTCCTTTCGTCTTGCAGCCTAGGATCTTGAACGCGCGACGCAAACCCAGAGATCTTACCACGTGAAACACGTGTTCACCTGGATTCTGCTTGAGCAGATACATGTCTCCGATGCATTGGAAGTACAGGTCAAGGAAGTCCTGTATCCTGTAGGTAGACTACTTTGTTGATGTGGTCAGGGAGCCCACTCACATCACGATGGATGCGATTGCGTCTTCCAATGCGGCTCACTGCGCTTCGTAACAGGTACTGTGGGACACGTGTGCTCGGGTGGTGTAGCTCGTCAGGTGCTGGATGTCGTGTACCTCTGTCCGAGTTGACTTGCGTAGAGTGGACTGGACAGCCGCGCAACATCGTGAGTATACCTGTAACTAAAAGCTGTCCCCGATAATGGTGGCATTGCGTCAACATCGACAGAGAGCTTTATCGCCATTGCAGATGGACAAGAAAGGTTCATTGTACGTACGCATTCGCGACAGGAATCTGAACGGTCTCGCGTTTCTGCATTGGCTTGAGGCGCTTTTTGCAAAAGTGTTTAGGCTCGAAATAGCCGTCTTTTCCGAGATCGAGGTTCTCGGTCGTGGGTAGAACTCATGAATAAAGGTGGTGGTGGTGGTGGTGGCGGTACGTCCTGAAGCGAAGACGATTGGAAGCTGGCGTACACCAAAGATCTGTCAAGGACTTCAAGCGCCTAGACGTTATCTTCTGGCCTTCATGTTTTCCTTGTTGAGGCAGAGTATTACGAAAGAGACTGCACTGTTTTATAAACTGATGCAAGGCAGTCCACCACATACAAGGCTGTGACTTTCTGAGACGTGTGAGAAAAAGTCTACGGCACTAATAAGACTGAGAGAGGCGAGTTCGCTACTTGCATAGCTTTCCACGGCTGATCAAACCTCTTTCGTTCCTTTCCAGCACAAAATGTTGGCCTCGTCACACGAAGACGGAAACAGCAATTTACGCTTTCTGCGCCTTGTGGAACATCTCGACACGAAAAAGTGTTCTATGAGGCGTGAAAGCTGGTCAAAACGCCGCCGTATCATCACCATCTTGCAGCGTTTGTCGCCCAATGTGTGATATCAGAGACTGTTTTCGAGAAACCTCTCAGTTCCTTGTTGACCATAAGGCCTGTCGAGTATCGCTACGTGCGCTTTTGGTCAGTGATGTTGCATCTCGTACATGTGTATTCGTGCGTACCGAATTACCGGCTCTAGCCATCGCTTGGGTACTTCGCAACGGCCGAATCCTTGGATGGTTTGCAGAATTATCGTCCGGTGCGTCAAACTTCCGTCAAAGTCGTAATGAACTCGTCTTGGGTTTTTCATCTCGCATCAGTATCAACTACGCTTGCCGTACTTCAAGCACGTAGTTTGGGTATCCAATGGGGTTAACCAGCGAGAAACCACGTGCACATCAGAAGCCTGACGTGATCGAAAAGGTCGGTCCTTTATTTATGAACCATGTGCGTGGTTACATTGGAGGCATTTTTGACCTAGCATGTAGATTCACCGCAATCGCCACCTGGACGGCCAGTTTGACCACAGATGAATGACTCGCACTGGTGGTGCTGAAGCGTTAATGCCGAGGTTTGCTGCAAGTAAAGCAACGAGTAAGTAGGAAGGTATGACTAGTGTCTTGACGAGTCCTCAGGTTGCATCAACGTCAGGATGAGCTGGTGGCATGAGGCACAGCCCAAACCAGTTGGGCGGTGTTTGGAACTGACCTCATTCGTTTTTTTGTACCCTGCATCTCGACGTGTGTGTCATCTCGTACACATTCGATGGCAATGACTTATGCTCTAGTGAAAACGGGTGACGGCGGTCATGACGACGTAGGTTGTATAATGTTTGTAAAAGCACGGCATTTTCATCGGTAGTTGTAGCTCTATCTACGAGAAATAGTTGCAATACCGCAAATTTGGGCAAACCGTTGTACTTTTATGATAGCAAGTGCAGACGGTGGGGTCTCGGTTCATATATAACGTCGATCAGAAGAGATCAGAAGAGAATGATGTGGCATAGAGAATGCCTCCAAGTAGTGTTGAAGACTCGGACATGTTCGATGCTCTACATACCTTGTCACATGGCTGAAATGCAGTCGTCGATCATTGCGCGCGCACTCGATCGAGCGGCTCATCGACTTGTGTCCATAAATTACACAGAATACCGCATGGATAGTAGACGCTGCCCGAATGACACCGTTGTGCGACAAGTTGCCAACCTCGAGCATCGGCGGTGACTTATAATACTAAAATACTCGATCATGTCGAGTCATGTATTCCTTGCGTTTGAAGGATCGACAGCTAGCAAGCACGCGCGCAATCCGCGCACGCAAAGACGAGTGATAAGTGACTGTCACTCTCACAACTGCGAGTCCTTTGAAGCAGGGGAGTCAAAGGAATCTGAGTCGTTCCCCGTATTCAATTCCAATTTCTGTCTTTATACAAGGTATCGCCTTATTGTGCTGTGTTTACGAAAAGGAGGCGGCGAAGTAAACGCTACAGATGCGTTATCGTTTCGTACAGCGGTGTCGGGAGAATGCATCTGCTAGTGACGAGGACTGTATTCGTCATAGTCTACTGGTCGACTTTCAGTGTGACGTTAGTTATCACAACTAGCCTCTACACAAGATCAGTCTGCGTCTGCGTTAAAGTGGTTTATTTGAAAATATACAGCTTCGCACGTAATACTTTATCAGCTTGCAAATCTAGAGCACCAACAAAGCCAAGATCAAGTCGCCTTCTACCTTATCTCGACCCAGTTCAGGCATAGGGTGTTCGTGAGCCCTACAATACAGAACCTGTCATTTCAAATCTATCCTGTCTTCTATATTTGCGCTACAACGACTCACTGACGACTTCTGCTGGGGTGATGCGGGCCGCAACGTACTGTATGGTCATGAAGCAAAACATGCATTAATGGTCATGCTATTCTTTTCATTTGTCCGTCCACAAATGACCTTGCGAAGGTTCGATAAGCAGGTGCATGGATAACGTCCAAATTGCCAATGTAAAAGAATTGGTATATGCTGTTCTGTAAACATTGGAGACATGTTGCCCGGGAAACGTATGCGCGATTAAGCATTTTATATCCGGATACTGTAGCAATATCGTGCGGTCGTATTTTATTACTACCCGGGTACGAAATGTTTGCAATTAATCGTAATGAAGTTCCAGATACCGGTGTACATAAGGCGAAACTGGGCACTGTGGCTGTTCGTTATGTGACAACTGGTGCAGCAACTTTGCCGTGATTCCAATTCGTGAAATGTAAGACGATATATCGACAAATGCTGACAATGCGATCTTCTGCACAGGCCTTTCGACTGGCACCAACGACTCAATATTTAGGGTTGTGTCATGGACGCCGATTGTCAATGTATCTTATACAGCATTTCGTAGCAACAAACTGGCGACGTTGCTCCAATCGTAGCTGATGGCTGAGATTAGTACACGTACTCCGTAACCCGAAGGCGAAAGCATGTTGTCGATGTCATGGGGCAGCACAACCGCTCTATGACTCGTTCCTCGCTTGGTATAGCTCAGGTCGCTCTCGGCCTTCGCATAGCCGCAGCCTCGTTGACGGATAGTCCTATCAGTCCCGAGCGAGCTATTCCACTGGTGTTACAAGAAAGTTTCCGTCTTCGCACGAAGGGAACAAGAACATACAAGGAACTGATGCTACACACGGATCGAGAATGGCATCACAAGTATCATGTCAAGT
Source organism: Hyaloperonospora brassicae (assembly GCA_947650285.1). Taxonomy (NCBI): domain Eukaryota; phylum Oomycota; class Peronosporomycetes; order Peronosporales; family Peronosporaceae; genus Hyaloperonospora; species Hyaloperonospora brassicae. The sequence continues at coordinate 304,904 of CANTFL010001467.1, forward strand.
AGCTTTGCAGTTTCTTGGGCCATTGCGAAGCACTGGAAAGTTCGACCTATCAGAACACGCATTGAGGCAACGCAACAGCGCAAATGCTGCAAAGCGACACTTGTGCTAATTGTGAGAGATTGATGTTGATCTGTAAACTCGCGAAGAGTGCTACACGCGTGTCGATGCAAATGGCGCGCAGAACCACGAGACTCTCATGTGAAGCAGCTTCGACTAAGCTTGAGGGGTCCGTGATTAAAACTGAAGAGCACAATCTACATGGTAAGAGCGGCGTCAATGCTTAGCGTGGGCAACGTCTTTCGCGAGATTGTGTCGGTCGTGCCGCAAGACAACTAAAACATGTTCGATGCGGACCTCGCTTCACGTTTAGCTCCCCGCTGTTCGTTGCGTCTGTGTGCATCTCATCTGGGTAGTTCCATTTTGCGCCTACGTGTATCCTGCTGATTACACGTGCGCCAATTGTCAAGGATGCTGACCCTGTGCGAGAAAAGAGACGAATGTAGCGAGACACAGTAGCCCTAAAAATCTCAGGTCATTTTGTCGAGACGAACGCATCTTTCTGACTGTCTGCCCGTAGGCCAAGCACAGAATCCTTCCTCTTGTGACAATTATAGCCCTGTATCCCAAATCAACTATCGGACCCACGCACACACGTGATGTGATTCTTGCTCAGATCATACAGCACAACGCTGCGATCTGCGAGTCCAAGTTCCGATTTTATTCATACAACTACAACTCTCGCTCCCCTAGCAGGTAGTAGTTATAGTAGTAGTAGTAGTTATAGTTGTTGTTGTTGTAGATCTAACGACTAGATCTCCCGTGAAAAAGAGCTGCCTACTACCCCATCCTCTGCACGTCGCGGGCAAGTGGCTTGACGACCTGCTTTCTACATTCTACGTTTTTTTTCAGCAGCGCCAGGCACCTCCGTGCCGTGCGTCTACTTTGCCGTCCGCTCACGGCCCTCGTCATCTTTTAGTGGAACAAGTGCTCAAGCGATAACCGCTGGGGATGACCAAATCGGGCAACGAGACCGACTTCGGCGACCAGGATGACGATGAGGGGGGTTGGATGCCACTGCAACGTACAGGCTATGCACTCCACGAACTGCTTATGCAACTATGGCTTTCGCAGCAAAAACAACCCTCGGACGGTTTAGGCACTTCAGCGTTCATCCAACGAAGAATAGACCCATCAACCTTCGAGAGTTTGTGCGGTGGCTTGGGTTGGTGGACTTATATGGAAGCCGGGGGCACATGTATAGCGTCGCTGATGAAGCTGAGCTGCTGGTGGACGTCTTCGGAAAATAGGATCTCGTGGCACATTTACATTCGCTTCGGAACGTTTCCGTGCGCAAACTCGCGCTGACGCTTGCATTAGGAGCTGGCTCTATCATACTTAATGCTCTTGGATCTGATGGAATCGATGTGGCTGAAGGATCAATTGAGCCCTGACGACGTCTACAACATGATGCGTATTGCCTCGGCGAAATCAGTTGTAAAGGGTCGCGGTGGGTTAGAAGCGTTCATGCAGTGGTTAAAGTATGTCGAGCGGCTCAACAAGATTGCTTCGAGTTTACACGGCAGCATATCTGTGTTCAACCAGCTCGTGCAACACATAGGCAAAGTAGAGCTGGCAAAACTGTTCCATTCTCTTCGAGGTGAGGCATGCATGGACACTCGTCCTGACGTCTGGCAACAAATGGTAGCTGAAGCGTACCCAGACACCGTAGAGGACACGTTCGTGGCTGGCGTCAAAAAAGAAACTTGAGGAGGTCTATCACTCGATGCTGATCGCACTTATTCTAAAACGTACGCTTTGGCGTCAAAAGAGAGCGGACGTAGAGTGCCCTCTGTGGCAAAAGAGAGTAAGCGGCGGACAGATTGTGCTGATCTGTACAGCGTTGTTATAGCGAAGAGAAAGGATGACACATAGTGACGATCATGTGCTCGAGCAACTGATACATAACTAAATCGAGTCTGGGTTCAGTTAAGCATCAGTTGCTCAACCACATTACCGTCATTGTATATTTCTTTCGTTGTCTCCAAGACGCCGCTGGCATGCTGGATCGCGCTTACAGATGGGAGCGGTCGCGAGCTAGGAAACATGAGTATAAATTGGCAAGGTGCGAGATGTGGGTCGGAGGCAAAGATGGACCTTAATGAAGCCGGTATATCGTTGCGCAGCGAAGCGCAGAAAGCCTTGTAAGTGCCGATATACAGACTAAGGAGCGATGGCTAGGTCATTGATGGGCTGTCTGCAGTTTCGAGATAGAAATACGAAAACGGATTCAATTGAGCCTTATTTGCTTTGAGATGTTCCAGAGAGATACACGCGCGGCGACTGATTGCTATATACTTGAGGTAAATCTTTGCGCTTTTCATTGCAAGAACCGATCCACAACATCAGATACAACGTGTTGCAAATGCTTATCGAAGACATTGGCAGCATGCAAAGTCGCAACACGCACTCTGGTTAAGCATACGCTTCCTCGACTTCAGCAACGGCTACGCTCGCATGAGGGAGATATACCAACTTTTTTCTCTCAGCCAGACAACAAAAAACCAGAATAAAAAACCGGCAAAACACTAAGACAGCGCGAGGTAGACCGAGCCCCTTCTTTCGCAATACGATTGATCTCGCCCTTGTGCCTTTGCGCCGGCCAAGAACACGTCGTTCCAGGTTGGTCCGTGTTTGTAAAACATATCTGTAGCTGACGAAGGCCAGCCGCAGTCAACCTACGTGCTTTTCGTCAGCGTGAAAGCTCATGCGAGACAAGAAGAGGATGCTGGCACGTCATCATAACATCTCTGAATACACATCATGCTTGTCTCTTGTACTAACTTGCTGCCAATGCAACACAAGTGTTGCCAATGCTCCTTCTATGTCGCCCACATCTCTTCTTCCGCACACATTGCTGATGTTCGTTATCGAAGAGGTACTGACGTCGTGTGCGGTCGTGCACTTTTGTATCAGCATAGTAATGCAAATGGCGCGAGTCGAGCACTGCCGAGATACTTCCTGTCGAGCGGTACCGTATACTCTCTCTGGACCTCATCTACCATCCATATCTTGTAATCGAATTGATGTGGGTATGGCCATCCGTTCAGTCTTTGCTGCACACAGTTTACGTGGCGACTGTCGATGTGTGGTAGAAGTTACCAACAATGATCGGTCACTATATCCATATAGTTATCGCGTTCGCGTCAGTGGGTCCGATATGACTGCAGACAAACTAGGCTACACCGACTACTCTAGAGGCGTTGTACGCGCAACACAATGTCCGACAGGCGCAGTTTCCATCCTGGGTATGAGCCCAACACCATTGAGTGCAAGCGATCCTTGCAGCATTAAGACGCTTGACTGTGTATGAAATACCCATTATGTAACGGTATATCGATGCGGGACGTCTTCAGCTACAGAGGCCCTCACCGTAGAACGGATAGTACACGCGCGAACGCTCACATACAATCGTCTCGATACATACAATCGTCTCGATACATACAATCGTCACCATTGAAACGAAAGCTGTGCGTGGAAAAACAGTTATGTGAACGCTGGCGTCACCTTTCACGGTGCTGCGTCTTGAGGCCATCGGCCCACTTGCCAAATTATTGATTAGTCATCATTGCGTAACCCGTGTAGAGAGATATCGTCCATTGTCAAGAGCTTTTGTCGCACGTGACGGCAGCATTTGCGTGACCCAGAGATTTCTTGCAGAGTAGATGGATGTTGGGAGATCCGATTGGGCGGAAGAAAGAGCCTAAACGACAATGCTTCTAGCACAATGAGGTTTCCGTTTGTCAACGTCATGAGCTTCTGGTGACAATAACGTTCGGATTGGCGCGAACGGGCCACGGACAGACGCGTGCTTAAGCTCGGCTTGCGCGGGGTAGGATCACTTTCTTTCATAATGTTAGCGGTGAATCGCTACCAACGTGGCGTCTTGCTTCCAAGCTACGTGTTAGTCGAACGATATCCGTAATGGTGTCGTAAGCGCTGCTGATCTTGCGCAGGAACTCCATCAGTCACGTAGATAGCAGCGCTATGAAGGTTTGCCGCTTGTAGCTAACGACCCACGCAGTTCCAATAACAGCGAGGAAAGGTACTTGCATTGGTAATGATTCGCCGTGCGGGCATCCAAATGAGCCTGGCAGCACGTAGCAAATTACGTCCGGTGTCTGCAACAGCATCGGTGATTCACATGGTGTATCTGCGCTGGCTGTGCAGTGCCGCTTTCGTGACCACCGCAGCATCAGTCAAGCTCTCGACCATCGCTGCTGCGCTTGTGAGAGAAATTGCTCCGTCGTTCATTGTGTGTCTACAATCTTCTTCTTGAGATCACTGTCACTCTCCAAACCGTTCAGCTCCGTCACTCCGGCAGCTGATGTTGTGGCGTGATCGCCAACCAGCTCATTCCGTTTATGCGTGACATTGGCTCTGCGAAAGTCGACGAGGAGCTCTTGAATGCGTGCGTATTGCTGATCGAATGTATGTGAACGTGCACGAGCGTTTTCACAGTCAGCTAAGACGACGGCACTTGTACAACAGGACTCATGCGAGGCACAAACCTCGCAACGAGAGGCGATCGATCACGTGAATCTTATCGCAGTGCCAATTGCAACCTCTTCTTGAGCGCAAGCAGCTCTTTGAGATTCACGTCGGACGTTGCGAGCAGTATACCATTATCACCAAGTTTCACAGACGCTCACGCAGTAGGGAATAGAGACGGAAGATGCATCGACTGCTCGCCGTACCTTTGATCGGGTGGCAGCGTCTGTATGGCAGGTCTATGCAGAAGGGCCACTGGGCTCACGATCGCATCGATTTGGTTCGTGACGTAGCTGATCGTTAGCGTGCGGGTTGCCCTGATCGGACTATCTCGTTGTCTGAGCCAAACGCGGATGCTGAGCTGGTCCTCAAGCTGCAAAAATACGCTCTGACACACGGGACACACTGTGGCTCAACTCACGCACAGATTTTATCACTTGCCAGCGTTCGTGCACGACAAACAGTATTCAACTCGAAACATTGCAGTGACTTACGCTAATGCGCCGAATTCTTGACACCAATGGACCAGTTTTGCCGCAACTGTAACGTTCAAAACGCACACAAAGAGCCCATCGCTCGTTAAACTTGAGCTCATCAACGCATCGTCGACTGCACGACATTCCTTCTCCGAGATGGCGCGTGTGTCAAAGTTGCAAGCGCTCGATTGGCACTTGCAATAATTTTGAATCATAGGTTGGAGCAGACTCGCTTGGCTCATGTCAGGGTCAACTGAATCGAGTGATCAGCTCGATCGAACATATTCTGCGCATGCCACTACCAGACCGAATTTCTCGACGTGCTAGTGCGATGACACATGATTCATACCTCAAAGGCAACAACACCGCGTAATGCCAGCAGTATGTTGGCTTGCTCCAAAGGAATCTATGTGATTATCTTAGTGTCAATTTGGAATCGAGTGCGACGCATGCCTCAATATGTTGGCTTACTCTAACGAGATCTAACTGATTATCTTGTTGACAGTTTGGATGCGAGTGCATTGCATATCTCCTCGAAAAAGATGCTGCTGCGTCGAGTAGTACTTGTACCGACGAACGCACTCCGACAAGTGTGCGCTGTACGTTCAGTAACGTTGCTCAACACACGCCGTCTGTCGCCTTGCCTTTTTCTATTTTCTCTCATATCTGTACTGTACGAACCTCGTACAGCCTGGCCATACAATCAGCTCGATTACGCTGCCTTCTCGCTCAACCCTTCCTTAATACCGGCAACTACTTGGTGGTACTGCGGAAATCGAGAAATGTCTCCTGAGTATACGAGGCTAGGCGGGTGCTTCATGGCCTCCTTCACAACTCGCTGGATGTCATCGGCAGTAACGCGGTCGATCTTGACACACACGGATTCAGGCGTCTCACGCATTCCATACGTAAGCAGCTGGCGACCGATGTCTTCGTACAGGATCATGCGGGACTCGAGGTTCATGAGCACAGACGATTTCAGCTGGTTCTTGGCACGAGCCAGCTCAATGGCACTGACCGGTTCCTTAGCGACGCCGAGCATCTGGTTGCACAACAGCGCCACGAGGTTGCTGGTGTGGGACGGAATACAAGCACCATATATACCCAGAAGGCCAACGTCCGTATGTATGGACGAGAACGCAAAAGCCGACTCGACCCAATAGAAACGATTCAATACGCTTGTGTACAAGCGCGAGTACATGCCTTTGCCTGGACCTCCAGCCGAAAAGCTGTCCCCGCCACCCAACAACGTGTGCAAGACACAAATGGGTACCAGATCTTCGTCATGCCAGCCGCCTGTAGGGAATGCCAAGGCAGCGTACGAGAATTCCGACTCGGGCTTCGGCAGCGGATATAGTCCGCCTGTGTAAACCACTGGCTCCACCACTTTTCGTTTGACTGGTGTTGTCATCTGCGCATCTATTGGAGCTACCGGGACATTTGCAAACAGCTTTTCCGCGTGCTTGACCAGTCGCGCGTGGTCCACACCCGAGCCAGCCAGAACCATCTTCTGAACCACAAAATGCTCGGCCCGGAACTTCTGGACCTTGTCCACCGTCAGGGCATCAATCTTGTCCAACGGACACTGGAGCGGCCGTCCCAGCGGCTTGTCGGCGCCATATGCTGCCGCATGGATGAACTCCTGCAGCATGGCCTGTGGGTTCTCCATCAGCTCTTCCGTCTGGATACGCATGACAGCTTTCATGCTCTCCATTTCCTCAGGCAGCAGCTCGACATTCAGAATCGCGTCGGCCAGCAGCTCGAGCCCTTTTTCCACATTGTCCCGCAGCAAATCAATCGTGTAAATAATTTGCTCGCGCCCAGCGGACGACGTCGTGAGCGCACCAATGTCCTCAATCTCCCGCACGAGCGCTGCGTGCGAGCGCGACGTAGTGCTCTTGAAGCCCAAATGCTCGAGCAGATGGCTCACGCCCACGCTCTCGTCGCCCTCGTCGCGACTGCCGGCGTCGATAAAGAGTCCGAGCGTCGCCGCTTGGCCGTACGTCTCGTGCGAGACGACGCGCAGACCGGACGGCAGCACGGAGAGCTCCGTCGCGGGCGCTTTCAATTGGCTCGCGGGCTTCAGCGTCGGGAGGCCCGGGAGCTCGTGGTCGAGCGATTGCTGCGATTTAATTGGCGGACACGCAGTCGGGCGCAGGATCGCGGCGGGGTCCACGCTGTGCGTCGGCGCACGCGCTTGTGACAGCGCCCGCGCTCGCGTCCAGAGAGGGAGCGCTGGGCAGCGGCCAGCGAGGCGTTCGGCCAGCTGCGCAGCGCGCCGCAGCGCCCCGGGCGAGCGCAGCGACGACAGCATTTGGGAGCGTTTGCGTGCGGCGGACGTGTTGATGTGGTGCACTTCACGTAGGACCCCCAGCGCTGAACCGGTTTGCTGGTACCGTCGCCGCTGCACCAGTCATTGTGAAGCCATGGCCGGCAAGCGCAAGAAGACGCACTGGGCCGTGCGGCGCAAGCTCAAGCACGCGCGCGGTGGCGACGGCCCGCGTGCCGCCGACGACAATGACCGGCAGCAGCAGCACACGGACCGGCGCGTTGATCGCGTCGAGACCGTCCACCCTGGCTCGTACGCGGCGCAGCGTCCTCACGTCGCGTCGACGACTGCGGCAACAGTGTTGCCACCCAAGCGCCGCTATGGTCTGTGGGTGGCTTTCTGCGGCAAGAACTACAGTGGCATGCAGATGAACGAAGGCGTACGGACCATTGAAGCAGAGCTCGAGCGTGCTTTGTTCGAAGCGGGCGGCATTGCCGAGAGCAACTATGGTTTCTTGCAGAAGATTGGCTGGAGTCGGGCAGCTCGGACGGACAAGGGCGTCCATGCTGCTGGGCAACTGCTGACGGCAAAACTTCACGTGGACGAAGGTGACGACAAAGTGTTGGCGTTTGTTGCCGGAGTGAACAGTGCGCTGCCCAAGGACATTCGCGTGCTGCAGATGGTGACCGTCACCAAGAACTTTAATGCGAAAATGATGTGCGACCAGCGCACGTACGAGTACTTGGCGCCGACGTTCATTTTTGGTCAGCGCACACGTTGTGTAGGACTGGAGGATAAAAAGAAGAGGCATGAGGACGGAGAACGAGAAGCGACGCAGTGGACAGTGGATGCGTGTGACGTGGAGAAGGACGGAAGCGACCACATAGTGATTGACAGTCCGACGCTCGAGGCTCACAAGGCCTTTCGAATGAGCGAAGACACATTGAAACAGCTCGACGCGGCGTTGCAGCAGTTTGTCGGAACTCACAATTTCCACAACTTTACATCGAAAATGGAACCCACAAACCCACAAGCAAAGCGCTATATCATTTCATTTGAAGTCGACCGTCCGTTTGTGCAGTATGAAATGGAATGGGTGCGCCTGCGTGTCGTTGGCCAGAGCTTCTTATTGCACCACATTCGCAAGATGATTGGTACTGCCGTGGAAGTCGTCTCGGGTATGTGCGATCCGTCAACTATCGAGCGTGCCATGCAGCTGACGAAGATGGACTTGCCAAAAGCTCCTAGTGTGGGACTCTATCTGGCCCAAGCTCACTTTGAGGTGTATAATCTGAAGATGGCAGACTCGATTCAGACGTCTCATCCTCTGCTTGATTTGAAGGAACCAGCGGTAGCGGATGCGGTCGAACAATTTAAGCGTGACTTTATCTTTGACCACATCATGAAGCACGAAGAGTGCACACGCACTTATGCTAAATGGTTGCGCATCATGGAAGTGCTCCCATTCGACTACATACCCAAGTCCTATCTAGAATGGAAAAAAGCAAAAGAAGATGAAGCTGCTCGTACAGATCGTGCGGGTAGGCGTGAGTTAGCAAAGCTAGCGCGTGCTGCTGAAGCTACTGTCCAAGCAGTCACTAGTGTGGAGACGAAAGTAGTCTTACAAGCTGATATCGTTGCCGCTGATTGAGTACAGCTTGTTTTTGCCCAAGCATCTTTTGATACAGACATCTTGTTGAAATGGTGTCGGACATCCTACCTCGCCGACTCGCTTGTAGCAGTCTTTGACTACATCAGTAAAGTTATCGGCTCTGCTACATTGCGATTGGTGCGTTTATAAGGCTCTGCTGCTAATGTTGTGTTGTGTGCCTGTCAGCTTTTTTGACAGATGAAGTTTAATGCCTCAAATTTATGGTTATTATCGAAGATCTGCGATGTATGAACATGAGTGTCTTGCTCCCACTTGTATCGTTATGACACGTTCGCCACGCGTCTGAACAATGCAACAGATACTCACGATTTTTACCCAGGCATCCCACCCCCATTCAGCAATCAGACGCGCAAATGTTTGTATTGTACTTCACAACGATATTTTCTTGTGCGTTTAATTTGTTTACTGGGCTTGACAACAATAATTGTCACAATGGACGTCACGTCATTCATAAAACGAGGACTTACGTATCGGTCGTTGCGGCAATAGCAGCCTGTGGTTGCATGTCGAATAGATACGTTTACGCCCTTCAAAGCATTTCCACATGCTGTGGAGCTCTTCTAGTTTTGCACCACGAAAAGTCGATGTCAGGGTACGGCGACAAGACACTAATGTCTTGGCAGGCAAGATGCCATATCATCTGCGCTGTTCTCAAGAGCATGCTTTCGCTGCGTTGCTATCAGGGTGGTCGGAATAGTCGATAATAATGTGTGGTGAATTTCGTGCATCAGAACTGTGGCCCGCAACGTCAACCGCTTTACGACGCACCGTACGACCTGCTCCAATCAGGTCCAAGGCGCGTCTACAGCACTAAGGTATAGACAGTGTTTTACATTTCTACGATACGAATGAACGTAGTGTGACTGAGGACGGCGAGGACCCAGAAAAGGTCCTGACACGTACAAAGCTCTTGAATGAGTTTTGCTACATGAGGGTTGTTGCGTTCACGTCAGGTACCTTACTAAACGTTTGATCCCCCCAAGGTGTAGAAGCCGGTCCCGTCCTGTTCTTTGGCCAGTGCGTGCGTAGCGACTATGCAATCCAAAGCTTTGTATCATATGGCTTAGCCACCGCCATTTAAGATCTGCTACATCGGCAACCAGTACGTGGCATTAATAAAGGATGACGACTTCCACTGAGCCCGTAACGCTTGCCAACATCAGAATCAGCATAGACTTCATGCAACAGGACTCAAAATCGATCGCGTTGCCGTTCCGGATCAAAAGCTGTTGCAGCGTCGGCTGCATGTTTTATTGGAACGTTTACAGGCCAGACCAGCAACCTGATTCGAGATGTAGCGTCATGACCAAGACATTCCAGCGCCTTACAAATATGGAACTATGTGCACGCATACCGTTGCTCTCACAAACGCAGCACATTTCCCTGGAGTCGCTTACCCTTTGCGAATGGAGTAATAGAAATGCGTCCGACAAGACTTCTTTGCATCGTTTTCAATGTATCCCAGGAATAAACAGCATTAACAAAAAGCTCCAAAGATGCGAAGACGTCGCCGTGCGGGGCGAGAGGCCGCGTGTTTGTTATAACGCATAAATCATATACATCTATGCTGATGACATGGGGGAGACCTGAAGTCATTTTTTGACCTTATCCTGGTCATTGACATATTTTGTTGCCCCGTGCCGTCATCCTTCTACGATAACGATCGAAATGCTACGTCGAACGCTACAAAGTTGAATAGTGTCTTGCCGGCGCCTCGGTGCGCTGATCGTGCAAAGCTTTATCTCGATTGCAAACTAGTACATATGTACACGATCATTCCGGCGCGTCATATTATGACCTATCGCGCCGCCATTGGTGGATACGATCGCCTGGTCAACGTCCCTGTTTCTTGTCAGAATCTTTTGGTAGGCGAGCTCAGTGACCGTACCACTGATGAACCTTATCGCAGCTTAAACAAGAACTAGCTATCGCTCGTGTTGAGGACGACCGTGACTGCATGGAACTACAATACGTTACCTTTCGAACAGAAAGGGCTCTTAGTGCCTGGCTAGCATCGCATCCGTCCTCGCAACGCCTTCACTGCTGGTTTTTGATGTGATGTGGACTAGACTGATATTGCCAACTCATACTTGAATTTGTTCAGCAAAGTGCTAGCATACCACAACTCACATTCAGCGTTGACGGCTGCACAATAGTTTATAGGAGCGATGGCATTGCTCGACCCAGGGACCGCATCAGTACGTGCGTATACAGACTAGCTGCAAAGGTGCGTCTGTCCTTGCCGGCTGGAACCCGCATCGTTCGGATTTTTTGGCTTACTGTACGACGGCAAGAAGTATGAGCCCAGCAGCACCAAGCTAAGTCGATCGACGAGAGGAGCTCGGCTTACACCCTAACACAATGCCACGTGCCCCAACAATGCCACGCTTACGTTAGCTTAACTACAGCGCATACATCAACACATCATACCATATTGCACTTCATTGCGTAATTTCGCTCGACCTCTCGCGCTGCTGTGCCGCTCGCTGGTGGGATACCCGTTTCGCAGACAGCACCTGCAGCACGTACGGACTTAAGCGAATTTGACTTGGCTATAGTATCACTGGACCGGTATGCATCACACGTGATTAGGAACAAAAGGGCTCTATTTTCCTCCAAGGCGATTGTAAGGTGGCTTTACCGGAGTGCGACTAATGGTGGTTTCGGTGGATCGTGTGGACGACTAAGAGTACGAACTAAAGTCACTTGGACTTCTATTCCGATCCCATGATTCCATAACGCCCATGGCGAAAGAAGCGGAGGCCAATACGGTGCATGACGTTTGCTAGAATGCTGAGACGTCCGTAAATGATGGGTTTGCATGCACCTTGGACTTATGGGTATTCACGGCAGAACTGACACAATTTGTATTCGCGTCCATCCATGAACCATTTTAGATCTGGACCGCTGCTTCTTCTGCTCGACGAAGATTGTGAACAAGCTGAGAGTTGCACGCGTTTGGTTTCCTCCAGGTAATGCGTCTTCCCCAGATCGGCACTTCGGATTCATGAGGTGGGACAATGACGCTAGCTTCATCAAAAGCACCACGCTATGCCGTGCTCGAGTGCAGCGAGCCGCTGGCCAATATCCAAACGCCGCGTTCTCCCTACGAGATGCACATAAATTTCACGGGTTCAGATAGTCATGACATCGTGTTGCCCTGATGTACACGAAGACCTCGACAGCGATGCTCAACGTTTCAACACAATCTGGCTTAGCATTTCTTCTGCTTCCTGTAATGCTGTTTTAGCCTCAGTGGTGGGATCCCGCGCGGTTCAAATCCTGGCCGCCGCGGTATCGAAATTTTCCAGGTGTGCTCGGCCGACAAGTCCTGCCACCGTCGCTGAATAGCGCAAGCAATCACGCCCACGTCTGAAGCCGTGAGTAACTACTATGCAAATCAGTTTTCCGAAAAGAACAGTGTAGGTCCAATGCCGTAAGCCCACTTGTCAGTCAACAAGGCGGTGGCACAGGAAGAATAAGGACCAGAACTTGTCCTGGTTTGCTACCCCAGCGCACCGGCGATTTGAACACGGTATCAGCAGCGGCGACAAGCCCTGCTCGCCCATAACCACTCCTTTGCCCGTCTACAGCAAATCCATGATTTGCTCAGCGATAGTGCGGTCCATTTTAAATCTTACACTCTTTCCTAACAGTAGACCACCGACCCCGGTGGCCGAGTTGGAAAGGCACTGGCACCGCGACCGGGGGTTCGTGGATTGATACCAGCACAGGGGCGGTACGATCACACATCGCCGGAGAGTGGCTGACAAAGTCGGATAGTGAGACGTACGCGTACCCGAATGTACCTCAAATCTTCTTTCTCCTACAAATAGACCGTCGAAAAACGTCGCTGTCCATTACGATCTTTTTCGCAGTACGCGCGGCAGAAACGATCCAGTTCCACACGCGAATCTAGTGGTAGAGATAGCCAAGCTCCGATTGATCACCCGGTTCCGAAAGCAACTCAGATACGGTCAAATTTACACTCGCGGCTGAGTTTGTGCAGTCGTTCAAACGCGGTTGCAGACGTTCACTTTATCTTCGAGCGTAGGGTGCCACTTTTGTCTGACTTGTTGATTAAAATGAGTGAAGCTGCGAGTTACCTAATGCCGGCAAAAGTCGTTGTTGATGAGCGAGAACTCGGCTCTTCTTTTTCGTCACCACTGTCGTACGCCTTCCCTTGCAAATCTGTGCCCCAACCACATGAACAACGCCGTGACCGCAAGACAAACATTGCCACACAACGGTCTGTTGGAAAGCTTATGCCATAGTGGCATGCAAAGATACTGCCCGTACCTTCTGAAGGCATGGGGAGGTATACTAGAAGGTACTTAGAAACTCAGGAGCAGACAGGTAATTTTTTCGCGTTACGCTTCTTTTTAAAGGCTGTCGACTGACCGAATTCGCTGGACAGTTTTGCTGCTGCAGTCACTTCCGAATTTGCCCACTCGCCCACTCATCGGAGGTACTAGAAGGTACCTTGAAACTCAGGAGCAGACAGGTAACTTTTTCGCGTTACGCTTCTTTTTAAAGGCTGTCTACTGACCGAAGTTGCTGAACAGTTTTGCTGCTGCAGTCACTTCCGAATTTGCCCACACGGCCACGCAACGACAGCGACAGTGCCCAATATGCGCTTGCGCTGCATCGGTCTTCTGGCTGCTGCGGCGGCAGCGGTTGCTGCACTCCCATGCGCCGCACATTCTTCTGACTTCGATAAGAGTGAGCCCAGTTCCCCGATCACTGGACGCTCAGCTGTCGATGGCCGCGACGGCACTGCTGTGAGTCAGACGAGCGACTTAGCGAGTGGGGAAGAGAGGAGGAGGCTGAGATCCAGTAGTAAGGCCGCCTTCGATGTTGATGAAGCTGCAGAGAGATTCGCGCACCTTTTACCTGACAAATTTGGGCCGCACATCCGTTCAACCTTAGGAGGGCAAGTGCAAACACTGAACGTACAAGCCGTGAAGAACTACATGCACTCGAGCGATCGTCACGTGGACAAGATGAGACTATTGTTTGAAGCTAATGAAGACGGCCGAACAGCACTCGCAAAGGTCATTTTTTCGAAGATTATCATGGCGGAGAAGAAGCGCATATTGAAAGAAACTGAACTCGTGCGGAGTAAGATTTCGATGGAGCACGACCCTGTAAAGGTCGTCAGAGCTTTAATGGAACGACCCGACTTGAATCTTGAAGACGATCATTGTATGCGCATCCTGGAAAATTATATCAGCCAATATAACTGGGAGCATCGAGGAACGGATGAGGGCTACACGTTGGACGGTGTGATGTCGGCAGCCCGTAACAGCATGGGCGAACACGCCCGTCGACTCTCGGTTGCGCAGACGAGCGCAGGTGACGAGAGTGCCGCAAAGCCTCTGCACGAAAGGCTGATAAAAGCTGGCGGCCAATGAAGTCTTCAGCGGCGTAGTGCACACGTTGCGGGGAGCTCGAAGCTGGAAAAGGGCTTCGCGAATGCTGGCAGGGCATTTATTTCTGACACGCCAAGCGCTTTGGGGATGAGCTTCCCGACGTCCGTGCAGCTACGTAGGAGTGCCGGTGAACGACGTGTGGCAGGGAGGAAGCTGAGCTGATTATGACGGAAGAGAGCGATACGTTGGTGGCGAAGCGTGAGTGGGTTTTACATGGATATTAGGTGGCAACGATTCGTCAGCGGAGAAACAAGACAACGGATTCGTGCGACGTGGCAATGACTCTCGCGTCTTTTTTCGTTGCTGGCTAAGAGTAACTGCATAACGTGTTTCCTCTAGTTGCATGAACTGGACAGATCGCAATATATGTTTGAACATCATCTTGACTTTACTTTTCGTGGCGACAGGTGTAGCGACAGGTGCGTAGGCAAGAGGACTGGTCACAAGCGCTGTTGTCAATGCGCATGTATCCAAATGTAAGAAACGCATGCATTTTCCGCTCACTAGACTTTGGTTGATGCTTCATGCAGAATAGATCTGACCTATGCGTTTTGCTGGATTACGGGAGCCATGCAACGAGGGTTCTTCTTGATGCCGATCGCAGTACTTTTTTAGTGGGCCATTGTAACGGGGCAGCCCGATACATGATATGGTCATTTGAGAGATAATGACAATAAAGAATATTAAGATGAATATTCTTTCAACAATATCACAAGACATGGTGATATTGTTGAAGATGACCGAAGGGTCTACTTATTGGTTGATATCTTGATGATATCCACCCACCAATCGCCGCAAGACGCGCGCAATGAGTGGTGAGTAGACGTCGTCATACATTCAGTTACATTGATATAATAAAGTTAAGTCAATCAGAGAGACAGTGGTTAAAGACTTAATTATATTAATGTAACAGTTTTTACTTTTTCCTTATCTACGCTTCCTCGTTTGCCTCGTGTACGCTTGTCGGGGTACGATACCCTTGCGTTAAGTTCACGCAAGGGTGTGCCCCGTTACACCTGGTAGCACTTTGTAGTCCTTTCAAGGACCACAGCATCCAACATGAACATGTTGGATGACGAAGAACCCTTTCACGCCACGCGTGAAGGGTTTACCCACTTGAGCGACATCGAATGGGGTGCGGTAGAACGAATGAGTTCTACCGTAGGCGAGTTCTCCATTAGCGCCATGTTGGAGTTTCTGGACAGAGACCAACAACATGCCGATATAGCCAGGTTCATTCAAAATGAACTTGTCGCCGAAAGGGAGAAAGTAGCCTTGCTTCACCAGCAAGGCTCTCAACAGGCCGAGCAGCTGAGAGAACTCGGTGCTCAATAGACAGTGCTGTTGAGACAGCAGCAATTCCATGCTGCTGTGGGCGGGACGGCACATGCTCGTCGTCCCGAAGTCATGAAAGTTGACATCTTCAAGTACAGAGGAGTCCCGGAAGACTCCCTGTTACTGTGGTTTGTCGAACTCGACAGAGCCTTAAGGGCTAGTCGCGTCGAAGATGAGCAAATGAAACTCACATTTGCTCAAACACGCTTGGCAGGGCGTGCCAAAACTTGGTCCCTGGGGCTCGAGAGTAGCGACCCACATGTGTTTAGGTCGCTAGATGACTTCAAGTCCCGGCTCAGACAAACGTTTGAGCCGCCAAGGGCTAAGTTCAGGGCTCTTTCAGAGCTCCTGAAACTCAAGCAGGGTAAGCGTGATGTGCACGCTTACGCTCAACATATACGACTCCTCTCGAGTAGTATAACTGCCAACCCAGTACATGAACACACGTTGATTACGGTGTTCATGCAAGGGCTCGCAGAAGGGCCCGTCAGGAGCCACCTGTTCCGCCTTGAGCTGAAAACGCTTGAAGAAGCGATATCAGCCGCGGAACAGGAAGACTTTAGCATGAGACAGGCTCATGCTAGCTCAAACTCTTATCGTCCACCGAGACGACAAGAGATCGGAGGTCCAGAACCAATGGACCTCTGCTATGTTGAGAGCGAGAGACCTAGCTCTCAACATAGCTTCAAACAACAAGCGATTGCAGAAGTGCAATCGCTGTCAGAAGTTAGGGCACTTCGCACATGAGTGTAGTGCCCCACGCCCAGTACCAAGCAGTACTGAGCGAAATGGACGACCATTCGCCAAGAAGGGCAATGGGCGTGGGTCCAGCGCTGTTACGAAGCCGCAACAGCGAAACGGACCAATAAAAAATGGACGGGGTCAGTAGGGGCGGAGAGCCCTACTGATCCAGCAACCTCAAGAGAATTTGCAAATCTCTTGACGAAAGTTGTTTCAGATACACAATCATTGTGTGTCTCTGCACCTGGTGATGACGTTTCGCTCATCACCTTGAAGTTGGAAGCGACAAATGATTTGTCGCTTCGTGCCCTAGTAGACTGTGGGGCGTCGAACAACTTTGTTCGTCTCCAGTCACTAGAGGGTTGTAGGCTCAAGTTCGTTGAGCGCGACATTCCCCTCACAAGGATGACGGTGCGCCTTGCAACAGGCGCATCGATAACCGTTGAGAAACGTGTAGTAGGAATCCACTACACGTTGGAGGGCGAACAGTACGATGATGACTTCATCGTACTGGATCTGGATGACAAATTTGATGTCATCCTGGGATTGCCTTGGCTCAGAAGGTACAAGCCAAGGGTGAGCCGGCAGCATCGATCCGTGAAGATGCCTGCCGCTTGTTCATCAGATGGCCATCTGATGAACATCTTGGAGCGTCCACAAGCGTGTGGATGTTCTGCGAGTGAGTGCGATGGCCTCACTTGCGGTACGGTCGTTAGCACGACTGCACAAGATCACAGTGTAGTTGATCACTACACTGTGGAGCAAGCTCCCGGTGGCTGTACAGGAGTACAGGGTGCGCCGAAGGTCCACCACTCGAAGAAGCCGAGTGGACTGGGACGTGGATGTACGCCTAGCGGGCGACATCCTAGCAAGAGTAAACCGGTTGCCCACAAGCGGCAACACGGATATCCTAGGTCGACTGGAGAGTCGACCGTAGATGATCCGTACCTGACTGTGGCTGCACAGCCACAGTCAGAAGACGTCGAGGGAATAAGTCCCCACGTACTTGAGGAAGCAATTCCTCAAGAGTCACTTGCTGAAGGATTAGGCCTTCAGCAACCTGTGAAAAGAAGTTCCCAGGAAGAAACCGAGACGGTGAACGTCTTGGTTAATGACGGATCAAGCGTAGGCGCTTATACGCTTGATCTGATTGTGCCTCCGAAGTTAACTTCGGAGATAACTCAGTTGCCAACGCTAGAACCGAAACGGTTCTAGCGTGATCTGCGTAGTGGCAAAGTCAATCAGGTCTGCATACTCGTCGCGGAGGACGAGTATGTGGCCGATACTCGGTCGGCCACATTATTTGCTGAGAACGAACGGGGTCTCAGCAGCTCATCGATGGACGAAAGTGTCATCGATGAGAAGACTCGGATTAAGAGATATGAATCTCAATCCTGGAAGTCGCTTCAGGCAAATCCTTCGTATAAGAATTTGACCGAATTCAAGGACGTATTCCCTGAATCCGTACCTTGCGAGTTGCCTAAGGACAAAGGCACTCGACACGAGATCGAGCTCAAACCGGGCTCGAAATATTGTGTGATGAAGTAGTGGCCACTGCCTCGTGAACAAGTTACTAGCGATCGACAAGTTCTTTGCCGATCGCTTAGCAGCGGGCCATGTGAGGGAATCAACTTCCCCTCACAGCTCTCCGACCTACTGTGTGCGAAAGGCCACAGGAGGATGGCGGATAGTGCACGCGTTCAACATGTTGAATGCTTCAACGGTACCGGCTTAGACGCCGATATCGAGGAAGGACGCAATCATAGATGGTATGTCTAAGAGTACCATCTTTTCGTCCATGGATCTGATGGATGGATTCTATCAGATCCTGATGCGTGAACGGGACATACCGTACACAGCAGTGAGCACCCCCAGCGGTATGTTGTGGGAGTGGCTAGTGATGCCACAGGGGCTGAGTAATGCCCCTGCTACTTTCAACAGATGTGTAACAAATCTGTTGAGACCGGTGCGGGATTTCGCACCGAGTTATTTCAACGATGTGTTCGTCCATAGCCAGACTATGGACGGAAAGACGGACGTTGAAATTCACCTAAATCATGTTCTACAGGTATTTCAACTTATGCGCAATCATAAGTTGTATGCCAAACTCAAGAAGTGTATATTTGTGGCAAGAGAAATACCACTTCTTGGGTGAATCGTGGGTAAACACGGCGTATGCCCTGATCCCGAAAAGATCAAGGTAAGCACCGACTGGCCAGTACCAGTTGATGTCAAGGGACTTCGTAAGTTCCTTGGCTTAGCTGTCGTACTCACACAAGTACTCGCGCGATCTCAATGAGATGACTGTTCATCGTTCTTGCTTGCTTAAGAAATATGTGAAGTGGTCATGGAACGCTGACTGCCAGAGTTCATTTGAAAGCATCAGGAAAAGCTTGATGCAATCGCCCATCTTGGCGATTGCATATCAGGACAGACCTTTTCATGTGGTCTGTGACGCCAGCGATTTTGCTACTGGCTGTGCGTTGATGCAATTTGACACAGATGGCGCAGAGCGCGTCATCTGTTATCAATCGCGTCAGCTGCAACCAGCTGAACGCAATTACCCAGTGCATGACAAGGAACTACTTGCCATGAAGTACGCACTGGCTAAGTTTTGCGTCTATCTCTTGGGAGATAGACCGTTCATCGTCTATACGGATCATGCGTCACTACGCACGGCTGTAAACAGTCCACACCTCTCGCAACGAATGGAGAGGTGGCTGTATTTCTTCGTGGAGTACAACTTATCCGTGGAGTATAAACCAGAGGGACTAAACGTCGTCGCTGATGCGCTCACGCGCCGGCCCGATTTCGATCCAGACGCACAATTCAACAGTGAGGATAAGCCCTCTGTTGCGACACTGTCAGTCAGTGTCCTGTCGTCAAGTTTACTTAATGACGTACGAAAGGCATACGCGGAAGATAAGGATCTTCTGCGATTGATGGATCATCTGGTGAATCCAACCAGTAAATTATTGAATAATTTACCGGCTATTCACCGATCCCCATTGGATTAGTACACAACGCGTAACGGACTGTTATATTACACAGCCGTTTATGGCGACACGCCTCGTGTCGTCGTCCCCACTCATAATGATTTGCGATTACGCATCATGTATGAGTGTCACGATTCCCCAACAGGTGGCCATCGTGGGAGAGAAAAGACTTACCTCACGGTAAGTCGTGACTTTTACTGGCCCCGCCAGTATCAGTTTGTACGCAACTACATACGTGCTTGCGAATGTTTGTCAACGGGTGAAGCCTAGTCCTTCATCCCTCGCACCATTACAGCCTCCACCGGTCCCGGCAGAGTGCTGGCAGTCCGTTTCAATGGACTTCGTCTTCGGGTTTCCCGAAGACGCTCACAAGAATTAATGGTATTCTTGTGTTTGTTGACCGGTTCAGCAAGATGGTCCATCTTGCTGCTGTACCCTGAGTCAATCAAGGCTCAAGGTTGTGCTCGTGTCTTTCTAGACACGGTCTTTCGACTCCACGGGTTGCCCCGTGAACTCGTATCCGACCGTGACCCTCGGTTCACGGCGGAATTTTGGCAAACCGTGTTCCGTTCTCTTGGAACACGATTGAAGATGTATACTTCTGACCATCCCGAAACAGATGGTCAGACGGAACGTGCAAACCGTGTCCTCGAAGAGATCATTCGAGGATATGTCCACTTGTTTCCGAGTTGGAGCGAATTCCTACCCATGGTGGAATTCGCCATCAATAATTTGGTGCATGCTTCCACATAGCACACACCGTTTTACGTAAATGGCTTACGCCATCCACGTGTGCCCGCCCTTTTAGAGTGTAACTCATGGATAAGGGGGAAGGGACTCGCTCAAGCAAAAACCGTTTTGGCTCTTGCTCATCACGTGTCGACGCTAACGTCGTCACGTATGATGCCGATGTTGATCAGGTCGACATCGATGAAGAAGATCACCTCAATAATAGAGACGACGCTATTATTGACTCGGATGATGATGACGATGCTGGTATATTCAGCATCGCCAACGATTATGCCAGCGAGGAAAACGACAACCTCGCTGAAGAAGAGAAGAACCTCTCAGCAGTGCGCACGAAGCGCACTGAAAGACAAAACAATGAGTCAGCAGAGAACTTCCTGCTGACTCGAGAGGCGGTAGTCCGTTTCGTTCAGGACTCCATCGCAAATGCGGTGGACCGCCAGAAACGGAACGCAGACAAGAATGGAAGAGCAAATGTTCTTTAATCTAAGGTTAACGACCTAGTACTACTGTCAACGGTAAACTTACCTGGACATGCAGTCACTAGTGTCGGCAGTAGTTTACTACTGCCGAAATACATTGGGCCATTATGAGTGTTGCATCGCAAGGGCAATGCATACACACTCGAATTGACACGTAGGATGCGCACGAATCCTACGTTTTACGTGGGGAGGCTCAGGCCGTACTGTCAGTACGAGCCTTCTTCTTCCGATGAAGATAGCACCCACGTTCAAGAACATCCATCAAGTTCTTGCGTTCGCGCTCCAGACGATCCGTCTGGTCGCGCAGATATGATACCTCGGAACTCAACCGAGATATCTCCCCGCGAGCTGTCGCCAGCTCGCCGAATAGGGAGCGGACATCCCGCTCGACCTGAAGCTGCGCTGTGGCATAATCGGCGCGATCCCTCGCCCGATCAGCCTCGTGATCCTTGCGGCTCTTCCGCACGGTATCAGTCAAAGCGTAGCGCTGGTCGCGCTCGTGCTTCAAGTCATCGCGCAATTCATCGATTGCGCGATCCATCTCGTAAGGGTCGAGATGGTGAACCGAATCATCTGGAGGAGGTCTTTCCTCCTCCACCACATCCTTTGGTGGATGCTCACGGTGATAAACGCTTTCTAGTGGAGCGTATCTTGAATCACCGTGACGATTCAGGATCAAGGACGAGCTACCTCGTCCAGTGGCGGGGTATCCACCCTCTTGGAACAGCTGGGAGCCCCGCTCTCAGCTGTTGATGGATGTTGAAGGTCTCGTCCGCCAATATGACGAGACCCATCCGATAGGTCCACGGGCCCATCGGTAAACACGCGCTTTTGGCGCTTGTAGACGGATTGCAAGTTTGCAATCGCGTCACGCATCTCAACCGAAATGTGTGCCCTTCCTCAGGGCGAACTTAGGGAATACACGTCCCTCTGCGCACGTTGCGAGTTGTCAACACAACTCGCACAAGGATTTCTTCAAGTGAGGCATGGAATGTCTGCCTCACTCTACAAACAGTGCAACCGGTACCTGGCACCGGTTGGCTTTCGCTTTTCGAACCTGAGGCGTACTGCCTCAAGTCTCTTAAGCCACGCTTCTCGTCCAAATTTCTTGACATTTTGGACGAACGCATTCCACGCAGCCATCAACGAGGCCTTGTCACGCTTTTGGTTGCCGTTGTATCATCGATGTCTAAGTAAGTCATCGAGATAAAAGTTTTCTTCAGCGCGAAAGTTGCTCGCTCTGGGATCCAAGCAGTGAAGCTCAGTCGCATCGAATAAGGGTATTCGATGGTGTTGGCTTGTCTAGTGAGACAAGCCATTAATGAGCCGTTTAGGCAAACACTACGGCTTCAGCTCATCACGCTTTACAGTGGTACCTCTGTCGGTACCACGGTTGATATTATGATGATGGCTTGCACCATCGTCAAGTTGCTCGTGCGAGGAACACGAGCTGATCGCGGTGACGAGCAATCATACTCATCATCAGATTCGTCATCACTGCCGAACAGACTGTGTTGCAACTCACGAGTCCGTTCGTTCGGCAGTGACCTTGGCGAATACTGAAGCGTCGTCGGTGATCGAGACGCCTCTGGAACATTGCCCGAGTCAGACACGTCTGACTCGCCAGAGTAGATCACCTCAATGTCGGGGTCATCATGCGCACGCGGTGCTGAACCGCGTGCACCTGCAGCACCTGTTGCTGCAGGCGAAGAACGAGCAGCAGACGACGAATCGTCCGCCGCAGAGGCTGTCACAGCAGCGGGCTGTGCGTGTCTTGAGTCACCCCGCATAGACATGTTTACTATTCGAGGTCGGGTGGAAATTGAATGATACGAACCCAACCAGTGCTCCCTGTTCGAATGGTGCCCAACGGGTGGCCTCCATATTTCGATAGTCACACGGTGACTATCAGTTAAGGGGGGGTCATGTGACGGGGCAGCCTGTTACATGGAAATTGTCATTTGAGAGATAATGAAAATAAAGAATATTACGATGAATATTCTTTCAACAATATCACAAGACATGATGATATTGTCGAAGATGACCGAAGGGTCTACTTATTGGTTGATATCTTGATGATATCAACCCACCAATCGCCGCAAGACGCGCGCAATGAGTGGTGAGTAGACGTCGTCATACATTCAGTTACATTGATATAATAAAGTTAAGTCAATCAGAGAGACAGTGGTTAAAGACTTAATTATATTAATGTAACAGTTTTACTTTTCCCTCGTCTACGCTTCCTCGTTTGCCTCGTGTACGCTTGTCGGGGTACGATACCCTTGCGTTAAGTTCACGCAAGGGTGGGCCCCGTTACAGCCATGTAATGGTTTTAAGTATGAAAACGCTAGCTAGCAAGCCGACAACAAATCGTTGTTTAGCATACCTTGCTTGATACATTACATCGACTGAGATGGGATGAGGCAGATTGACGAACCTGTATGCGCCTGCACTTGGCAGCTGTAGCATCGCGCTTCACGATTGACCTTTGTCTCGAAGACAGTGGAGTTGATGGACATGTCGTGACGGAAGGAAGCGTGATGAGAGCTGCAAGTGAATGAAGCGCGATGTGACGCACAATTTGGTCGTCTCACAAGCCGGTGAAGGGTGGGTACGCATCTGTTCAGCGCACATAAGTTGCGGTATTCAGGACGTCCAGCGCCAACGAATGGATCCGACGAGTCGCAGACGGCCTCCGCCGACTACCTCCGCTACCTAGTGGTGTGCATGACTGATGCAGCTCAACCACATGGACCACCAGCCCCGCCTCGGTATGATGGCCGCTTCATTGACAAAGCGCTGATGATTTAGCCTGTTTCTTCGTCCATGCTTTCTCGCACAGTGACGACAAACGCATACGTCCCCCCTTTTTACCGTGAAAGCTGTTGCCACGCAAGTACCATTGCACAGGAACTACCAACTATGCGACACGAGCGTCAGTATTCTGTGTCATCGCATCGAGGGTGACTTTGTTAAGAATGAAGCACAATTAAGTGTGATCATATTTCGCCGCATGTTTCATGTGCACTGGTAGGACCAGGTTTTACGCTTGTGTGCTTTATGTCTTCCATGCAGGTAGTAATGTTGCATGAATCTTCAGGGCATCCAGACTGCAATCTTCGCATTAAAACCGGTATTTCGCGATTAGTAACATCCTCGTTTGTTGCCACGAACATAACATTCAATCATCATTGCGCGCTCTATCAGCGTGCTTTCCGCTTTGCGTATCGCAAACATCTGCATGACCACGTGCAACAGCGCCGAATTAATTTGATCAACTTTCCGGTATCGTCTCATTTTTGCTGCTACTGTTTACCGCCTTATCACGCCTTAAATCGTTCCTGCACCATTTTTTGCATTATTTGAAGCAACACTGTGATACTGTGCTGTCTGGCTCATCCACATTTAACGGCACGCGAAGCCGACAGCTGCGCATGAACACTTGTGTCTATGAGCGATTTTTCTGGAAGTATCCTGGAAAAGGGAAGCTCACGTCATTGTCTAAAGGCGTGGTCGTGATCTGAACGAAAAGACTTGAATGACCTGAGGCTTCAAGTATGTGCGACCTGTCACTTGAGTGATTGATTGAGATTGATGGGGTCGGCAGGAGTCAAGATGTTTATAGGGGTTTTTCGTGGAAATGTTCCTCCTCGTGCTACACGCACGTTTATTGCATGTTAGGAAAGCTAACAACGAATATCACTTTGGAATTTGCCACCCACAAACACCTTGTTTCTTTTCTCTCTCTTTGCTGCCACACCCTGTGCTTCGCTGCGGTTGCTACCGACAGAGCGCTAAAGCTGTTAGTGTCTAACACGCTAGATCTGGATGATGAGATTGGACATCTGCGCCCTTTATAGACGAATAATAGCAAACGTGTCAGCCTAAGCTCGAAGATCAAACGCGTTTCACTTGCAACACGTCTCTCGACTGCATGAGTCGCAACGGTTGTCAACTAAACAAAGTGAGAGAAAGTGTACAGAAGATAGACGTGCATGTGTTTGAATGATCCCGGCCTTGAGCGTAGTTGTACAATTTGTACTTACTTTTTCATTATTCAGATTTTGGTAATTACATGGTGTGTTATCGGTGTTCTCATCTTGTGATGCCCTTAAAAATTAAATTGGTGCCTGCTTTATTTTCGTTAATACGTGGTGCATGATTTACTTTTCGTAAAGATCTAGAGCTTGTTTTGGACATTTCCGTCATAATATCCAGACGTGGATGAAGATACTGCAAAAGCTTTTGCTAAAAAGTGATCTCGCATGATGAGATTAATGCTTCTAATATTTTGGTGAGAATGCGACCTTTGCACTACTTGGGAGTAGGCAGAGGATGACAGCATGGTCATTGGTTACACATGTCATGATGGTAACCACCAAGCCCTCCGTGCAAGAAAAAAAAGCGACAGACCATACGATTGTGTTATATCAAAATCGTATGAAATAAACATTATCATATGGTACTCCTCTTATGTGAACGCAGTAGCAACAATTTATAGGACAGTCAAAGTTTCTTCAAGATACCTTGTGCTTCCGCGCTTCCTGCCACATTCTGTGCGTGAAGTTTTCGGAAGCACGTTAATGCAATCATTGGTGTAGACTATTTGAATGATCGCAGAGCAAGTCAACCTGCTCCGTTACAATGATGATTTTCTAACTCAGCCTGAAAAGGAAAATAATGACGACCGTAAGTCGTTTCAGATTTTTGTCAAGAATAACAAGCTAGTATCATTTACCTAATGCACTTTGACAGCAGAACGTCAATGCAATAGGAATATCAAGCTTGCACCAGCTAAATGAAAACCATGTTGAGGAAGTCGCTACCAGCAAATGTTGTGGTCTGATACACCCCGTTTCTGTATTCGATGCTCCCCATACATTCCCGGTCTTTCGGAGCTGCACCAACCTCGCTAAGCCGTCTACCCGTCTACCCGTCTGACAAATGATATGTAAAGGTATTTTGATCGAGCAGTGGTATAAGCTACATGCGGACGATTCAGGAATAGACGGTTAGTTATCATCTACAAGTTGTAATTTTTAGCATACACGGCTGAAAAAGCAATGACCTCAGTCATGTGCTTACATTATAATGCCTATCCATCCCACGCGACCAGCCAGCTACGTCTTGCGATGAAACATCAGTCGTATTTGGTCGAGTAACGGATCAATCTCCACCGAGGAGGTGCATTGAAGGTGTGGAGCAATGAAGCAAGATGAATCTCAAATTAATATCGGATGCACGTAGGTATAGACTGACGATACCGGTGGTCAGTCCAAGGTACGGTGCGGCGAATTGCGAGGAAACTTCGCTGCATATCAAAGTAAATTGACCAGCATAGTACAGCAGGAATATCGCAACGCGTACACGATGAGCTGATGGTATACGACAGGGCATCGTGAAATGGTAAAGCACGTTCTCCGGACCCTTTATTGCAAATGGCTTTATCTTTTCATTCTTACCGCTATCATGCTTCGTTAAAGAAACAGGAACTGCGTCGGCGCCTTATCAAGCGCATTCACATCCACAATGAGCGCGTCGTCGAAATCAAGATGGCGGATGGGAGATGTGAGCTCTGTAATATTGCCGCTGCCTTCGTCAGTCATTAGATCCGATGAGTCGTCATACTATGAGAGCTGGTACGACGACTGCGTGGCGACAGCATTTCTTATTCGTGATCTTGCTGACTCTTCTCGGCACATCGACCGAGAACATGCAATGTCTTTTATAATAACCTTTACCTCCTCAATGATGACACCCAAAATCATTATCCTTCTTGACTTTTCTCGGTCGTTGTAAAGGCTCTTATTGCCGGGACGGTGGAGTAGGACTGGAGCAAGTCAATGATCTAGAAAATGAATGCAAAGTGTACTTTTGCTTATCGCTTCGAGGAATACAAGCGTCGAACGGCTGCAAATACAACGCCGAATAGGTCAGAAGGAAGTAGCGCGCAGAATGGCGACCTCGTTACTGTCGCGAGATGATAAGTAGTCAAGTATTAAGCTCACGATCGTGTGTTTGAAGGGCATCCGGTGAAGCCACTCGTAAATACGAACCGCATCGTCCATACTTTTTTCTGCTCCGATGGTACCGGGTGTCAAGCCATTGGCTTTCCGCTCCGTAACTACAACGGGTTGTCTTCGTTTCAGCTTCAACCGATTGTCATCATTATTACAGCGGTCGGGTTTTACCTTTTCTTTCCAGCAAGGAACTTCCTTTGCATCTCGAATCTCTTGCGAGCTACTGGTCGATCGCGCTTGCCAATGCGTGACATGATTGTGACACGTCGCACGCAACACCCATATGTTTCTGACGAAACCTGCTGAGTACCCAATCTCTCCCTATCGGAACCTTCCCCGGTTCATATTCAAAGGTCTTTCACATCACTAGGAGAGGTGAGATGACTTTTCGCAGATTATTCTTGTCTGGTCGTCTGGTCGCCGGTATCAGCGATTCGGTGATACCATCCTGTCTCACATTTTCGGACGTCGAGTTGGTCTTAGGAGAAGCCACATGGGCAACCAACTAGCTGGAAGGCGACAGCACTCAAGGCATCGAGTGGGTACTTGTGGGAAAACAAATACGGGAGCAAGAACAACCGCACGCTACACCTGGTAACGCAAGAAGATGGGCAAGCTGTGGGGCTCGCGTCACGCTATAAGCCATCCGGCCCAAAGTAATGATTCATGTTTTGGACGTTCATGCATCAAATTCGATAGTTACAGTCTGAATTTGGCGGCTGGAGGGTGACATGCGTGTTCTGAGGAGTAAACTTGTTACGAGTGCAAGTTGCGTGACGAGACCCCGGCGGGGGCCCAAATGCGTCTGGCACGCGTTTTGATACAAGTGAGTACAAGTGAGAACAACCCGACCTACGTCTTTGTGGTGCTTCATACAACACATAAAAATCGATAGAACATTTCATGTATGCCCTAGCGTGGATCGAATCTCTGGAGTCGATCTAAGTGCAACTTGCACTTCCAACAAATTATTAGTTTTGTCACGGTTGTTGTGCGGTATAGCAGCAATCTGTGGTATTGTTGATATATTAAAGAGAAGGACGAGAGATGAGAGGGACAACGACTGATCCTGCCAATGCCACAGCAACAATAGTGTAGTGATACCGATATTATGAGGTGATGGGGGAGGACAGTAAGGTCAGGAAAATCGCTCGGCCGCCCGCCGGGCAAAGAGCGTGGCCATTTCCTTCTCACTTCTACGTATGTGCTAACCATGAAGCAATGTTACGCATGGCTTTCACACAAATGCTCAAATACACGCTCTCAACCACACACAAGATTGGGACACCGTAGATGTACATTTACACCTTACGCACATTCGCTGATCGCTTTGACATGCGAGCTTGCAAAGATTGTCGGCACGTATGAATCTGTAGAAGCATCTCACTTGATCACAACGTTTTGACCGCATATCGCATATTCTCGTAGGTGATGTGTCTCATTGTTGCTCTGTGTGAGTCTGCGTAAGGTGACCGTCCAAGCTTTCCCGTAGCCAGTTTTATCGGTCTGTGCGCCTTTACGTTATACTCTCTGTGAACCACACAGAGACACACAGGCAGATAAACTGGCAACAGTGGAGCCTGGACAGTCACCTTACGTAAACTTACAGAAAGAAAGCGGCCATTGCAACGAGCCTTCTGGGTGCCCGGTCTAACGTCTACTGGAGGTTGCATTTGATAGCGCTCAACTTAATGGAAGACATGGAAATCAATTGATCTGCCTTTGTTTGTCATTGAAGTGCCCTTTCTCGCACCTATGTGCTCCTGCCACCAAGAGAGGGAAAGAAGAAAGGAGGATTTGCGCTACCACATTACGACCCGACACGCAGCTGGTAATATGTATCACAGAAAGCCGCTGGTCGAATGGACTGATGTACTTTGCGAAAGCCAGCACTCTCTTCGCTTGTACACCATCTATAAATAATCTCTTGAGAAAAGTTGAGAAAAGTTGAGAAAAGTCACTGGGCGGTTTTGCCACACAAATGTCTTGTCACTTCTGAATTTGCCCACTCGCCCACGCATCGACAGCGACAGTGCCCAATATGCGCTTGCGCTGCATCGGTCTTCTGGCTGCTGCGGCGGCAGCGGTTGCTGCACTCCCATGCGCCGCTCATTCCTCTGACGTCGATAAGAGTGAGCCCAGTTCCCCGATCACTGGACGCTCAGCTGTCGATGGCCGCGACGGCACTGCTGTGAGTCAGACGAGCGACTTAGCGAGTGGGGAAGAGAGGATGAGGCTGAGATCCAGTAGTGAGGCCGCCTTCAATGCTGATGAAGCTGCAGAGAAGTTTTTGCACATTCTTCCTAACAAAATGAGGCCGCGTGTCTCTGCGAATTCTGACGGTCAAGTCGACAAACTGAACGTACAAGCCGTAAGGCGCTACATGGCCTTACATCCTAGCCCCAAGCAAACGATAATTGAAGTGGTCAACAACCACTACAAACCCGACCGAGCAGCAACCGCAAAGACCATACTCTCTGACATTGTGAGGGCGGAGAAATTGCGCAACGAGGCCCCAGGTATATATTTGAAGCCGGTTCTAGCGAAAGGTCATAGGCCTGCGGCAGTCGTCGGTGCTCTCATGAGAATGATTGGTCCGGAAGTTTCCGAAGAGGAATTGGTGCGCATCGTGTTTTTTTTATATCAGTGAGTATGCTAAGAAGCGTGGGAAGCAAGTCGACAACAAAAAGTTGCGTAAAGTGAGGTCGGCAGTCCGTAACATCATGGACAAACTCGCACGTAAGCAACCGGTCGCGCAGACGAGTGCAGGCGACAAATCTCCCACACAGCCTCTACACGAGAGGCTCATAAAATCTGGCGACCAATGAAGTCTTCAGCGGCGTGGTGCACACGTTGCGGGGAGCTCGAAGCTGGAAAAGGGCTTCGCGAATGCTGGCAGGGCATTTATGTCTGACACGCGAAGCGCTTTGGGGTTGTGCTTCCCGACGTCCGTGCAGCTACGTAGGAGTGCCGGTGAACGACGTGTGGCAGGGAGGAAGCTGAGCTGATGATGACGGAAGAGAGCGATACGTTGGTGGCGAAGCGTGAGTGGGTTTTACATGGATATTAGGTGGCAACGATTCGTCAGCGGAGAAACACGACAACGGATTCGTGCGACGTAGCAATGACTCTCGTGTCTTTTTCGTAGCTGGCTAAGAGTAACTGCATAACGTGTTTCCTCTAGTTGCATGAACTGGACAGATCGCAATATATGTTTGAACATCATCTTGACTTTACTTTTCGTGGCGACAGGTCTAGCGACAGGTGCGTAGGCAAGAGGACTGGTCACAAGCGCTGTTGTCAATGCGCATGTATCCAAATGTAAGAAACGCATGCATTTTCCGCTCACTAGACTTTGGTTGATGCTTCATGCAGAATAGATCTGACCTATGCGTTTTGCTGGATCACGGGAGCCATGCGACGAGGTTCTTCTTGATGCCGATCGCAGTACTTTTTAGTGGGCCATGTAATGGTTTGAAGTATGAAAACGCTAGCAAGCCGGCAACAAATCGTTGTCTAACTTACTGTACCTGTGACGGGGTGAAACCGTTTCATAAAATTGATACTAATGTATCATTTTTTGAGCAGTACCTACTCAGACAATACTCAATCAACATCATTCGAGAAGAGTTGATGTTGTCGGAACATTACCTCTACGAGTAATATTCTTGGGTGCTCCACTTTTGGTTGATGTAGTTACATCAACCAGATTACCCACCAATTACTGCTGGACGCGCGCAAAGGGTGGTGAGCAAGAAACCCACATAGGAGATTGTAGTTTAAGATAATTAGGTTACGATAAAGATGGCTTATAAAGAAGCTTAACTATATAAAATACAGTTCTACTTTTCCCTTAGACAGAGCTTTCGAGTTCCGCCTACTTCGATGCGCTACATCGCCACGTGTACGTGACGTCAGTTGCACACAACCTTGTGTCGAACTGACACAAAGCGTGCTCCGTTACAGTAACGGGTTACGCGTCAACTGGAAGTCGACAATAGGTGTGGTGCCCACAAGGGATGGGATCCTCTTTTAAAGTAATATTAGAACACAGTATCAATTGTTGAAGACTGATGTCTGTCAACCATTGTTTACGAGATCTTTTGAGATGTTTATTTAGGACATTAGCGAGTAGGTTAATTACGTTGTTCTAAGATGTTCTTTTAGGTTAAAAGAAGAAATAAAATTCAGTTCCCGTTTTGATCCGATAGACACGTGCCTCTCTGAGGCGTCTTGCGATGGTAAAGAAGAAGTAACGCCTTGTTAAGGCAGCTACTCCTTGTGCACTCTGTGCATTTGATTCTTTGAATCGTTTGGTCCCCCTGGAACAGGGACCGTAAGCCCTCTGAGCTTGTTGACTCTTTAAGTCGGGTTCTTTGAACCAAACCTTAGCTCTCGGAGCCGTTGATTTTTTGAGTCGGGTTTGTGGAACCAAAGTTATTTGTAAGAGCGTTAGGTTTTCCTCTGGATTAAGCAGCTGTGTAGCTCCGCTACACTTCGTAGCAATCGTAGTCAATCTACGCCTAAGTCTTTACATCTGTTTTTCGGTGATGATGGAGCAATAAACACCTCTCGCTGAGGCCCAAAGGGTAGCGCTTGATAAGCTGACCGCGGCCGTAGGCCTTAAATTTGGAAGTTTATGGCTGCACAAGGGCCCGATGCGATAAATCAACGAGTCAAGACAGTCATGCAGTACGAAACGGCCCCTTGTGGGGCAGGTTTAAAATCAAGTAGCATCGGCTATGCGAAATCGCTACGTGACGATGACAGACGAAGAGGATAAGCCTCATCCCCCTCGGGTGGACGTAGAACATAACTGGGGGAAGGAGGGGGAAATCGCACCCTCTGGATCCGTGAGATTGAGATGGCTATGAGGTCTGGCCTTATCTCTCTTGAGGACCATCAAGTCTCGATGGCCATCTATAAGCTCGATGGGAGAGCTAGAAAGTGGGCTCTGACGTGTAGCTCTTCTGTTGACTTGGCGTTTACGACATGGACATCGCTCAAATTAGACCTTATGCGATTTTTGTCGCCGCCAACTAGGCTTATCGCGTGCAATCACGCTTCTTGTCTACCCGACAGGGTAAGAATGAGTTAATGGACTATGTCGAAGAGTTAAAAACTATGATGGCTGCTGTGCAGTCTGAACCTCTACCTGAGACAATCTGTGCGACTGTCTTTATAAAAGTTCTTCGCACTAGCGTGGCCAGAACCGAGGTCTTTCGGGTCCATCCCTCTACCTATGAAGAGGCTTTGAGCATCGCTCAAAGTGCTGAGCACAACTTCAAGTCGACCAGACTTGGTTAGAACGGGTACAACCCAAGCTTTGCGAGGAAAGCCTCAGCAAAAACTTCGGCTTACTTTAAGCTCGAACCGATGAATCTGAGCAATGCTGAAGATGAAGGTGAAGCTGAGCTTCATGTTGCAGAACAACGACAGGATGTGAGACGCTGTTATATGTGCGGAAGAACTAAACACTTGCGTCCCACTTGTCCTTTGCGTAAGCAACGACAGAATCCCGATAGTCAAAACCCCGGCCCCAATTAATATCCTGGTATGGCGCGGGTAAACGTCGATACCGAGTAGGCGCGGGGCGCCCTATTAGGGAAGAACTAGGTTCTGTCACTTCTCCACGAGGTAGAGGAAAACAGGGCTTAGCCTGTCAGCACAGAGCGCGGATACAACTATAGCTTGCTAGTCACTGAGGCGACCGTAAAAGGCTTTGAGAAGCAGTGGTCGGTTTGGATCGATTCAGGAGCATCATGTAATTATGCTCGTCGTCGTTCCTATGAGGGGAGTCAGCGATACGCTGAAGCGCTCAGAGCGCATGAGGGTGATTCAATCACCGTTCGTTCAGCGACTGGTAGTCGCGTCACTGTATCTAAAGTTCCATTTAACTTAGGTGTGAAGTTTTTGGACTTTGACAGCATTGGACGCTGCCTTGTCTTTAGTTAGATGTGAAATATGATCTCATTCTAGGTATGAATTGGCTTGAAAGCCATGATCCATGGATTAGTTGGAGGACTTATATCTTAGGCGCAACGCGCAATGGTCCTAGCAAAGCTTTGGAGAGTCATGAACCCACCTTCGCTAGGCAACAAAAGCACTATTGGCGTGAGCCGTTGACAGAGGATGTCAACGTGCTGGACATGGCTATGCCCGAGTAAGCTAACTCTAATGTCAATGACATAAAGATAAGCGGAGCTCTTTTACCGTATGTGAAACGACTCACATTCCATTGAGTGATACTCATTGTAATACTGAGTCACTGCATGCTGCAAGCATGGTCGGCCTAGGGCCGAGTCATCAGGAAGGTTATTTCTCTGATGTGAGTGAAGTGGCACGTGAAATTCCACCGAGTGAGGGCGGCCGCGACGGCAACTCACTGGATGTCGGTAATGACATTGTTGGCGAAAATCCGAAGCATTTAGGGCAGGCCCACATAATGAACTTATAGTGGTACGTGGAAATTCACTGGGTAAAGTGTTAGAGTTGCGTTACTCTCCACCAGATGTCGGACAAGACATGAGCGCATTGTAATGAGCGTGCTAAGATAGATACCAACCGCGGGGACCCTATTGTCCCGGTCTCTAGGAGGCGTGTGGTTTCTTTGAGGGAACAATATCGGCGTCGGATGGAGACTGTTAAGCGCCAAACGTCCGAGGTGTCACGAAGTGATAATAGTAATATAAAACTATATACAATTGTCCATGGAGTGACTGTACACGTTGATGGCAACAGTAGTCTAAAGACTTTTCCGTCCTTGAATGCTATCTTTGAACTAGAAGTAATGTCAGATGGCGAATTCAGCCAAGACTTGCAGGTAGGGGCGTTATTTGATTTGGTGGTCATTAGACCTGATGTTAAGTTGAAGTCATTGTTGTTATTAGACGAGTCCGTCCTTGAGGCTTGAAAGCGACACTTAAAGCTCGTAGTAGATCTGCTATCCTTCAGGATCCTCTGGGTCTGTTTTATCCTTTGGTAAAGAAATTTAGATTTGTAGTGTTTTACAAACAACCGTCTTTTCTACCTCCTGATAGATGTTCGTCATAAGATTGACTTATTTACTCGAACTACAGACATCGTAACACGACATTTGCCTTTACCAAAGGAACAGTGTCCCGTCATTGACGACTTATGTCGTGCAAAGCGCGCGGCAGGAATGGTACGCGAGAGCAAATCTTTCCATTCCACACCGACCTTCTGTGTCAAAAAGCCCAATGGGAAGTGGCGCATTGTATATCCGTACCATAATCTTAATGCGGCGACCATCCCGGCTTAGACACCAATTCCGAGGAAGGATCTTTTTCAGAACAATATGGTGGGATGTACAATGTACAGTGCTCTCGACTTATTCGATGGTTACCACCAGCTGATCATGCGATAAAGCGATATTCCGCTGACAGAGGTCAGCACTCCGAGCGGTATGCTCTAAGAGTGGCTTGTTATGCCGCAAGGGTTATCGAATGCTCCGGCTACATTCTATTGTCTTGTGACACAATTGTTCAGATCTCACCGGGGTTTATGCATAGACATACATTGATGAAATCTTTGTCCATAGTCGTGCTTTGAACGGTCGGTCAGATGTGGACAATCTCATTGACCATTTACGAGCATTGCTCGAGTGCATGCGCATGAACAAGCTGTACGCCAACGCGTCTAAGTTCATCTTTGATGCAGAAGAGATTCCCTCTTAGGGTGCTTTAATGGTAAGCGAGGCCTTAAAGAGGATCCCGCTAAGATAAAAGCCATTGTTGATTGGTCGGTTCCAAAGAACCAAAAGGACTTACGTAAGTGGCTTGGCCTTGCCAAATACTTGCACAAGCACAGTGCGAATTACGCAGATATGGCTCGGCCATCACTCATTCTCCTTAAAACGGATGTGGAATGGTGCTGGACTAGCACCGAGCATGATGCTTTTCCAGCAGTAAAGGAGAGTCTCCTTCATGCTCCAATCTTGGCTTTGCCTGATCCTGATCGATCCTTCAGTGTTGTCTGTGACGCATCTGACTTTTCCATATGCAGCGCTCTCTTACAGGCAGATTCTGATGGACGGGAACGCGTAATTGCGTTTGAGTCCAGGCAGCTGAAGGCTGCAGAAAAAATTGTCTGTTCATAACAAAGAGCTACTTGCAATGAAGTATTCTCTCGTCAAATTCAGTGTTCATCTTCTTGGCTCTAAGCCGTTTGTGATCGATACAGATCATGCTATACTACGCACTGCGACCCAGTCACCTCATTTCTCTCGGATAATGGCTCGTTCGCTTTACTTCTTTGCCGAGTACAACTTCGAGGTTAAGTATAAGCCGGGCAAGAAGAATGATTTGGCTGATGCGTTGTCACGAAGGCCTTATTATGAGCTTGCTCATGTTACGACTCTGTCGTCGTCGGTCACTGACCTAATCCGTATGACATATGCCAACGATGAACACTGTGTAGCTTTGCTACGTGCTCTGGGGAGCGAGGAGTCTAACAACTCAGACATTAAATTGTCGGCACGATTATGTGCGAGGTTACATAGATATTACATTGATCAACGTATGTTGTGCTAGAGCATTTATGTTCAGGATACCCCTCACATCTTTGTCCCTCATGATGAGGAGTTGAAGTATAGGATCCTCTATGAGGCGCATACTACTGCGGTGAGCGGTCATCTCGGTTGTAAGATGACCTATTGCTCATTTTTCTAAGTGCTATTGGTGGCCGAAAACTGCACTAATGAGTGAGCACATATGTGCGTACGTGTGAAACGTGTCACCCCACGCGGCCGCGCCGCTGGCTTATTTGCCCATACCCAAAGGGTGTTGGAAGTCCATCAGTATGAACTTCCTG
The DNA here is from genome assembly GCA_947650285.1 of Hyaloperonospora brassicae. Taxonomy (NCBI): domain Eukaryota; phylum Oomycota; class Peronosporomycetes; order Peronosporales; family Peronosporaceae; genus Hyaloperonospora; species Hyaloperonospora brassicae. The sequence goes on from CANTFL010001467.1 coordinate 340,454, forward strand.
TTCTAATTACCGAAAGTTTCGTATGTCAATACGAATATTTTGGTCTTTGTTAACCGTTTGAGCAAGGTGGCTCACCAAGCGGCGGTGCCGAATACCATTGATGTTGAAGGTACAGCTACGCTGTTTATCAACTGGGCGTTTCGACAACACAGTTTTCCGTTGACAATTGTCTCTAATAGAGATGCTCGCTTCACTGGGAAGTTTTGGAAGTCCATCTTCAAGGTGCTCGGGCCACGATCGGACATGTACACAGTGGTTCATCCTCAGACTGATGTTCGAACCTAGAGCATAAATTGCATCATTGGCAATACCTTGCGCAGTGTTTGCGCTAAAACGCCTTAGCGTAGGAGTTTCGATGGTCCCTATCGTTTAATTTGCATCGAATAACTCCGTGCATGCCTCCACCGGCTACACGCCGTTCTACGTACATGGCCTTACGCACCCTCGCGTTCCAACAACGCTGCCACTAAGTGGATCAGGGTTAGGTGAGGAAGGAGTTGACGATCGACTTGCTGATATATTTTTTGCTACTGTTCAAAAACAGGTAAGTGAGTTTCATGCAACGCGATTAGATGTCTTACTACATGCATGTGACCCACTGACTGATAGCTACAACAGACAAGAGTTACAAGCAGATGCGAAAGGCAGAGATTGTGCAGAAAGTTATGAGTTCTGAGGCTAAGCTCTACTCAATGCTAGAAAATTACCTACAAATGTAGTGTCTGCTGGCTTCTAGACGAAGTTGCGTCCGCGCTTCATTGGACCATTAATGGTCGTCGCTAAGAAGGAACTTGCGTATACGCTCAACATTCCGGGCAAACTGCGCACCCCCCGTGTTCTACGTTAGCTTGCTTCAGCCGTATCATGATCCGTCCCAGCTGAACTTGATGCGCTTGCGCCGAGACATGTGACACTGCCATCGGTTGCTGAATCCGAAATAGAAGGTCTAGCTGATCCTTCATCCGGGCTTGTCCCAATTCCAAGGCCTACACACGGTCCTGGTTTAACTCCAACGCCTGAATACGGGCTTGCATCGCGTCGAGTGAACTCTGGGCCTTACAAATGTTTCACGGAGACCACTAAGCTTAAAAAAATATTCTCATTATCCTCCATCGGTACACCGCCCGCCACCGACGCTGCTTGATGAGCAAGGAAACTACCAATTCCATGTGGAGAGACGCCTGAAACAACGTCATCGTCATGGCCAATACCAGTATATGGTGAAGTGGCGAGGGTGTCTGGAGTCGGATCTCTAGGAAGTATGAGATAACCCTATGAGAGAATTGCTCATACGCCGTGGATGTTTTTGAACATCGTGGCAAGGGTCATCACTCGACCAAGCGTGCTTCTCATCAATAGTAGTGGTCGGTAGCGATTTGCTCCGCACCATTGGGTCGGAAACTGCTTCTACTGGCGTAGCCGAAGCGTTGCGAGTTCGATTGCGCAGTTGGCCTATGGCCTTGATCTTGGAGTATTGGTACCGAAGCTTTTGTTCCAAACGAATATCAGCCACATCGGCACTTACTTTAAGTGCTTTCATGCTGCTGAGGTGTCGCTTTCGGCACATCCATCGAATGATTCGGTTGTCCTTCTCTTCAGGCAAATCAGCAGCGAACAAATAAATGTGTACACACTTAATCGGTCTAAGTAAAATATCAGGAGCTAGACTCCCATGAGTGCCTTGTACTGACCTTGTGTGGTCAAGAATATTCGAGATATCTCTCATGCAGAATCTGGTGAAAGGCGATGTCTTCTGGCGATCTAGCAACTAATACAATGGCCCATTATGAAAGGCTACGGTCTTCCGTTTGACGGAGACGTTCCTCCACGTCAGGTGTTGAAAACACATAACCGCACCGGGTTTGAACAAGCCTCTTGTCTGAGCGCGACGAAGAGCACTCTCCTCACGCTGGAGAATCAAAGTTTGTTGCAAGTCGAGCAAGTAGGTGATGATGTGCTCACCAGCATCTGTTGCATGATGCTGCGCCATGTGCGCGGTGGTTTCACAAATTTCAACAAATGGATTTGGTGCTGTGAGAGGTCGAGACTCATCCACAGGGGTAAAACACATTGTCCCATCATCTCCACGGATATTGGTATCGCTGCCATAGTCCACATCCTCATCAAAGTCGATGTAGGAGGAAAGAGTCCGAGACTCGTTAGGTGGCGATGCCATAATACTTCGTGTTTTATCTAATCGTAAGGTTAAGCGTACACACACCGACCTCTTCGGAGAGATAATTCGATCGACGTTTCTGGGTAACGTCAGTATGGTGGAAGGGGGGTGCAACGGGGATACAAAACAGGTGTGTATGCAACGAATCACAAGCCACATGTAGATTACAAAGGACGAAGTCCCACAAAAAGTAGAACTAGACCACCGTATTAAATGTCAGGGCTGACGTTTCTCAGCCACCGAGTGAAAAGGTCTTTTAGGAGGTAATAATTAGAACAGCAGTGACCAGGTCAAGTACGTTGTTCTGAGGTGTTCTTGTAGACAAACAGAGATAAAGTTCAGTTATCATTTTGATAAATAAGGCACGTGCCTTACGAATCGTCTTGTGATCGTCAGAGAAGTTAAGCAACGCCCTGTTAAGGCATCTACTCCTAGTGCACTCAGTGCTGTGATTCTCTGAATCGTTTGGTCCTCCTGGAACAGGGACCATAAGCTCTCTGATCTTGTTGGATCTCTGAGTCGTACTCTTTGAACGAATGTTGCTCGTGAGAGCGTTAAGTCTTCCTCTGAATTAAGAAGCTGTGGAGCTCCACTAAATCTCCGTATGTGCTAACCATGAAGCAATGTTACGCATGGCTTTCACACAAATGCTCAAATACACGCTCTCAACCACACACAAGATTGGGACACCGTAGATGTACATTTACACCTTACGCACATTTGCTGATCGCTTTGACATGCGAGCTTGCAAAGATTGTCTGCACGTATGAATCTGTAGAAGCATCTCACTTGATCACAACGTTTTGACCGCATATCGCATATTCTCGTAGGTGATGTGTCTCATTGTTGCTCTGTGTGAGTCTGCGTAAGGTGACCGTCCAAGCTTTCCCGTAGCCAGTTTTATCGGTCTGTGCGCCTTTACGTTATACTCTCTGTGAACCACACAGAGACACACAGGCAGATAAACTGGCAACAGTGGAGCCTGGACAGTCACCTTACGTAAACTTACAGAAAGAAAGCGGCCATTGCAACGAGCCTTCTGGGTGCCCGGTCTAACGTCTACTGGAGGTTGCATTTGATAGCGCTCAACTTAATGGAGGACATGGAAATCAATTGATCTGCCTTTGTTTGTCATTGAAGTGCCCTTTCTCGCACCTATGTGCTCCTGCCACCAAGAGAGGGAAAGAAGAAAGGAGGATTTGCGCTACCACATTACGACCCGACACGCAGCTGGTAATATGTATCACAGAAAGCCGCTGGTCGAATACACTGATGTTGTAACGGGGTAAGCCTTGTGTCCGTTCGACACAAGGTTGTGTTGAACCGACGTCACGTGCACGTGGCGATGTAGCGCAGCGGAAGCAAACTGAACCCGAAAGCTCCGTCGAAGGGAAAAAGTAGATCTGTATTTTATATAGTTAAGCTTCTTAATAAAATATCTTTTGTCTTAATCGAACTATCTCAAACTACTATCTCCTATGTGGGTTTCTTGCTCACCACCCATTGCGCGCGTCCAGCAGTAATTGGTGGTTTATCTGGTTGATGTAACTACATCAACCAAAAGTGGAGCACCCAAGAATATTACTCGTAGAGGTAATGTTCCGACAACATCAACTCTTCTCGAATGATGTTGATTGAGTATTGTCTGAGTAGGTACTGCTCAAAAAATGATACATTAGTATCAATTTTATGTATCGGTCTCACCCTGTTACAGATGCACTTTTCAGAGGCAGAAGTCTCTACTGGTTGTTGTTGTGTGCCAATAATTGAACTTTTTATAGACATTTGATAGGGCTTACCGGCGCTTGTCGACAGGCTCAAGGCGAAGGCGGTCAATGATAGGAGAACACGCGCTTCTCTCCGTCGCGTCCGCGGTAAGTGTGGGACCATAGCAAAGGCCTACATAATTATTAAGTCGGGTCAGGACAACGCATTGCGTCTGGGCAGCTAAACATGTACGATGCTGATCATCATGAGGACAGAATAGTTGCAGGAAGGTACTAGTGTGTAAAGGGTGCACAGAGAATATATATGATTAAATTTGGAAATACTAGAACGCCGCAGTGCTCAGGGAAAAATACTTGCCCACTCACTGGACAAGAGAAATAGCGTACTGTCCACGCACACACCAATTAGTTTAGTTGTACGTGCGCCAGTAGGCAAGTCCATGGTCTGCTCGTGTATGAGAAGTGGGTTTTAGCTGATCGGTTACAGGATGATGGTGATGGACTGAACCCGTTTGAAAATCCAGTTGGTAGCTCCATGCCACGCTATGTCCGAAATCGATCTGGACGGATAAAAATGTCGTTATATACAGGGCAGCGTCTGTAGATCTTAGCGGAACACAGCCAACTTTTGTTGCGTGCTTGTATTTCCTGCGGGCGAGGTCGAGAGAGAGCGTAGAAAAGTTTAAATTGCAATTTCAATGGCCGTTCTTTATGCATGTCATGCGTTGATGGAGCGCGACCCCCTATGATCACCAGTACCGATTAGTGACATCCACAGTCTACCTCCGTGACACCTTCCGAATCTTACAACTTGGCTTCTGACCTTTAAAAATCTTGCAGATAGGTACACGGTCCGTGTAATTAGCCTGTCTGTATTTTTGAGAGTTCAAATTGACTTTTAGAAATACTTATCACTCGTAAGATGTCTGTTGTGCGGAAACCACCTCTGTCATCTACCATGACATGTACTTACTCCTACTGCGTTCCTCATTCTGCTGGCTCGATACTCCAGATGTCACGAGGGACACCCTTGAAAAGTCACGTGATAATAATTTTGACCATGTCCGGATTCAAAACGGTGTGCGCACTCTTGGCAGGATGGATGTCCTGCGCGTCTTTCGCGCTTCATCTGATTCAGGGGACAGTGGAAGCATGGATTGGAGGCCTGTTCCACTTAGATAGTCACATCGTGTCATCTTGACATACTCCCTGGACGCTTCCGTGGTAATTGACTTGCTCCATTTTTCGGGCCGAGCCCGTCGCACAATCTAGTACTGACGTGCCAGGCGCACCACGAGACGAAGAGTATTGTGGCCTAGAGCTTACCCTGAATAAACGACCGGTGCTATATATCAATTATGTTAAAATATATCTCTCCCGACAGGTCAACAAGGTTCTGAAGGTCAAGTGCAAGTGCAAGATCTAGTACATATAAGTACGACCTCACCTGATTGGCTACTAGTATGTCAAAATGACAGATGGGACGAAACAGACGGTCGCCATGTGACAAAGCAACACATAGGACCGAGAGATATAGCGTTCATGTGACAGGATGTCGCTTTGGACGACGAGAGACGGAGATCATGTGTGACTTGTCATGGCCAAGTTCCAGCTTCCTTTATTCTGGTCATACATATCGTAGTGTTAAAGATTTTTATTCTTAGCACTCAATATACTTCACTTTTACTTCTCGTTACCTTTACACAAGTGCAACAACCGCCTTTCAAAAATAGATCATCACGTTCTAAGAAGAGTTCACTTTCTTTAAGTGGGCATCGCGCGCAGCGAATGGACAGTCGCGAGGAAAGGCAATTCATGAAGAGCGGAAACTAACGCAGGCACGGTAATGTCGATCTCCTTCGGGCATTCCCCGTGCCGCGAGATACCGGGTAATTGCTTCGCTTTCACGTCGGAAGCTGCATTGTCTCTCATAGCACACGTAGCAAAGAACAATAATCCTCCCTTTTGACATAAGCCCCACTTAGTAGGGAGTTCCCGTCCCCGGTAACGGAGACACGTGACTGGCGCTTCAGATACCTCCGTCTATGTCCATTGTCGCTCAAAGAGCGCAAATTGGGAAGTGAATAGAGATGATGATGGACACTTTGTGTACGCTCAAGCGTCTTGGTGACGTTTGATTACAATTTTTTGTAACGGACACATAAAATGAAACCTCAGCAGTTGGTTATATGAAGAGGGAAACGACCCAGGCGACACCATTGTAGTGCTTTTACAACGAGTAGCTGAATGCATGTATAAGTTTTCTAAAAATAATATGCTTTCCAATTTACCTCCTGACTACAAGTTTTCTCCTCTGATACCGAACCTAGTTAGATAGCCTGTCTGATTCACAAAACACTCTTCACGTTTGCACCATCCAGGTGATATATATATGTAAAGGCAGACTCTCCATTACAGCTACTTATCACTATATCAGGCGTCGTGACTATAAGAACGCGAGAGGCATCGGCCTCGCCGACAAATCAGTGGCTTCTAAGACACAACGAATCGAGCATTCGATCACTTAACCTACTTAAAAACAATAACAATACTCAGCGGCGTGGAGGTTCTACGCTTTACGGGACGATATAGAGGGGAATGCAGCTATCGTGACTCCGACTCCAATTTAGAAGCGGTACCCATTAAAACGGCGCTGTCGACCGGGTTAGCGGTTGAGACAAGAACTTGGGGAGTGGGTGGTACAAACTCCGGAGCAACTTATCCAAAATACTACTTAGGTCAACAGGCATTGGGAGGCTTTGCTTGCGGGAGCCTCTAGCTGGTGGGAAGAGGACGAGTTTGTGATTTCGTATCACAACACCTTTCCGCAACGCCCACTGGGTGGTGGCGATATGCCATACATTGTTTTTAGGCCACGGGTAAGTAAAGTACGAAGCCATGGATACGCGATTGCAGCGGCGAAATGTTGGCGATCAGCAAGTACTCCAAGCTCGATGACTGTCAGTTAATAGCGCTGGACATATCGCGCACAGGTCCGTCGGATTCTTTCATTTAGATACCCCGACGAATGACTCATCCTCGGCGCAATACAGCTGCGAAATACGGCGCTGGGAGACGGCCCTACTGCTTCATAGCCCGGGTTACCCATAGGACCTGAACTAAACACGTGCCAGCCGCTGGAACTCCGGTAAGCACAACCTTTTAAGGCGTGCTATCACTGGAAACTTCGAGCACCCGGAATAATTGAGGGCCTATTAAAGGCCTGCGCATAAATCTTTTCACGGTCTGTGACGCTGCTTCAAGGTCACAATAGGCTACTATGGTTCGTAGAGGGGTCTCTTTCACAACTTGGCATTGGCGATTCTATCGAACGCCAGACAACAATATTGTTACGAGTCACCGACGACTACGTACTGTTGAACCAGTACGGAGTTTACTATCACTGACTGTAGTGATATTCAGTGCCCAGCTAGGTGTAGAACTACACAGAGGAAGGCAGAAAGACTGAGGTGAAAGACTCTAGTCGTAGGAAAAGTAAAACTGTTATTAATATAATCAAGTCCTATAACTCTTGTATCTCTGTTTGTCCTGACTTAATTATACTAATGTAACTAAATGTATGGTGACGTCTACTCACCACCCATTTCGCGCGTCTAGCAGCGATTGGTGGGTTGATATCATCGCGATATCAACCAATGAGTAGACCCTTCGGTCATCTTCAACAATATCATCATGCTCTGTGATATTAGCGAAAGAATATTCATCGTAATATTATTTATTGTCATGTTATCCTTAATGACAATATCATGTAACGGGCTACTCCGTTACATCACCCCTCCCTTAATTGATAGTCACCGTGTGACTATTGAAACTTTTGTGGCCACCCGTTGGATACAACGAGACGGGGAGTACTTGTTGGTCGATTTTATTCATTCTGGTTTGCCTTGCATAGTTAACATGTCTATGCAAGGTGGTACAAGGACGACACAGTATGGTGCTGAGCCCGCCTGTGCGGGAGACGACTTGTCGTCTGCTGCTCGTTCTCAGCCTACAGCAGGTGTTGCTGCAGGCGAATGTGGTGTCGCATCTCATGCATACAGTGACCCCGTGTTAGGTATTAGCTACTCTGTCGAGTCAGATGTGTCTGACTCGGAAATTCCTTTGGAGGCATCGTGCTCACATGCGGTTCCTCGTTCATCAAGAGACCTGCCGAAATTATGGACTCGCGATATGCGTCACAGTCTGTTCGGCAGTGATGATAAGTATGGTAATGAGTATGATAACTCATCACCGCGATCAACATGTGCGCAATCGCACGAGCGATTCGACGATGGTGCGAGCCGTCGTCATACTGATAACCGTGGTACCGGCATAGGTACCACTTCGAAGCGTGATGAGCTGAAGCCGTGGCGTTTGCCTGAAAAGCTCATCAATAGCTTGTCTCACGAGACAAGTCAACACCATCGAATACCCTTATTCGATGCGAGTGAGCTTCACGGCTTGAGACCAGCGCTAAGAGCTTTCGCGCTGAAGAAGACTTTGATCTCGATGCTTTCCTCGAGCATCGATGATACAATGGCAACCAAAAGCGTGACAAGGCCTCACTTTTGGCGGCGTGGAACGCGTTCGTCCAAAATGTCAAGAATTGTGGACGAGAAGGCTGGCTTCAAATACTTAAAGCAGTACGCTTAAGTTTAAGAAGCAAACGCCAACCGGTGCAAGGTACCGGCTGCATCGTTTGTCGAGTGAGGCAGACATTCCTTGCCTCCCTTGGGGAGATCCTGGTGCGAGTTGTGTTGAAAACTCGCAACGTACACATAGGGATGTTTATTCCAAAAGTTCGACCTGGGGAAGGGCACACATCTCGGCTGATATGCGGGACGCGATTGCAAACTTGCAATCCGTCTACAAGCGCCAAAAGCGCGTGTTTACCGATGGGCCCTCGGACCTATCGGATGAGTCTCGTCATACCGGTGGACGAGACCTTCAACGTCAGCCATCAGCTGGGATCGAGGTTCCCAGCTGTCATACGATGGTGGGTACCCACGCCAGCGGACAAGGTAACTTGTCCTCTCCCCATTCTTCACGCAGTGGCTCAAGGTACGCCCCACGTGAAAGCGCCGACGACCGTAAGAATCCACCAGTGGTTACGGTGGCGGTGGAAAGACAAGGTCCAGCTCAATTGCCGGGACTGAAGGAGACTTTGGGTAACCATTGACGTTACCTGACCGAGTTTGGGGTGGTCGTCGATCACGAATACGATCGTCGGCACGACATGCTGGCGACCGTACGGCGCCTCCGTAATGGTAGGGAGAAAGACCGATCGGATTTCGTGCTCTTTCAACTCGAGAGCGAACGCGAGAAGTACCGTTTGCGCGACGAGCTAGAGGCGGCTCGTCGTGAGACCGCGTCGCTGAAGGACCAACTTGAGTGTTTGGTCCGTGATCACAAGAATCTGTTGAGAATTCTTGAGCGTGCCGGCTGTCTCCGTTCTCGCAAGAGGTATCGTACTGATAGTACGGACGGAGACGACCAACATAAATTGTAGAACGCGTGCGTATCCTGCAAGGAAACTCATTCGTGTATGCATTGCCCTTGCGGTGCAACACACGAAATGGCCCAATGTATTTCGGCAGTAGTTTACTACTGCCGACATTAGTGACTACAAGTCTAGGTAAGTTTACCGTAGACAGTAGTACTAGGTTGTTAACTTTAAATGAAAGAACATTTGCTTTTCCATTCTTGTCTGCGCTCCGTTTCTGGCGGTCCACCAAATTTGCGATGGGGTCCTGAGCAAAACGGACTACCGCCTCTTGAGTCAGCAGGAAGTTCTCTGCTGGCTCGTTGTTGTGTTTTTCAGTGCGCTTCGTGAGCACTGCTAAGAGATTGCTCTCTTCTTCAGCGAGGTTTTCCACTTCCTCGATGGAATAATCGTTGACGATGCTGAATATCCCAGCATCGTCACCATTGTCTAAAGTAGCAGCAGCGTCATTGCTACTGCTAAGATCAACTTCTTCTATGTCGACATAATCGACGTCGACATCAAACTTATCGGCATGTGCGATGATACTTGATGAGCAAGAGCCAAAACGGTTTTTGCTCGAGCGAGTTCCTCCCCCCCAAACCCAGAGTCGCTCTGTATAAGGGCGAGAATAAGTGGGTGCCGTAAGCCATTTACGTAGAATGGTTTATGCGTTGTTGACGCATGCACGAAATTGCTGATGGCAAATTCGACTATCGGCAAGAACTCACTCCAACTTGAAAAGGAGTGGACGTATCCTCGAAGAATTTCTTTGTGGACACGGTTTGCACGTTCCGTCTGACCATCTGTTTCAGATGATCAGAGGTTGACATCTTCAACCGTGTTCCCAGTGTGCGGAACACGGATTGCCAAAACGCCGCCGTGAATCGAGAATCACGGTCGGATACGAGTTCACGGGGTAAATCGTGGAGTCGAAACGCAGTGTCGATGAAGGCACGCGCACAGCCGTGGGCTTTGATCGATTCTTGGGTTGCAGCAATATATACCATCATGCTGAAACGATCCATAAACACAAGTATACCATTTTTCTTGTGAGAGTCTTCGGGAAACCCAAAGACAAAGTCCATGGAAACGGACTCCCAAAACTCTGCCGGGACCGGCAGATGTTACATTAGAGCACAGGAAGAAGGGCTAAGCTTCACTCGTTGACAGACTTCGCAAGAACGAATGTACTTGTGCACAAACTCATACTGGCAGGGCCAGTAATAGTTACGACTTACCGTAAGGTGGGTCTTTTCCCTACTACGATGACCGCATGAGGACGCACCTTGACATTCGAACATGATCCGTAAACGCAAATCATCATGATCGGAAACGACGACACGAGATGTGTCGTCGGCAACTGCTGTGTAGTACAGGAGGCCATTGTGAGTCGTATACCGATCCAACGAGGAACGGTATAGAGCCAGTAAATCCGACAAGGATTTCCGGGATGGGCTCGCAAGGTGACCCATCAAACGACGTAGAATCATATCCCCTTCGTATGCCTTCGTCACGTCATCGAGTAAAGACGATGACGGCACACTGACTAAAAGTGCTGCAACAGTGGGCAAGGCCTCACTGTTGGCGCGTGTTGTCGGCTCGAAATCGGGTCGACGTGATAGCGCATCAGCGACGACGTTTAGTCGTCCTGGCATATACTCCACGGAGAAGTTGTACTCCGCGAATTAAGACATCCACCACTCCATTCGTTGCGAGAGGTGTGGACTGTTTACGGCCGTGCGTAGTGACGCATGGTCCGTATAGACAATAAACGGTCTATCACCGAGGAGATATTCGCGGAAGTTGGCTAGTGCGTACTTCATGTCAAGTTGTTCCTTATCATGCACTGGATAATTGCGTGTAGCTGGTTGCAGATGACGCGATTGATAGCAGATGACGCGCTCTGCTCCATCTGCGTCGAACTGCATTAATACACAGCCGGTAGCAAAATCGCTGGAGTCACAGACCACATTAAAAGGTCTGTCCTGATCTGCAACTCGGTAAGATGCGTGCTTTCATCAAGCTTTCCTTGATGCTTTCAAAGGAACGCTGGCACTCAGCGTTCCATGACCACTTGACATTTTTCTTGAGCAAGCAAGAAAGATGAACAGTCATCTCGGTGCAATCGCGCGAGTACTCGTGTAGGTACGCCGCAAGACCAAGGAACTTCCGAAGTCCCTTGACATCAACTGGCACTGGCCAGGTTCGGTGATCGCCTTGATCTTTTCGGGATCAAGGCGTACGCCGTGTTTACCCACGATGCACCCAAGAAGTGGTATTTCGCTAGCCTCGAATCTACACTTCTTGAGTTTGCGTACAACTTATGCTTGCGCATAAGTTGAAGGACCTGACTAACGTGAGTTCTATGAACTTCAACGTCCGTCTTTCCGTCCATAGCCTGACTATGGACGAACACATCGTCGAAGTAACTCGGTGCGAAATCACGCACCGGTCTCAACAGATGTGTTGCACATCTGTTGAATGTTGCAGGGGCATTGCTCAGCCCCTGTGGCATCACTAGCCACTCCCACAGCATCCCGCTGGGGATGCTCACTGCCGTGTAACGGGATGTCCCGTTCACGCATCAGGATCTGATAGAATCCGTCCATCAGATCCATGGACGAAAAGATGGTACTCTTTGACATATCATCTATGATTACGTCCTTCCTCGGTATCGGCGTCTGAGCCGGTACCGTTGCAGCATTCAATTTGTTGAATGCGTGCACTATCCGCCATCCTCATGTGGCTTTCCGCACACAGAAGGTCGGAGAGCTGTGAGGGGATGTTGATACCCTCACATGGCCCGCTGCTAAGCGATCGGTAAAGAACTTGTCGATCGATAGCACCTGTTCACGAGGCAGTGGCTACTTCTTCATGACACAGTACTTCAAGCCCGGCTTAAGGTCGATCTCGTGTCGAGTGCCTTTGCCCTTCGACATCCCCTCACAGCTCTCCGACCTTCTGTGTGCGAAAAGCCACATGAGGATGGCGGGAATTGCACGCATTCAACAAGTTGAATGCTGCAACGGTACCGGCTCAGAAGCCGATAACTCGCATGGCACGAATTTAGGTAATACATCCTTGAATTTTATTAAATCCTTAAACGAAGGATTTGCCTGGAGAGACTTCCAGGATTGAGACGTGTAACGATCAATTATAGTCTTCTCATCGAGGACACTTTCGTCCATCGATGAGCTGCTGAGAACTTTCTCGGTCTCAGTAAACACCGTTGCCGATTGAATATCGGTCACATACTCGTCCTCTGTGACGAGTATGCAGATCTGCTTGAATTCGCCACTGCGCAGATCACGCAAGAACCGTTTCGGTTCTACTGTCGGCAATTGAGTTATCTCCGAAGTTAGTTTCGGAGGCACAACTAGATCAAGCGTATAAGCGCCTACGCTTGATCCATCATTGACCAAAAAATATACTGTATCGATAAATTTCTGGGAAGTCACATCCACAGGGTCCAGAAAAGCTTTCTCTACAACGTATTGATCATCCACATTGGGTTCTTGTACAGTCGTGCTAACGACCGTGCCACGAGTGAGGCCATTGCACTCGCTCGTAGTACACCCACATGAATGTGGGCGTTTCAAAATATTCTTCAGATCGTCATCTGAGGAACAAGTAGTAAGTATCGTAACTGATCAATTCTGCCAGCTCACTCTTGGCACGTATCTCCTGAGCCAAGGTAGTGCTAGGATGACATCAAACTTGTCATCCAGGTCGAGTACGATGAAGTCATCATCGCACTGTTCGCTTTTTAACGTGTAGTGGATTCCGACTAAACGTTCATTCACAGTGATCTATGCGTCTGTCACTAGGCGCACGTCATTCTCGTTGAAGGGATGTCCCGCTCCACGAAGTTTGAACTTCCTGCCTCTAGCGACTTGAGAAGAACAAAACGTTTCGACGCCCCACAGTCAACTAGGGCACAAATTGATAAGTCCTTTGTCACTTTCAATATCAAGGTTATAAGAGACACCTCAGCACCAAGTCCAGAGACACACAGGGACTGCATGTCGGGCGTAACCTTTGTCAAGGGATTTGCAAATTATCTTGATGTTGCTGGATCAGTAGGGCGCTCCGCTCCTACTGACCCCGACCATTTTTTGATGGTTTGTCTCGCTGTTGCGGCTTTGCAACAGCATCGGACCCTCGCCCTCCAGTTCTTCTTACTAATGGACGGTTTATGCGCTCAACACCGCGAGGTCCTGAGCGGTGGATACTGCATTCATATGCGTAGTGTCCCAGTTTATGCCAGCGATGGCATCACACCGATCGCTTATCATTCGCAGGGAGAGGTTTCATGCCCTCAACATTACAGATGTATAATGGCTTTGGACCTCCGACCGCTGATCGTCTCTGCGGACGAAAGGGGGTCAGCGTTGTGTGAGCCTGTCTCACACTAAAGTCTTCCTGATCCGCAGCAAAAGTTGGTTCGGAGAGCGTCTTTAGCTCTCCGCGGAACAGGTGATCCCAGACTGAACCATCGGACAGCCCTTAATTGAATATTGTTATCAACACAAATTCACTCACAGGGTTTACTATCATGCAGCTTGCAAGGTAGTGTGGTAAAGCGAACTTTCTGGAAAGGGTAGACTCAAGGAGGGATGGACCGGAGGGACAGGGGCCTCGCGATCGGAAAGGGACTGGAGGCCAAGGGGCCACAGAGGAGAAGCGGCCGTTGGGTTTCAGCCGTTGAGAGCGGCACCAATGCGGATCGTTCTCAACCACTCGTCGGTCGACCGGGCCACTCGTCGGTAGGTACGGCCGACCAAGGCGGCCTCGGTCAACCAAGGCGGTCTCTGTCACCCATCGGCCGACCTGGTCACCCTTTGGTGGGCACGGCCAATCAAGGCGACCTCGGCCGCCCAAGGGCCGACCTGGTCACCCTTTGGTGGGTACGGCCGATCAAGGCGACCTCGGTCACCCAAGGGCCGACCTGGTCATCCATCGGCCGACCCGGACTATCAAGATCAAGCGTCCCAGACCACTCAGCATAGTGAGTCCAGGCGTAAGGCAAGTACAGATTAAAGGAGTTTAAAGGATAGGACATTATTAATTACTACTCAATTTGCGATCTAAGCCACACGTCTCGTGAGCCAAGAAGCTTGTAAGTCTACCAACCTGTTCCGGGCCAGAAATCTATTTGGCCCACCCGTTGAATAGACAGTGCTGGTAAGACTCAAGTGCAAATAGAACCCCAGGAAGTATATTGGCCTGTAGGTTCGTGGAGTAGCACCCCCCCAACTAAATCCCGCTATAGGAAGCGGTCTCTATACCCTAGTGATAAGGGAGAGGATACATAAAGGCCAGGCGGTGGACAACCCTGAGACACATAAAGGCCAGGCGGTTAACACCCCTGAGATAAGCAAAGGCCAGGCGCTACTAGCCCTGAGAACTCTGGTTATAAGTCCACTCTCAACCAAGTTGACCGAGTGGCTGCCCTAACTGGACCCCGACTGAAGCATATCCACTCGGGGCCCCCAAGGTCGACACACACCAAGACCGACATCTAACTCCATCGCCACGTCCTCCGAAGAGTGATACCCGCCAAGCCGACGGGTACACAAGGTGAGTTTAAGATCCAAGCGGAACAGGAGTACCCCCTCCTCAAGTCGGCAGTCCGGCACAGTGGGCGGTTTGGAGTCACGCCAATCGATTTAGCGACCCACTCCACCACAGTAGCGTACATGCTGAGCGTAAGCGTGAACATTACGCTTACCCTGCTTGATTCCGATGAGTTCAGATAGTGTCTAGAAATCTGCCCTGGGAGGCTCAAACGTCTCGCTGAGCAGGGTCTTGAAGATCCTCAACGACCCAAACACGTTTAAGTCGTGCAACTTGAGATTCGAGGCCCACTTCCTGGCGTCCCGTGTCAAGTACGACTGAGCGAATGCAACTCGCATTCGCTCATCTTCTATGCGGCGGGCCTCGTTGGCATCGTCGAATTCGACAAACCATCTTAACAGGGAGTCGTCCTCGACTCCGTGATACTTGGAGATCTCTAGCTTTAGAGACCCCGGTTGACGCCCCCGTGTCGACTGCGCGGACTAAGAATGTCTCAGCTCTTCGTTCCGCTGATGACCTTGTTCTTGCAACAAGGTCACCTGCGCTCGCGACTCATCAAATTTTCGTTGCAAGAACTTGCTAATGACGGAGTGCTTCTGGACTCTATCCCTTGTGGATAGCATGACCTAGATAGCTTCTTTGCCAACGGCCGAACTCATTCGTTCGATCGCACTCCATTCTTCATCGCTCAAATGGGAGTAGCTTTTACGGGTTCCGTGAAATCTGTCGCCTTCTACTATGTCTAACATGTTGATGTTGGGCGACGCGAGTGTGGTCCTTGGACGGACTACAAAGTTTTACCAGGTGTAACGGGTACCGATGACTACGTACTGTTGAACCAGTACGGAGTTTACTATCACTGACTGTAGTGATATTCAGTGCCCAGCTAGGTGTAAAACTACACAGAGGAAGGCAGAAAGACTAAGGTGAAAGACTCTAGTCGTAGGAAAAGTAAAACTGTTATTAATATAATCAAGTCCTATAACTCTTGTATCTCTGTTTGTCCTGACTTAATTATACTAATGTAACTAAATGTATGGTGACGTCTACTCACCACCCATTTCGCGCGTCTAGCAGCGATTGGTGGGTTGATATCATCGCGATATCAACCAATGAGTAGATCCTTCGGTCATCTTCAACAATATCATCATACTCTGTGATATTAGTGAAAGAATATTCATCGTAATATTACTTATTGTCATTTTATCCTTAATGACAATATCATGTAACGGGCTACCCCGTACAAATACCGCTCTTTGACTATGGGGTCTAGTTTTCGAGGCGCATCCGCGGCTGCACCAGTTTCCGTGGTCCGTCCCGGATGTGACGCCTAATCGGTCCGTCACAAAGGCATTAGGTGCCCAAGCATTCCGATATTGCAAAAAGCATTAGCCGGACCACTGCTGAAATTTGTCGCCGAACTAGACGCAAAGGCTGCAAAAGACGACTGGCAAAGCGCGACGCTGATGATGGGATCATGTGACTAAACTTGTCGTGGGGTTTGCATCACTGAATGTCAAGTATGGACTGGTTATAGGGTCGCGTTGGGCCAACTCAACCTCTACCATGCTGGGCGGGCCGAGGACAACAGTTGGCGGAAGGTGTTGGAGTGCCGCGGACGCATTGATACCATGAAACATTTTGTTCTGGGTGTGTCCCTGCGCCGTTGCTCTTTGGAACAAATCGGTCACGCATTGGACTAGGGAACGGGCGTCCTGCCAGCGTACTCAACAATTCATTGTAGCATGTGCAAGCAGACACGCCCACGAATACCGAGATACCGGGCAGAGATGTTGAAGTAGCGATTCCAGGACGATGTGTTGGAGGCAGAACACGTGTGGAAGCGACTCTGGCACATCCTTGTTACGATATGCCAAACGAAGCTGTGGAAGGATAGAAATGACGCTGTCTACCGCGCGGCATCCATTGATATCCGTGGGATCACAATAAGTTATTGAGCCACATGTTTCTTGTAACGGGGCACACCCTTGCGTAACTTAACGCAAGGGTTTTGAGTGCCCCGACAGACGTACACGTGGCAAGCGAGGAAGCGTAGGTAGGGTAAAAGTAGAACTGTTATATTAATAAATTAAGTCTTTAAACTACTGTCTCTTCGTTTGACTTAATTCAATTATACTAATATAACTGCATGTATGGTGACGTCTCGTCACCACTCATTGCGCGCGTCTTGCGGCGATTGGTGGGTTGATATCATCACGATATCAACCAATGAACAGACCCATTGGTCGACCCTTTAATATCACCACTTTGGTGATATTGTTTTAAAGAATATCCATCTTTATATTCTTTATTGTCACTTTCCTTAAAGTGACAATTTCATGTAACGGGCTACCCCGTTACATCACCCCCCCCTTAACTGATAGTCACCGTGTGACTATCGAAAACATGGAGGCCACCCGTTGGCCACCATTGGGACAGGGAGCACTTGTTGGGTCCGTTCCATTCACTTTCCGCTTGACCTCGCATAGTTAACATGTCTATGCGAGGTGACTCAAGACCCACACAGCCTGGTGCTGTGCAAGCCTCTGCGGCAGACGCTTCGTCGTCTGCCGCCCCTTCTTCGCCTGCAGCAACAGGTGCTGCAGGTGCACGCGGTATCACACCGCGTGCGCACGATGACCCTGATGTAGAGGTCATCTACTCTGGCGAGTCAGACGTGTCTGACTCGGGCAATGCTCCAGAGGCGTCTCGCTCACCGGCGACGCCTCAGTATTCGCCAATACCACTGCCGAACGAACGGACTCGTGATTTGCATCACAGTCTGTTCGGCAGTGATGATGATGATGATCAGGGTGGTGAGTTCTATTCTTCACCACCGCCGGCTCGTGCGTCTTCGCACGAGCGTGATGACGATGGCGCGAGCCGTCGTCAATCTGGGAGCCGTGGTACCGACAAGGGAACCACTGTGAAGCGTGATGAGTTGAAGCCGTGGCGTTTGCCCGAACAACTCATCAATAGCCTGTCTCACGAGACAGGCCAACACCATCGAATACCCTTATTCGATGCAACCGAGCTTCACGGCTTGAGTCCCAGCGCGAAGAACTTTCGCGCTGAAGAAGATTTTTATCTCGATGTCTTTCTTAGAAATCGATGGTACAAAAGCAACCAAAAGCGTGACAAAACATCGCTTTTGGCTGCGTGGAACGCGTTCGTCCAAAACGTAAAGAATTTTGGACGAGAAGGGTGGCTCAAGAAACTTGAGGCAACACGCCTCAGGTTCGAATAGGCGAACGCCAACCGGTGCTAGGTACCGGTTGCATTGTTTATCGAGTGAGGCAGGTATTCCTTGCCTCACATGGGGAGACGCTTGTGCGAGTTGTGTTGACAACTCGCAGCGTGCACATAGGGATGTGTACTCCCTAAATTCGCCCTGGGGAAGGGCACATCTCTCGGAGGAGATGCGTGACGCGATTGCAAACTTGCAATCCGTCTACAAGCGCCTAGGGCGCGTGTTTACCGATGGGCCACAGGACTCATCGGATGGGTCTCGTCATACTGGCGGACGAGACCTTCAACATCCATCAACAGCTGAGAGCGGGGCTCCCAGCTGTTCCAAGAGGGTGGATACCCCCGCCACTGGACGAGGTAGCTCGTCCTTGATCCTGAATCGTCACGGTGATTCAAGATACGCTCCACTAGAAAGCGTTTATCACTGGAGCATCCACCAAAGGATGTGGTGGAGGAGGAAAGACCTCCTCCAGATGATTCGGTTCACCATCTCGACCCTTACGAGATGGATCGCGCAATCGATGAATTGCGCGATGACTTGAAGCACGAGCGCGATCGGCGCTACGCTTTGACTGATACCGTGCGGAAGAACCGCAAGGGTCACGAGGCTGATCGGGCGAGGGATCGCGCCGATTATGCCACGGCGCAGCTTCAGGTCGAGCGGGATGTCCGCTCCCTATTCGGCGAGCTGGCGACAGCTCGCGGGGAGATATCTCGGTTGAATACCGAGGTATCATATCTGCGCGACCAGACGGATCGTCTGGAGCGCGAACGCAAGAACTTGATGGATGTTCTTGAACGTGGGGGCTATCTTCATCGGAAGAAGAAGGCTCGTACTTACAGTACGACCTGAGCCTCCCCACGTAAAACGTAGGATGCGTGCGCATCATACGTGGCAATTCGAGTGTGTATGCATTGCCCTTGCGATGCAACACTCGAAATGGCCCAATGTATTTCGGCAGTAGTTTGCTACTGCCGACACTAGTGACTGCATGTCCAGGTAGGTTTACCGTAGACAGTAGTACTAGGTCGTTAACCTAAAATGAAAGAACATTTGCTCTTCCATTCTTGTCTGCGTTCCGTTTCTGACGGTCCACCGCATTTGCGATGGAGTCCTGAACGAAACAGACTACCGCTTCTCGAGTCAGCAGGAAGTTCTCTGCTGACTCTTTGTTTTGTCTGGCAGTGCGCTTCGTGCGCACTGCTAAGAGATTGCTCTCTTCTTCAACGAGGTTGTCTTCTTGCTCGCTGACATAATCGTTGGCGATGCTGAATATACCAGCATCGTCATCATCATCCGAATCAATAATAGCGTCTTCGCTTTTATTGAGATGATCTTCTTCATCGATGTCGACTTGATCGACATCGGCATCATACGTGACGACGTTTGCGTCGACACGTGATGAGCAAGAGCCAAAACGGTTTTTGCTCGAGCGAGTCCCTCCCCCCTTATCAAAGAGTTACACTCTATAAGGGTGGGCACTCGTGGATGGCATAGGCCATTCACGTAAAACGGTGTGTCCTGTGTTGAAGCATGCACCGAATTATTGATGGCGAATTCCACCATGGGTAGGAATTCGCTCCAACTCGAAAATGAGTGGACATATCCTCGAAGGATCTCTTCGAGGACACGGTTTGCACGTTCCGTCTGACCATCTGTTTCTGGATGGTCAGAAGTGGACATCTTCAATCGTGTTCCGAGAGTATGGAACACGGTTTGCCAAAATTCCGCCGTGAACCGAGGGTCACGGTCGGATACGAGTTCACGGGGCAACCCGTGGAGTCGAAAGACCGTGTCTAGAAAGACACGAGCACAACCTTGAGCCTTGATTGACTCAGGGACAGCAGCAAGATGGACCATCTTGCTGAATCGGTCTACAAACACAAGAATACCATTATTCTTGTGAGCGTCTTCGGGAAACCCGAAGACGAAGTCCATTGAAACGGACTGCCAGCACTCTGTCGGAACAGGCAGAGGCTGCAATGGCGCACGGGATGAAGGACTAGGCTTCACCCGTTGACAAACTTCGCAAGCACGTATATACTTGCGAACAAACTGATACTGGCGGGGCCAGTAAAAGTCACGACTTACCGTGAGGTAAGTCTTTTCCCTTCCACGATGGCCGCTTGTTGGGGCATCGTGACACTCGTACATGATGCGCAACCGCAAATCATGATTAGCGGGTACGACGACACGAGGCGTGTCGTCGGCAACAGCTGTATAGTACAGCAATCCGTTGCGTGTACTATACCGATCCGATGAGGATCGGTGCAATAGCCGGTAAATCCCTCAATGGATTTACTGGATGGATTCACCAGATGATCCATCAATCGCAGAAGATCCTCATCTTCCGCGTATGCCTTTCGTACGTCGTCAAGTAAACTTGACGACGGGACACTGACTGACAGTGTCGCAACAGTGGGCTTATCCTCACTGTTGGATTGTGCGTCCGGCTCGAAATCGGGCCGGCGCAAAAGAGCATCCGCGACGACATTGAGTCGTCCCGGTTTATACTCCACGGAGAAGTTATACTCCGCGAAGAAAGACAGCCACCTCGCCATTCTTTGCGAGATGTGTGGGCTGTTTACGGCCGTGCGTAATGACGCATGGTCCATGTAGACAACAAACGGTCTATCTCCCAAGAGATAGACGCGAAACTTAGCCAGTGCGTATTTCATGGCAAGGAGTTCCTTGTCATGCACTGGGTAATTACGCTCAGCTGCTTGCAGCTGACGCGACTGATAACAGATGACGCGCTCCGCGCCATCTGCATCGAACTGCATTAACGCACAGCCGATTGCGAAATCGCTGGCGTCACAGACCACATGAAATGGTCTGTCCTGATCTGCAATCGCCAAGATCGGCGATTGCATAAGCTCCGCTTGATACCTTCAAAGGAACGCTGGCACTCAGCGTTCCATGACCACTTGACATTTTTCTTGAGCAAGCAAGAAAGATGAACAGTCATCTCGGCGTAGTTGCGCGAGTACTTGTGCAAGTACGCCGCAAGACCAAGGAACTTCCTTAGTCCCTTGACATCGACTGGCACTGGCCAGTCGGTGATCGCCTTGATCTTTTCGGGATCAGGGCGTACGCCGTGTTTACCCACGATGCACCCAAGAAGTGGTATTTCGCTAGCCGCGAATATACACTTCTTGAGGTTGGCGTACAACTTATGCTTGCGCATAAGTTGAAGGACCTGACGAACGTGAGTTCTGTGAACTTCAACGTCCGTCTCTCCGTCCATAGCCCGGCTATGGACGAACACATCGTCGAAGTAACTCGGTGCGAAGTCTCGCACCGGTCTCAACAGATTTGTTACACATCTGTTGAATGTTGCAGGGGCATTACTCAGCCCCTGTGGCATCACTAGCCACTCCCACAGCATCCATCTGGGGGTACTCACTGCCGTTAACGGGACGTCCCGTTCACGCATCAGGATCTGATAGAATCCATCCATCAGATCCATGGACGAAAAGATGGTACTCTTTGACATATCATCTATGATTACGTCCTTCCTCGGTATCGGCGTCTGAGCCGGTACCGTTGCAGCATTCAACTTGTTGAATGCGTGCACTATCCGCCACCCTCCTGTGGCCTTTCGCACACAGAAGGTCGGAGAGCTGTGAGGGGATGTTGATACCCTCACATGGCCCGCTGCTAAGCGATCGGCAAAGAACTTGTCGATCGCTATCACTTGTTCACGAGGCAGTGGCCACTGCTTCATGACACAGTATTTCGAGCCCGGTTTGAGCTCGATCTCGTGTCGAGTGCCTTTGTCCTTAGGCAACTCGCAAGGTACGGATTCAGGGAACACATCCCTGAATTCGATCAAATCCTTATACAAAGGATTTGCCTGAAGTGACTCCCAGGATTGGGACGCGTATCGCTCGATCCGAGTCTTCTCATCGAGGACACTTTCGTCCATCGATGAGCTGCTGAGAACCCGTTCGTTCTCAGCAAATACTGTTGCCGACCGAATGTCGGTCACATACTCGTCCTCTGTGACGAGTATGCAGATCTGATTGACTTTGCCACTACGCAGATCACGCAAGAACCGTTTCGATTCTAGCGTTGGCAACTGAGTTATCTCCGAAGTCAACTTCGGAGGCACAATCAGATCAAGCGTATAAGCGCCTACGCTTGATTCGTCATTAACCAAGACGTTCAACGTCTCGGTTTCTTCCTGGGAACTTGCTTCCACAGGTTGCTGAGGGCCTAATCCCTCAGCAAGCGACTCTTGAGGAATTCCTTCCTCAAGTACGTGGGGACTTATTCCCTCGACGTCTTCCGACTGTGGCTGTGCAACCACAGTCAGGAACCGATCCTCTACGGTCGACTCTCCAGTCGACCTAGGATTTTCATGTTGCCCCTTGGGGGCAACAGACTTCTTTCTTCTAAGATGCTGCCCGCTAGGCATGCATCCATGTCCCGGTCCATTCGACTTATTCGAGTGGTGGACCTTCGGCGCAGCCTGTACTTCTGTACAGCCGCCGGGAGCTTGCTCCACAGTGTAGTGATCAACTACACTGTGATCTTGTGCAGTCGTGCTAACGACCGTACCGCAAGTGAGGCCATCGCACTCACTCGCAGAACATCCACACGCTTGTGGACGCTCCAAGATGTTCATCAGATGGCCATCTGATGAACAAGCGGCAGGCATCTTCACGGATCGATGCTGCCAGCTCACTCTTGGCTCGTACTTTCTGAGCCAAGGTGATCCCAGGATGACATCAAATTTGTCATCCAGATCTAGTACGATGAAGTCATCATCGTACTGTTCGCCCTCCAACGTGTAGTGGATATCCTACTACACGTTTCTCAACGGTTATCGATGCGCCTGTTGCAAGGCGCACCGTCATCCTTGTGAGGGGAATGTCGCGCTCAACGAACTTGAGCCTACGACCCTCTAGTGACTGGCGACAAACAAAGTTGTTCGACGCCCCACAGTCTACTAGGGCACGAAGCGACAAATCATTTGTCGCTTCCAACTTCAAGGTGATGAGCGAAACGTCATCACCAGGTGCAGAGACACACAATGATTGTGTATCTGGAGCAACTTTCGTCAAGAGATTTGCAAATTCTCTTGAGGTTGCTGGATCAGTAGGGCGCTCCGCCCCTACCGACCCCGACCATTTTTTGATGGTCCGCTCCGCTGTTGCGGTTTTGCAACAGCGCTGGACCCACTCCCATTGCCCTTTCTGGCGAATGGTCGTCCATTTCGCTCAGTACTGTTTGGTACTGGGCGTGGAGCACTACACTCGTATGCGTAGTGCCCTAACTTCTGACAGCGATTGCACCTCTGCAATCGCTTGTTGTTTGTAGAGCGAGGTCTCTCGCTCTCAACATAGCAGAGGTCCATTGGTTCTGGACCTCCGATCTCTTGTCGTCTCGGTGGACGGTAAGAGTTTGAGCTAGCATGAGCCTGTCTCATGCTAAAGTCTTCTTGTTCCGCGGCTGATATCGCTTCATCAAGCGTATTCAGCTCAAGGCGGAACAGGTGGCTCCTGACGGGCCCTTCTGCGAGCCCTTGCATGAACACCGTAATCAACGTGTGTTCATGTACTGGGTTGGCAGTTATACTACTCGAGAGGGGTCGTATATGTTGTGCGTAAGCGTGCACATCACGCTTACCCTGCTTGAGTTTCAGGAGCTCTGAAAGAGCCCTGAACTCAGCCCTTGGCGGCTCAAACGTTTGTCTGAGCCGGGACTTGAAGTCATCTAGCGACCTAAACACATGTGGGTCGCTACTCTCGAGACCCAGGGACCAAGTTTTGGCACGCCCTGCCAAGCGTGTTTGAGCAAATGTGAGTTTCATTTGCTCATCTTCGACGCGACTAGCCCTTAAGGCTCTGTCGAGTTCGACAAACCACAGTAACAGGGAGTCTTCCGGGACTCCTCTGTACTTGAAGATGTCAACTTTCATGACTTCGGGACGACGAGCATGTGCCGTCCCACCCACAGCAGCATGGAATTGCTGCTGTCTCAACAGCACTGTCTGTTGAGCACCGAGTTCTCTCAGCTGCTCGGCCTGTTGAGAGCCTTGCTGGTGAAGCAAGGCTACTTTCTCCCTTTCGGCGACAAGTTCATTTTGAATGAACCTGGCTATAGCGGCATGTTGTTGGTCTCTGTCCAGAAACTCCAACATGGCGCTGACGACGAGTTCGCCTACGGTAGAACTCATTCGTTCTACCGCACCCCATTCGATGTCGCTCAAGTGGGCAAACCCTTCACGCGTGGCGTGAAAGGTGTCTTCTTCATCCAACATGTTCATGTTGGATGCTGTGGTCCTTGGAAGGACTACAAAGTGCTACCAGGTGTAACGGGGCACACCCTTGCGTAACTTAACGCAAGGGTTTTGAGTGCCCCGACAGACGTACACGTGGCAAGCGAGGAAGCGTAGGTAGGGTAAAAGTAGAACTGTTATATTAATAAATTAAGTCTTTAAACTACTGTCTCTTCGTTTGACTTAATTCAATTATACTAATATAACTGCATGTATGGTGACGTCTCGTCACCACTCATTGCGCGCGTCTTGCGGCGATTGGTGGGTTGATATCATCACGATATCAACCAATGAACAGACCCTTTGGTCGACCCTTTAATATCACCACTTTGGTGATATTGTTGTAAAGAATATCCATCTTTATATTCTTTATTGTCACTTTCCTTAAAGTGACAATTTCATGTAACGGGCTGCCCCGTTACATTTCTGCCACCTGCATGCGATCGCGAAGCTAGAGCATCGCACAGTAGCGACCGCGCCAGCGGGTGCCATGCTTTATGCATGCATTGAGTTGCTGGAGCGCTAACCTACAGGCGTGTCAGTCGTTACTGGCCCCATTCACGGTCAGCCCCCGGGTCGCCCACCGGCACTCATGGCATGGCTTAAGATATACCAGAGGTCTTCTTGCACATCGTTAACATAACCATAAAATAGACAACCTGATCCACCACTGTAGGAGACGTCTGCACCATCCATATTGAAATCTCTTGAGAAAAGTCACTGGGCGGTTTTGCCACACAAATGTCTCGTCACTTCCGAATTTGCCCTCTTGCCCACGCATCGACAGCGACAGTGCCCAATATGCGCTTGCGCTGCATCGTTCTTCTGGCTGTGGCGGCGGCAGCGGTTGCTGCACTCCCATGCGCCGCCCATTCCTCTGACGTCGATATGAGTGAGTCCAGTCCCCCGACCACTGAACGCTCAGCTGTCGATGGCCGCGATGGCACTACTGTGAGTCAGGCGCGCGACTTTGCGAGTGGGGAAGAGCGGATGAGGCTGAGAAGCGGTAGAATCATCGTCTTTGATGCTGACGAAGCAACGAACCTCGTCGCTGCTCGTGAGGCTGCAAAGAAGTTCATGAGCCTTTTTCCTGACAAAGTGGGGCCGCGCGGCCTAATGAAACCTAACGGTCAAGTCGACAAACTGAACGTAGAAGCCGTGAAGAGCTACATGAACTCGCATCCTCAAACAAATGCAGCTGTGGTAGGACTGTTTGGCGCCAACGCACGCGATCCAATGCCACGCGCAAGAATTATACTTCGTCGGATTTTCCAGGCAGAGAAACTGCGCGTTCATGCCCCGAAAGAATATTTAAAGTCGTTTCTAGCGAAAGGTCATAGGCCTGCGGCGGTCGTCGTTGCTCTCACGAGAATGGTAGGTCCGGAAGTTTCCGAAGAGGAATTGGTGCGCATAGTGGTTTTTTATGTCAGTGAGTATGCTAAGACGCGTGGGAAGAAAGTCGGCAACAATGTGTTGCGTAAAGTGAGGTCGGCAGTCCGCAACATCATGGACAAACTCGCACATAAGCAACCGGTCGCGCAGACGAGTGCAGGCGACAAATCTCCCACACAGCCTCTACACGAGAGGCTGATAAAAGCTGGCGACCAATGAAGTCTTCAGCGGCGTAGTGCACACGTTGCGGGGAGCTCGAAGCTGGAAAAGGGCTTCGCGAATGCTGGCAGGGCATTTATGTCTGACACGCCAAGCGCTTTGGGGTTGAGCTTCTCGACGTCCGTGCAGCTACGTAGGAGTGCCGGTGAACGACGTGTGGCAGGGAGGAAGCTGAGCTGATGATGACGGAAGAGAGCGATACGTTGGTGGCGAAGCGTGAGTGGAGTTTTACATGGATATTAGGTGGCAACGATTCGTCAGCGGAGAAACACGACAACGGATTCGTGCGACGTGGCAATGACTCTCGTGTCTTTTTCGTAGCTGGCTAAGAGTAACTGCATAACGTGTTTCCTCGAGCTGCATGAACTGGACAGATCACAACATATGTTTGAACATCACCTTGACTTTACTTTTCGTGACGCACAGGTCCAGACAACTTCAGGCACATGCTTCACGGCAGAATACGTCCTACACATGTACGACGCATTGTCCAAGTACGCTTTATTCAATGCAGCAGGTTCTACACCACGCACCAGTAAGTGTTGAACACGACGAGCCAGAAAATGTTTTAATGGTTGCGATCAACCGACGCTGAAAATGGCGTGACTAAACTCAGCGAGTCACCGCACGGTGAAATCAGTTGATCGAGTCGAAGTGGAGGAAATCAATCAATCGCACTGCATATCTCTACTACAATATCCCTGACGGACCAACACTTTCACATGGACAGCCAGCAATATCCGGTGTCGACCGCTCCGTAGATATAGCAACAGGCAGGCAGGTGGCAACGCGCGATGCTGTCGACCTCGTGGGTGTCGACAGTATACAGAGTAATGACGAGCGACCACCATCAACTCCGTTGCTTGGGGCAACAATGATTGCACATTAAGTTAGGATCGTGCTCTCAACAGGAGCGCCTCGCGCGTCATCTTCCTAAAACTCCACCACATCCGGCAGCTCTGGCAGGTTGATCAGCTTAGGACCGGATGACTTCCCAATGGACGAGACCAAAAGAGCAGGTGTACACGCGCCTGCTGATGAGGCTGCCGCGGAGCACCCTTCCGACGTGGGCAGCTGCGGACCGATCATGCGCTCAGGCGGATCCTGGAAAGATGGTCCTGGCATCGGACCAGCAGCTGTGCCAAACGAATTCATTGCACTCAGTCCGGCCACAAATCCCATGTTCGGACGCATCAACGCAGGCTGCAGCCCCACCGGTCTTCCGTAGCTATACGGAGCCGCGTAAAACGGAGGATAGGCACCAAACGTGGCTGCCAAACCGTACGCGGGCATGCTCTGTGGACCATGGAGGTACGATGGCACGAACGGAGGTGGCGACATGTGATACGTGGGCATCGCCACTGACCCCGCTGCAGCGGCCGCACCTTCACCGGTAACCGTAGGAGCGCTAACAGAATCCTTTCCACCAGCAGGAGATAAAGCAGAAGCGGGCAACACTGCAGGTGCGGGCAGAACTTGCCGCAGCGAAACAACCTCTGTCTGCACAGGCGACGGAGTTGAAGGTGTCAACGCGGGCTCCGTAGCCGCAAGCAGCTGCTGGCGCGCTTTCGTCTTTGCCTCGTCTTCCACAGCTACCAAAGCGTTCGTAACCTCAGCTTCAGCGTGCTGTGTAGCAGGAGCAGACTCTTCGGTACGCTCGACACTTCGCTCACCCTTTCGATGAATGCGTTCCGAGGGCGAAGTGTACTTTTCCTTCTTTTTCAACTTCTTCTTCTCCTTCTTCGCCTTGCGTTCACGCTCAAGCCGTTCCTCTTCCGCACGCTTTTGTTCTGCTACCTTCCGACGCTCAGCCTCGGCCTGGTACTTCTTGCCATTCTCGTGCTTTCGTTTCTCCTTCCTCTCCCTGCGTTCTTTCTTGTCACGCTTCATGTGCTCCTCAAGCGCCTTTGCCTCCTCGCGAGCTCGCTGCTCTTCACGGTGAGCTCGTGCGAGCTCGGCTGCTTCTAGCGCCACGCGTTTTTCTTCTTCTTCTTCTTCTTCTTCCTTGTGCTTCATCATCATACGCTTCTTCGCCCGGCGTTCTGCGCGGTCCTTCCTCTTCAACTGGCGCAGCTCTTCTGCCTCTGCAATCGCGGCTTCTGCACCATCAGCTTCAACACTCTTCACATCAGTCACTGGTGTCGTGCTCACGACGGCCGGTAGCGATACTTCGTTCGCCAACTCTTCTTCCCCCTCGTTCCCACTCGCGCATCCGTTCATCTCGCAACTGCTTGCGTTCTCGCTGCCAACAAAGCTTTTCACATGACTCTTTGCGCTGCCGAGACTGCGAAGGCTACTGCAGCGCTGACGCATGTGCAGCAGCTCTACATCGGCCTCGTCATTGGCCGCGCCACCCATCGACTGGTCCACATCGAGCATCTCGGCATCACTCGCCTCACTGCTCGTGGACAAGCGACTGTGGCGATGACTGACGCGTTTCTTGGGGTGCCGCGCTTCCTGGCGCATCCCCGCGAGTCTCGCCGCTGCCATTTCCGCGTACAGGTCCCGGTTCAATTCGAGCTTCTGCGCCCGTCGCTTCCGCTTCTCCTCCTTCTCCTGCTGACTCGCGCGCGCTGCCAGCTCTTCGTCCACGAACTCGGCGTCGTCCGTGCCATTGTCACTGTCGCTGTCTCTGCGGCCGCTACGCACACACACCGCTCCGAATCGACTGGCGCCGCTGTCGTCAAACAGAAACGCGTCGGCGTCCAGCGGCTGCCGCGCCGCACGTGCCCCCAGCAGCTCATTCTCCAGCAGCACAACGTCCGAACGCCCCTCCGCGTCGCTGTCACTTTCCTGCACGTCGTACTTGGACGCGGCCGTCGACCGCTCTTCCCCTTCGCCACACAGTCCCCAGTCCAGCGGTTCGGCCTCGTGGCGGCCGTGCGCCGTCTCGTCGGACGACGCAGCAGAGACCGTACTGCGGAACAAACTGTCGCGGCCTTGCGATCGGTCGCCTACACCGTCGTGGACAGAAAAGTCGCCCCCCGCCAGCGACACCGCCCGGGGTTTGTGCGCCGCCAGCGACTCGGGCCCCGCTGTGCTCATGCTGTTGCGCCGGCGGTCGCGCGCGCGCTGATAGGCCGCGTGCGCCGGTAGGAGCTCGAGCCACTGGCGCTTGTCGGCGGCGCTCGCGGCGACGCACTGGAAGAGCTTTCGCTCGCGCGTCTCCATCGTGAACGCGTGCGCGTGGCGGTGGAAACCCGTCTTGCCGTCCCAGTCGCGCACGCGCTGGAGCTCGTGCGCGCTCGAGGGCTTCTCGGGCTGCGCGTGGTACGCGTGGCGGCTCTTGTAGCTGCGCACGACGACGCACGAGCGGTCGCGGGCGGCGGTCTCGTAGGCGGCGACGCAGTAGCGGTCGTGCATGACGACGGGCCGTTTGGCCAGGCGCTTCTTCAGAGGGCCCTCGAGGACGACCGTCGAGGGCGCCGGGGCGGCGGCGGGGGCGGGGCGGCTCATGGGGTGGGCGTGCAAAGTGTCGCGCGCGCCGCCGTCTGTGTCGCGCTCGTCGTTGTCCGTGTCGACGTTTAAGTTGCTCGAAGAGCGCGCCGGCTTTTCGTCCCGGCGCGCAAATAAGTGGCGGACACGACTGCGGCGGCTGGAGAGGAGGCGGTCGGCCATCTGGGAGTGCACAGCGAGCGAGAGGGGGGACCAAGTCACGCGTGAGCGAGCGGGCGAGCGAGCGATGCGCGCGGGAGAGACGAGCGACGGCCTTTCTTCGCGTCGTTCGAGCAGCAAAGTGGAGAGAAAAGGGCAGCGCGCGAGGAGAGTGCGAGTTGGTCTGAACGACGAGAACGACGAGAACGACGAGAACGAGCGCCTCGAGGGGATCGCTGGAACAAGACGGACAGTCGGTGGATCGCGCGTCTGAGTCGTTGCCGTCCAGTAGCAGTGGCAGTAGCAGCAGTAGTAGCAGCAGCAGCTGTTGTCTTTTGCCCCAGATGGGCGAAGGAAATGACAAAGCAGACACTGACTGACACGTTCGCAGGTGCAGACCGCAGCGACGAGGGCACCGGTGACTGCACGACGCGTCTCTTTTTGTTTTTTGCGAACTTCGAACGGCAGTTCGCGTGGCGAGTTGCGGCGTGTGACATGAAGGCAAAGGCCCTTTCGTCGGACCAGCTGCGCTCGCCGAGGGGATTACGCCATGAACCCCAAATCGGAAGTGTCGCCGCACTGCTTTCCGACCGTGACGATCTTGCTCTGCGCGACATGTTCAGCCAGTGGCGCGACTCGCGCCCATCTGCTTCTCTTTGGAAGGCGTCGGACTAAGTAATCATCACGACTTGTCGTAAGTGGATATTCAAACAGTTAGCACCCGAGTGGCCAGGCGAGCGCCGGATCTGCTGCTGAGTGGCTCAATGGGCCCGAGAAGGGAAATAACGAAAGCACAGCTGGCAGTGTGAACGACCTTTCAAGTGAGACTTGACAGACCGACTTGACAGACGTAAAAGTCGCTGGAACGTCATCTGAGACATGAAAGCTGCGCCTGCTTCCGTGGCTGGCACTGCTTCAACTATTACAATAGATTAAGACCATTCCCTGTCTGCTGCGAAATGGATCACGACTGATTGCGCCCGCACATGGCAGAGAGAGAGAGAGAAGTGCGCGTGTTGCGTGTCCGCACCAGCTGCTGGCGCGTCAGTACTCGTACAGGCGCATGCTCGCGGGCATTGTCGCCGACAAGTTCACCTTCGCGGGTTTGCTCCGCCGTCGCGTCAATACCCCCGCGCCAGAGCTCGAGTGGGCTCGACTGGCATCCAACATGCGCCGCAGGAGCTCCTCCTGCTCCGCGAGACACTGACTGATGGAGCGGGACGAGCGGAATCGAGCGGTCGGCTCGTCACCGGTTAGGCGACGGTCAAAGCCACTCGGGCTCACCAGCGCCAGCTCTTCACTTTGCCCCGAGGGAGCGAGTAACACGTTGTCGGCGCTCTCCGCCCGTGACCGGCGTCGGAGCTCAACTATTGGGATCACGTCGGTCGTGTCTTCGCCCTCAGCGACCTCGCGAAGGCCACCGCTCGACATGTGCGGAGTCAGCAGCAGCTGCTTCCGTGGCAGACGTCGTCGACTGGTCGTAAAGTGCTTCGCTTTCACCAGCTGATTCTGGAGCTTGAACTTGCCGTGCGGCTCTCGCTTCTCAGCGAGGATCGCTACGTCGTCGTCAATGACGTCCAGCGTCGCTATGAACGACAAACTGTCGTCGCGGTCCACGCTGTTGTTGATGTTGTTGTTGTCGCTATTGTCGTGAGTGTTGTCGTTGTCGCTGTCGTTGTTGGTGTCCCCGCGAGCCGTTGTCCAGGACGACTGGGACGAGGACAATGGGTTCGCCGCTCTCGAGCGCCCCGAGAGGCTGAAGGACGCTTTGCTGGCGTCCTCGGAGTCCGTCTCGGACCACTCGGACACGGACCCGTGGTACGGCTCGAGGTCGTTCCACCACTCCTGCCGGACCGAGCTGCTCTGCTCGTGGCCAGTGCTCATGGCTTTGCACCCTTCGACGCCCCTTGTGTCGTAGCTGAGGCTCTGACAGGCGCCGCCGCCGCGCGCGAGCGAAAGCGCACGTCCACGCTCCGATGTCAGCACGGGCAAAGCGTCGTGACTTCCTCGACGGACACGTGACACACACGTCATGCAAAAGTGCGTCTTGGTCAGCTGGAACACGCGCGACTTGCTGTCGTCGCGCGGCACGTTGCGAAGGATCACGCAGTGGCGGCAGAAGAGGTCTCCGCACAGTCGGCAGTGCGACCGGCGCCGCGTCGCCGTGTTGAACGGAAGCTGACACCGCGTGCACGCCCTGCGCTCGTCGTTCGCCACCCACTTGTCTTTGCTCACGATCCCGTGCTTCAGAATGTGCTTCGAGTCGGCGATGAGGGGCATGTCGTTGTAAATGCACAAGTACTTCCTAAAGTTCCTGGCGCTGGGGGACAGCCCAGCAAAGTCGTTGGTGCTCATGAGGAAGAGCTGCGTCGCGTCGGCCGAGGAGCCGGCGGGGCGGACGATGCAGACGCTCTGTGCCTTCATGCGTTTAATTTTCAGCGAGGGGTACAGGTCGGGGCATTCCGGGAGCTCCACGGGCAGCGTCGCGCGGACGCCCACTTGGCGGCCGAGTTTGTCCGTTCTGTACGTGAGGTACTCGAGGAAGCAGTTGTCCCGCTTGTGGCCAAACGAAGACGGCTGCAGACACGTCCACTTGAGGCCCATGTACTCGTGCGGTCGGTTACTGTCTCTCGTGTGGATGTTCTTGAGCACGACGGCGTCCACCGCGTAGCCGAACATGAACTGAGCGCACTCGAAGTGCGCTCGCGACGTCTCGGCGTAGTGGTACTCCATGAACTGCTGATAGTCGCCGTGGATGCAGCCGTAGAGGCGGAAGTCACTGTGCGCGAGCTCCTCCGGTGACTCCTTCCGCACCGCCGTCAAGGGGCCTTCGGTGCCGACCAGCACCCACGGCGCACTGTACAGTGGCTGCACTTGGTGTTGTTCGTACTCCTCTAAGGCCTTTCGAACAATGTCCTCGACCTGCGTCTGGAAGCTTCGGACCTGCGCGTCCGTGAGCTGAATGGCCGAGAAAAAGTCGTCCGGCAGTGGGAACGTATTGGCGTCGTTTCTAGTAGCGCAGTCGGGTGACACAGTCGATGACAAGCAGAGAGAAGTCAGCACTTAGTTATCGGAGACCGTAGTAGCGTCGGACGGAGCGTTCGTACCGTGAGAGTGTGCGGCGGCGGCGGGTGGATGACAGCATGACGGCAAATTGAAAACTGAGTGAATCGCGTCGCATACGGCTGCAGAGCTCTCGGAGAGCCCCTCAGACGTGTGTCGAGCCCAACCCGAGTCCACACACTTACACCCACACATGCAGACTCGATCGAGAGTCAGATGGCACATTGCGTTCGGCTGGGGACAGTTTCCAGTGATGTGCTTCAGAAAAGTCGCGGTAATATACCGTGAGTCACAGCTCCAGCGAGGCCAGAGCCGGGAACACTTCGCTGGACAGGGCGCTTTGTAGCGCTTTAACCGGTGCGCGAGGCTTCTGTGGAGTGAGTCGCGTCGCATGTCTCCACTGTCGCGTATCGGAGGTCTTCGTGCCAGTCACAACCACCACAGGTGACGCGTTTCCTCTTGAGATCGACAAGAGGCTTCGCACTATTTCCACTTCGGCCATCGACAGGCCTCCAGTCCTCGAGTTAAATGATGGGGTCGACTGGCGCTGCATCCCATTGTCGACACTGATGCATGAGGGTCCCCCCCCCGCGGCTTCTTCACCATCTCGTCGTGGCGGCCCCAGCGTTCCCTCGAAGGGTTCCTACCGACCACCGGGTGAAGACGAAGCACTTTGCCTCGTAAAACTGCTCGAGGCGACTGCTTGTGTATCAGCGGCGGAATTGCTGCGACGGCCATTCGCCGACTCGCGAACGTCTCTGGCAAAAGCGCTTTCGAGTGTGACCTCTTTCGCGCTCACAAGCGCTGGACTCAACTCGCCTCTTTGCTTTGGACGATGGGCCTCTCGCGATCGGATCCATTCAGGCAAAGAGGTGCACGTTGATGAACCCACCAAGCGCCTGCACACCCTTTCGAAAACCCACTTCGGAGCGCACAGAAGACGCACACAGCCTCTGAGGTTCGGCATATTTGACGTCTCGGCTCGGTCCAAGTTCGTCAGTCTACCGTGACAGCTCATCGAGTCTCGGACGTGCTTTTGGATGGGACGTGTTCTTTTACTGCGACTTGCGTTGCAAACACGACCGACGGTCGATCGACCGACGAGTGCGCGAGCACTGTCTGCGGCTGCACGTGTCCAGTCTGAGCTGCCCAGTTGGACGAGCCCACAGCATTGCTGCTACCCAAGCAGCCAGACAGACACACGGCGGTCACATCATCGAAGTAGTAACACTCTAATAGACGCGCCGTGCGTTTCCTGCCGATCCAACAAACAAACACACGCTGCGGACTTCGTGGCCACGACGCCGCCTGGTTTCGCGTTGCTCGGATGAGCACACTCGAGAGATCTGACAGCGACGTTACGCAACTTCTCAGCGTCGATGTTGTGTGTGTGAGTATGAGTGTGTGTGTGTGTAGCAAGAGAGATCGAGAGAGATCGATCGATTGATTAATAAATAGATAGAGATCGATACAGGTAGAGAGATCGATTGATAGAAAGGAGCTCTCTTGTGCATACACGTTGTAGTCTCCTCCTCCTCACCGCAATGGCTGTGCTTCCGCTTCGTGCCAAGTACAGACCACACGTTTGCATGTCTCCCGTCGCGCGTCGCGACTCTTCGTCTGCATCTGGCGATCGGTCCCTGACGCGGACACAAATTCAGGAATGATTCTGTTCCGCAAACTGATTCCGTTCGCTCGCGATGGCGGACGTGGACGACCAGAGGATCTTCTCGAAGACCGTTTCGCGAGCCAAAGGCCGACGGTGTGTGTGCGTGTGTGTGCACGAGCCACAACGAGCGACCGCACGTCTGTCTGCGTCATTTGTATCCGCGTCTCATGTCCTCAAATCTCGAAGGCTGACCGACCGATTGACCGACCGACTGGCTGCCTGTTCTCTCACGCCACGTGTAGAGAGGCGACTCGGGGCGAAAGCCGCAAACAATGGCACTGCACGTGGCAGGGGCGACACGCGCTTTGAAGAGTTGCAGCATTGCACACAGTGGACGGCCGCCACAATCACGCGCAGCAGTCGCCGAGTGTCGAGTCGCATCGACGCGGCACTACCAGAGGACGAGGGCGTCCGATCCGACACATTGCAAAACGAACGAGTAGTGTCAGCAGCAGCAGCAGAACAGCAGTCGCAGCAGTAGCGCCACGTCAAACGAAATTCGCGCGCGTGCGACTCGTCGGTCCTCTCTTCTTGTCGTTCTTCTTCTTCTTCTTGTCGCTGGTGGTGTGGTCGCTCTTGTCGCTGTCGTTGCGGCCATGACGAGCAGTAGCGTGAGGTTCCCGTTGCCCGACGGGTACTTTCCGCCCGTGCAGCTCTCGCCGGCAGAAGTCGCGGCCTACGAGCAGCGCGTGGAGATCATCATGAAGAACGCGCTGGCCGAGTACAACCTGCACGAGGCTATGGGCGCGCGGCCCGAGTACGGCTCGTCGCGCTGGACCGTCGTGGGCCACGTCGAGCACCTGACGGCCGTGCGGGAAGTGGACCCGACGCGGGCCGTCGAGTCGTCCCGCATCTTCGGCCGCGTGGACG
Organism: Hyaloperonospora brassicae; assembly: GCA_947650285.1. Taxonomy (NCBI): domain Eukaryota; phylum Oomycota; class Peronosporomycetes; order Peronosporales; family Peronosporaceae; genus Hyaloperonospora; species Hyaloperonospora brassicae. Next base: position 375,762 of record CANTFL010001467.1, read on the forward strand.
GCGACTACCGCAGCTTCATCGACTTTTTCTACGCCACGACGGCGCAGGAGGTGTTTGCCGTGAACCAGTTCATGTTCGGCTACGCCGTCGACGGCGCTGTGCTGTGCAACATCCACACGAAGGAGTCGCAGCGGCCGCATGTGTACCTCGGCATGAAGTGGGTCTGTCTCCAGCCGTCGACGCTCTCGCGCAAGCGCGACATGTGCTTCCTCGAGTACCTCGTGCACACGCGGGACCTGCAGGGGCGCGACGTGGGCGTGCGCATCACTCTGCCGCTGCTGCTGCCGCAGTGTCCGCCGCTGCCGGAGAAGCTCAAGACGCGGCGCGTACACTCGCACACGGTCACGATCGTGCGGCCCACGAGCGACAACGCGGACGCGACGCAGATCTTCACGACGAGCGAAGTGGACCTGCACAAGGGCGCGAGCGCGTCGTCCGCCGCCGCGTTCAAGAAGCGCATGACGACGCTGAGCTCCATGGCGCTCTTTGCCGACTCGAAGCGCATCTCGGCGCACGGGATCCTCGACCGGCGCAGTTGGGCGCCCAAGTCGGCGCGCGCGCACTGCGTCGTGTGCAGCCGCCGGTTCTCCACCACGCGGCGGCGACAGCACTGTCGGCTCTGCGGCGAGTTGGCCTGTCGCCGGTGCATGACGTTGCGCGACGCCGCCGTGTTCGACGACAGCGCGCCGTCGCCGTCGGCCAGTCGGACGTTTCAGGTCGTCAAGACCGTCTTCTGCAAGGCGTGTATGGGCAAAGTCCGCGGGTCGGACGTCCTGAACTTCGTGGGCGCCGACAGTCAGGACGAAGGCGTGTCCGACGCCGAGTCCGCGTGCTGGGTGGCGGACAAGGGCTCGGACTGCGACAGCAACAACTTTGCCATGACGAACCGGTCACTGCTGGCGATGCACTCGCCCGCGGACGAGAGCTCGTCGACGTCGTGTCAGCTGCTGCTGAGCGACGCGACGGACGACTCGGAGGACGAGGCGAGTTCCGATCGAGGCGGTGGGGCACTAAAGCGGACGTTCTCGAGTTGTCTCGACTTGGAAGTGCTGTCCGAGACGCAGACGAGCGTGTCGTCGGTGCTCGACGACGAGGCGGAAGTCGAAGTCGCAGAGCCTTCGGCCGCTGTGCTGTTTGACATCCGCCACCTCCGGACGATGGCGGGCGCTGAGCGCGTCGTACAGGAGGCGGAGGAACGCGACCTGCAGACGATGCGCGAGTCGTTTGCAGCGCTGGACATGACACCGGTCCGTCGGTTGAGCTTCTCGTCGAGCGCAGGGAACGAGGCGGGCGAAGGGTTTCCGAGCTGTCGGAGCGACGAGATGCCCCTCATGGAGGAAGTCGACGACGACAGCGACGACGACAGCGACGACGACGACGACGACGACGTCATTGAGATTGTGGGCGAGTCGACTCAGGTGGTGTCCTGTACGCGGCAGGTCGTGTCGTCCCCGTTACGCGACTCGCCGCTGACGACATTGACGGAGAACCTGTTGTTCGGATTGGGTCGGCCAAACGTGTCGATCGACCAGCGACTGCAAGAGCAGGAGGTGCTGCTCAAGCGCTTAGTCATGGCGGCCAACTCCTCGGGGTACTACTCGCGAGGCGCTCACTAACAACAGGCAGCGGTACTGTTGATCGACGCAGAAGCGACAGCAACCGCCACTTGACGATGGCTCCTGCAGAGACTGCGGGATGACCACGTACAGCATTGACAGACAGACAGACAGACAGAGAGTCGTAGTGTTAGGAAGACGTTCGAGTATATTGCAGTTATCTAAGACGAATGTTATCCCAGCCGTTCATTGCTCCTCTGTTGAAATAAAAGCTCTCACGCCTCGTGTTACTCGCTAACATCGGTAGACTTTGGTGCATGTTGCGCTCACACTTCAGTGTGCATTCACAACGTGTCCATTCATTCCCACACGACGAGATCGAGCGGTGATGGAGGCACGAGCGCAAGGGCAACAAACTCAGTCTTGTCGCGTAGTTTCCACCGGCTCTGATCGCTTCGTTTCGCACCATTGCCCCGTTCCTAATAGAGCGGACTGCAAAACGACTCAAGAGGAAGCAAAAGTCTCGATCAGTGTCTGCAAGCGAAGCAAATCTCGAGACGTTTCAAGCCTTTATATGTAACGGAGACAGTCGGTGCAGCATCGATTACTGCGGCCTGCTGTCCGCTCGTAAGGGCTTTTGCCATTCCCCATGTATCCGGACTCGTGATGGGCGCAATCACGAAACTTTTCGTATCGTCTTGATGGCCACGACAACGCAACACCCGCACCGAGTGGACACAGCTGGTAGTGCACTTGGAAACAAACGCAAGAATGGACCGTGTTATGCACTGGAAGGTCCAATGTTCGTGCTTCCCCGTCGCAGCTTCCCGCCCGGCAACTCCGGATCGCATTCTCATCGTCCGATGCTGTTCACCACATGCTATCAACGTTCCTGTCGAGATCGGCTCTCGATCGACTCGCTTCCTTCGTACCGGCGACCCGATGGTCGTTGGTCCATCTCACTATCTTCGTCATCAAAATCGACCGCGTGAGTTTTTAGATCGACCTCTCGGCCACTGGAAGTGTCTTACGTCGCTCGAACTGCATCAAGGAATGGGCTCAGACTATATGGGCTCCAGACGACTCCGCTACAGAGTGTGAAACGATAGTAAGGTCTGCAACCATTGCGTCGATACTTGGAGCCAACATCGTCAAAGCACGACCAGGTCTCACCCACGCACTGGCATAGACGCGCCATCGATTGAATAATGCAACTGCCTCGTCTTCCATCGACGCTCTGGACGCTGCGAGCAGAAGAGTGCTGCCGGTAGCCTAATTACATACACGTGTAGCGAGTGTGGTAGATGGCGATCGGTCAAGCAAAGGTGCCCGACCCTCCACCTAAGTCTTCGCATTTGCATAGCAGTCTGCTTCACTTCAAGCCGAGAGAACGTTGAATGCAGGACGGTCCACATGCGCTTTAGGCTGCCGAATCTGAGCACATCGGCAAAACAATTGGTCCAGAAAGGTGGTCCGTCTAATAAAGTCAAGTGCCGCGTTCGTGGACAACAAACAAAGCGTATGTAGCACTGATTTGTTGTCATTGCCATTCTGTCCTGTAGCAGCGACTACAAAATGGGGCGCATTCACCCGTCCGTCTTCGTGCCTGCCCCAGCAGCAGTCTCGTACTCAAGGTAGCACGTTTCTCACGCCTTCATGCCTACTACTGCAGGGATGGCCATGTCTACAAAACCACAATTTGCTTTCTTGCAATAGCATTCAGAGGCCATACAGGAAACGATCAAGTTACGGCCGTGGGAAAAGGTGTATTAGCTCAACTTTGGTGCGCACCGTCGACGTGTCGGGGCCTTGCAACGAACACGCACGATTACATCCGCCACAGTGATTGATATGATACATTTGATCTTGAACATCTCGTATTGACATGGCCCGAACTCGCGTCAACGATATGCCGCACCATGCAACGCCTGCGGTGTGTTGACGGCGAGAGTTGCGAGATCACGTATGGGTCGTGCACGTACAGACAATTCCCGTCGTGATGGACGCTCTGCCTTTGTGAGGCAAACGGCAAAAGCTGCAGGAGAAACGAGTCCGCACAACAGCACATTAGCGTACTTCAAAGACTTGCTAGCGCTGCAAATTCGCCCGCCGAAGTCACGAAGGGGTTATCGATGACATCCGCGCCAGTATGCCGCTCGTCTGGTGGGCAAAGAACACGCACAAGTTGATCCCCGGCGAGGCTCGTAGTCGGTAGCTACCGCAACAAATTTCGGGTTTTACTTGATATTTTTGTAAACATTACCATGCAAATTTTTCATCTCAACTGATGTCGTGGCTTTGCATCTTTCTTTACTCGGCTTGCGCTGCCATGAACGTCGTCGCCTGCTGCGGTGGGCGGCATAGAGAGCTGCTGGCATTATCATTTTGTGCAAAAACACGCGTCAGCCGGTAGCGAATTTGTGCACTTTGGCATACGTCACCGTATTGCGAATGAGTAAGTAATTTATAATCTCTCGGTGTGTGTGAAGAGCCGCATCAGCGTTCACTCGAGGATGTGAGATCTACGGTACGAGTGCACCGTCAACGGTTTGGGCCAATCGAATTAAATGATCTCCTGGTGAGCGTATCTTACGCGGTACGGCATCGGATACCCAAAACCGCACGAGTATATAAGCTACTTTTGTATACACTTATGCCACGCATCGATGCGATAACAAGCTAGACTTCCATCACTCGGTAGCAGTGCAGTGCATTTTGGCACGCTTGGATCGAATGAAGAAGCCAACTGAATGGATGCATTTTTCTGGCTGTCTATGGACTAAGTAATGAACAAAACTACATCAGGTAAGATGAGTGTTTAAGATTTTCGTAATTGCGTTTAATGTTTGGTTTATACTCTGCGTCGAGTTTGTACTGTATTTTCATCGTCGCGACGTCACGACACTTGCGCCTCGGGTCAACACCAGGCAAAGGAGTCATAGCTCGTACATGCCGTTGTCGTCGCTTTCGTTGCTGCCTTCATGTATGCTCTCGGTCTCAGATGGCGCTTTGGCGCGAGTTTGGACCCTGGGGTTAAATATCCGACTGGCAGAAAGCACTTGCAGCAACAGTTCATTCTGCTCGGCAATGCACTGGTCCAGCGACTTTGAAGAAGGCATTGAGTCGGCCGTGTTGAAGTTTCGAGTGCTTTTCGGATGCCGCGGCATAGTCTTCGGAGTCGCGGGGGTAGACGACTGTCGAGCGCGACTGGTGTCTGGGTACATGCTGCAGAAGCCCTCGTCTGCAAGGTGATCCGATTCAGATCGGTGTCCGCGCATCATGTCTTTCGTGTCGATCACTTCGTAGATACTGGAACGCTCTTCGAGCTGGTCGTCAAGCTGGACAATGTCAACTTCGTGAGGAGTGTTGAGTGATTGCGGTGCCAAAATGGAGTTGCGGCCCAGCGAGTAATCGGAACTGACCGATGAACGCACAGTGGCGATGCCGCTATGGTTGCGCGAGATTCTGCTGAAATGGCTTGACCCCGACTTCCAGCTGCACGCGTCCGCGTCAACTTCGGACCACCAAGACGTGCGCGTATCCTCGTTCCAATTCGCAATGCTGTACGATGCATCAGTCTGCTGGGACAGGGAGCTGCGCGATACCGAAGATTTCGGTGAAGCAATCGCCGTTTGTTGTTCGATTGACGAGCGACGGGGCATTGCAGACGATATTGACGATACTTCGGAACGACGATCGGCTTCCATTTGCTCGTGACTAGGTTCTGCGTCCTCTTCACACGTGCGACTGATGCACACCTTGCAGAACGCAGACTGTACCACGCGGAACGTCCGTTGGCTCGTCATCGTAGCATCATGGCCAACAGTGTTCCCTCGCCGACGAGCGCTGGCTCGTTGAACAAGGCACTTGCGGCAGAAATCGTCACCGCACATCTGACAGTGGTGGCGCCTATGCCCACCTCGAAAAGGCCGAGAGCAACTCGTGCAGCCACGTTGAACACACGAAGTCGGCACCCAAGGACGAATAGTGGCCTCCATCGCGAAAGGCTTGCCTCCGGCTTGCGACTGCTCCAGAAATCCGGGTCTCATGAGCGCAGTGGCAATACACTTGGCATCAGCGGAGAGCGAGACATCTTTGAGTGCTTTAAGCAACTTCTTGCAGTACTTTGTAGAAGCTGTGAGTCCCTTGTGTTCAGACTGACTCAGCATAAATATCTGAGTAGCGTTCGCACGCGATTCCGACGCGCGCACGATTGAGACCGTTGTGACCTTTTCACGTTTTGTCTTGAGCTCGTCGGGCAGCGGCGGGCACTCGGGGATCTCCACGGGCAAACGAACAGTCACCGCAATCTCGCGGCCCTGATCGTCCTTTCGGAACCCCACGTACTCGAGGAAGCACTCGTCACGCTTGCGAGTGAGCATTGACGGCTGCATGCACGTCCACTTGATACCAAGAGTCATCTGGTCGTCTTGATGATCCACGTTTAGGTTACACAGCACCACAGCATCAATTGCACAGCCAAAGAAGAACTGGTTCCACGCGAAAAGCTGCTCGGACGTCTTGGATGAGAAAAAGTCCACAAACCGGTGAAAGTCACCCGGCACTGTTCCAAACGTGCGCGTGGTCGTGGTCGCTCCCTGCTTTCGACGGGCGACGGACAGGTCCGAGTCGTGCGCAACGTCCTGCCAGCACTTGTCCTCGTCTGGGTTGAAGCCGGCGACGCACGCCTCGTGCTCCTTGCACGACTCCATCGTCTTCGTGATGATGGCTTCCACCTGCGTCTTATACTCCTGTACGTCAGACAGCGAAAGACGGAGCGGTGGGAAGTAGTTGTCGGGCAGCGGAAATCGCAGCTTGCGAGATCGGTACCTAACAGGGGAAAGTCACCGCCAAAAGCCAATGAACTGATTAGTATCAACGTCGAGCGCCATGTGCGACGCGTGAAAATGTATGGAACAACACGGCCGTTACAAACGTCAGCAGATGACTCGTCCTGTAATAACATCAGGCGACTTACGAGGAGCTACCGGATACCGTCCGTGGCAGGGGGGAAGACGACTTGCGGGGCATAGCGTCGATACGGTATTGACGACGACGAGGAGGAGGAGGAGGGCGCGCTGCGTCGTGGAAAGAGTCCCACCCGATTGTCCGCTCGTAAGCGTTGAAGCAGTCGCGAGCGCCGGCGGAGACGGCCGACGCGACGACACGCGACGAGACACAGTTTCGAGTCGAAGAAGAGATGAAATGGCTCGCACGGCAGGCGAGCGGTCGGTCTATCCGATGCAGGCGGCGGTCCCACTCGCGCCAATGGTTGCGCCGTGTCGCGACTCGTTTCTACGCCACTTCATTGATCCGGACGATCGCGTGTTTCGCAGAGCACGAGCCGCTGTCGCCAGATTGCGAGAAAGGCGCGGGGAAAGGGGTCGGGGAGGAGGAGGACTGCGTACATTCTTCGCGGTGTAGCGTTCGTCCGGTCGAAGGATTTGTGCCGATCCGATCCGAGTGACTTGGAAAATCCGGCAGTGTCTGACGTTCGGTCGACTAAAGCTTTGGCCCTCTGCACACGGGCTCCACGACGGGTCTGTGTGTGTGAAGTGCAGCTTTGTCGCACGGCGCGAACGGGTCGAATTCAAGCCGGAAGAGCGCTACTAACAGAAAGGACGACGGACTTCAGAGTGATCGCTGGATATTGACTGATATCGGCGACTTTGCATCGCAGTTTCCGAAGCCCAAAATGCGATGCGTAAGTTTGCTCGACGCAGTCTCCACCCCGTGCTTGGGGTTCCAGCAGTGGACAGTAAATTGGGGCGCCATAAGTAGCACTACGTTTCCTGACCTCTTTGCACATGGCCACCCGCGTTACTCGTTGAGCTTACCCGAAATCACGTGCATTGTGCCCACTTGTTCTCGGTAAGTGCGTCTCGACGAGGTCATTGCGTACATCTTGTGGACAACGAGTGACGAAAACGTCACGTGTGGCCCTAATGAGCCATTGTCGATTCCATATGACGCAACCCGTACAGTTCAGTTAAGCCTTGACTTGAGCAAGACCTCCGTGAATTCCGACACCAGGTAGTGTGATCGAACCGGAAGGCGCGTATGTCGTGTACCACCCCTTCCCGTCCATGGTCAACCTTGGCAAAGGCGTCGTCAAGATCTGAAATATTGAGATCGTAGGGCTGGGAAAGCAAAGCCTCATGACAAAAGGCAGACCGTAGAACACGACACAATAACGCCACGCACGTAACACATGGGCCGAGTGGACGGAAGGATAGCCCGAGTCAGCTCACGCGGGCTTATGGAAAAGCCTTGTTTCGATCAAGAGTAAACTTACAGAGAAAAGTCCGTGAGGCAGAGCGTCAACGGTGCAAGTCTGTACATATCATCAGCGCTTCTAACGGATTGTCCCGAGCACATGTGCATCGCTGGCGAGTGACTTACTTTTGGAAAAGCAAGCTGGCAATCACCTGACTTCTTCGTAGACATTAAGGTCCTCGCTGGTGCGTCCACAGTCACTCCAGCGCAGTTTTAACATTACAGACGAAACGTCGTCGTACCGGCTCATCTCCGCCTTAATTGCATTGCACAGCGTTGGACCTTGTGCTGCGTCCTTCACGGGGACGCAAGACTCACATCATGTCGTCTCGCGTGCGGAGGAAGATACATCGATCGCTCGGCACTGAAAAAGTGATGGAGCCTCTTTTTCTCGCTTTTCGACTCTCAATGTTACACGTTGCTCGGCATTGTTCGGACTCAGCGAATCCAGCTAGACTTGCTCTGGATCCAAGAACAGCATTCGTAAGGAGGTCGGTCTCATAGCACAAGTCTTGTGATCCACCAGACGCTCAGCAATCGATGTGGTCCTGCCATCTGCTGAGCGGAGCCTTTCGTCACCTTTTGTGATTAATATATGGATTAAGGCCTTGAACCACGTGCAACAGATTGTGTGACGACAATGGCCGCGACGACAGCTTGCGGAAGTGTTATTATGTTATTCCACGACTGGTGCTGCAAAGTATACCCATCCTGCATCGCCGAGAAGCGTGAGACCATACGTGATAGTAGAGATATCTCAAAACATTTAGGATTACTTGTTCACAAACACGCAAGCAGCTATGCTATGCTTTACTAACACTCAAAGGGTGTGGCACTGACGCATGACTCGGTCGACTGCGTGCTACTAGAAATGCTACACCCGCTCTTACTCAGGATCTCACTATTTTGCGCATTAGCAGCAGCAGTCAGGTGGCGCAAACTGCTTGCCGACAACATGAGGCGAAGCAGCTCCTCCTGTTCTGCAAGACATTGGCCAATGGATCGAGGGGAGGCCTTGAACTGGAGAGGAGACCAACTGGGGCCATTATTAAAGCCCGTTATACCGTCTTCATCATCCGCGTCACGGTTCCGAGTTGATTCACTTCGGCGTAGGGAGGAGTGAAGGGAAGAGACCGGTAACATATCGATCGTGTCGATAATCTCCGCGATCTCTTCTGCGATACATCCGTGAGTCGTCCTTAGGTGATCGGCTAGAACGGTCATGGACTGGTCATCATCCACATCCGCTTTCGACACAAACGATACCATGCCATCATCCGGGTCAACAGTCGCCGCTGTATGTGGCGATAGTTGCAGCGATTGGCCTTTCACAGTTCCTGCCGACATGGAGAACAAGGAAGCGCGGCCGCCTTCAGATTCGGTCTCAGTCTCAGTCACGACCGAATTGCAAGAGGTGTCGAAGTCCATGTCCTCACAAGCGGCAATCGATAATTTGTCACTCAGCACAGGGATCAACGTATTGGTGCAACAGCTTCGCATCTTCGTCACACACAGAACGCAGAACTTCGTCTTGACAATGTCAAACGTTCTGTTCGACGTCGCCGCACTGTTCGGCTTCTCGTCCTTGACGGCGTCACGAACGATAGCACAGCGCCGGCAAATGAGTTCTCCGCACAGCCTACAGTGGTGGCGGTGGCGTGTCGCGCCAAACTTGCGGGAGCACACACTGCAACTTTTGCGCGAGCTCGACTTCGCCCAGCACTTTCGAGCCATGACTCCGAGCATCAGGATGCGCCGCGAGTCGACGAAGACCGCCATGTTGATGAGGATGTTCATCATGCGCTTGTAGTAGCTGGCGGTGACTGCGAGGCCGTTGAAATTGTTCTGCGACATCATGAAGAACTCGGTGACGTTCGACTTGCGGTCAGCGGGTCTGGAGATCCACACCGTGTTGAGACGAATGCGCTTCGTCCGGAACCTCTTCGGCAGCTCGGGGCACTCGGGAATGTCGAGTGGAAGCGTCACGCGGACGCCCACGTCGCGGCCACGTCGATCTTTCGTGTAGATGAGGTACTCCATGTAGCAGTTGTCGCGCTTTTTCACGAGCTGCGACGGGTTCAGACACGTCCACTTGATGCCCATGTAGAGACACTGTTTCCCAGACGCCACCGTGTAAATGTTCTTGAGCACAGCCGCGTCCGTCGCGTACCCAAACATGAACTGGTTCCACGTGAACAGCTCCGCCGACGTCTCGGCGTAGAAAAAGTCGATAAAGTGGCGGTAATTGCCGTTCATGCGGCCAAAGATACGCGCCTCGCTGGTCTGCAAGTCCTCGAAGGTCTCCTTCTTGATCGCACTGAGGCTCTCCACTTTGTTCAGGAGGCTCCACGGCGCGCGGTAGACGGGGTACGACCCCTTGGCCTCGTGCAGCTCGTACTCTGCCAGCGCGTTGTCGACGATCGCCTCCATCTGCGCCTCGTAGCGCTCAACGTCGGCGCTTGTCAAGTGGATCGCTGGGAAAAAGCCGTCGGGCAGTGGGAAGCGGTTGTGCATAGTGTCGCGAGTGCCTTTGGACCACAGCGGACGCACAGCGGGCGACGGCCGTGTGGAGAGTTGTCGAGTGAGTGAGTGGGTCGAGTCGAGTCGGGGGCAAACCGGCGCTACGTCAGACGCGAGTGGACTACGGCCGGTCCGGTTTTGTCGCCTCGTGCCTTAGTGGGCTTCGAGACGGAAGTGGCGGACAAACAGATGGGGCGTCGCGTCAACGAGTGCGTCGGGTCGGCGGCGCAATTCCGTCCTAAATCCATCTTCGCCCACGAGCCCACAACTGTCGATCCGTCAGCGGTCGATCAGCGGTTAAGCGTTCGCCCCGTCTCTACCTCTCCACCTGGTGCTCGCTATGGCTCACGAATGCCCGGTGGTTAGTTAACTGCTGGGCGTTGATAGCTTACCGAAAGCGCAGAAACGCCTCGTCTGAGTAGCCTTAGTGTGGCATTGCGAATACAAGACCCCCTCATCCATCAGTCCCATGTCCTTCGATGTAGTCCACGCGGGTGGACGGACTCCCGCCAGAAGTGACAGAACGTTGTTATGGATCGTGGCGCGGTCTGTGCAACGCTCCCAGTTGCTACCTGACTGATAGGGTCGACCGTCCCTTTGGCTCTTTGGCTCTTTGGCTCTTTGTCTCGCGTGCAAACACGGCACACAGCGTAGCACATGACCGAAATAAAGCACATTCTCACTGTTCGTCACGCCGCACCGCGCGCGGTGCCATTTCCTGCCCATTCACATCGAGCTGCCCGAGGTATTCGTGCACTCATCAGTATGACCAGATGGTCGCCCCTGTTGTTTTGTGGCTCTGATGCAATAGTGCCGCGGCCACCGCCGCCTCAAGATCGCATTGTATACCATATCATTCCGCGAACAAGCGCTTCGTTGTGTCTGTCGCCATACGAGTCGAATGGCATTTGAAGACGTTGTCGTCATCGTTTATCTCCTTATGAACGATATCTTGTTAAACGTGGGACCAACTGTCCCGAGTCCTGTCAGCGAGTAGGACCCTCTTTCTCCATCTCGAACCAAAATCCTTCGCACAAAGAACCGCTTGTTCGGGACGTATTCACTACTTGTTGCTCGCATTGGTCTGGTCTGACGTTTGTGCGTGGCATTGCACGTGCTTGAGCATTGACGCGGTCATCATGTGTACATGTAAAACAACAAAGTTGCAGGACAGCTGCGTCGTAGCCTGGTCTTGACTGGCGCTCAGTAGCATGCAGGTAGACAAGTTTCAAGGCTCGATGGCTCAGAGGTTGACACCGTACGCAGGTGCCACTATGAAGCGAGATGGCAGGTACGACGGTCGGGAAATCTCCATATGGCTGCGATGGCGTGCTTCGATCGCAGAGCAGAAACAACGCCACACGCTGAGGTACACCTTTTGCGGTGGCGCACTTGGACGTCGTTCGTGCGTCTGCCCGTCACCGTTGTGTTGCTGACACTGCACCACCAAAGTGGCGGTCGCTGTAGCGCACGATGAGTTCGACTGTGTCTGATAGACAAGAGGCATTCGAGTGAAAGTGGTGCATCATGCAAGACGACGTCTTGATCGGTTCTTCGAGGCACTACTGTGGAATGGACAGTGGCGTCTATCGCCAATGCGGACAAAGAATGGAGCGACAGTGTCGACATTGACACGACAAGTGGTCGTTGTACGAATGGAATGTGTCTGTACCGCGAACACTCACGTCATGTGTCACTCCTTTTTTACGGTCAAAGAGCCACCGAATGTGCCTTTCGCTAGCTGACCGACTCAGGTAAGAGTTGCAGTGGCTACATGCAGTCTGTGCTATCGCGAGCAGCAGCCGAAGAGCAGTCGAGTTCTGTCTTTCGTCCGGGTGATATTTCGGCCGTGCTCCCTGCACGATCGACGTAGAAAGGGCGTCATCATGTGGCTCGGTGCACAGGTAATCGATGCTGCACAAAGTCAGCTTTCGCTGCTGCTCGAGCTTTCGTTGAGTGAGTGAGACCTTTGGCCCGTAGTGTTCTTTTGCCACTGCCTGAGCGTTCGTCGATTGAAACTCTCGTGCTCGCCGGTATCGCAATGACGTGCTGGTCCGAATCGAGGAGTGTGTGCGACATACAGTCAGTCCGTCTGCTTAGCTCCAACGGCGCTATGGACTTGGACTCTAGAGTTGACAGCTATATGCATGCATCAAAAGCTTCTGGTCATGTCTGTGGTGGTGCAGCTGTAACGTGTCAACTGGCGCGTGGGCAGGTGAGACCGTCTTATGGTGAATGGACCGATCAAATTGAGCACCCATTAAGCCGCACAAGATACTCACGGGCACGAGCTCAGTATCATCACAAATGGTGAGGATCGGCGCGAGACAACCTCCTCGCTGCTACCTCTGGCGTGCAGAGGATTGGCAATCGTTACAAGGCAGCGATTTGATTGAGTTCTCTTGCGGCGTCTACACCGAAGACGCGCAGTAAAGGAAGTGAAGTGTTCAATTCGTACGGGCACATCGCTCTACAAGCTGTTGTTGACCACTGGGCACAGAGTCGCCGATTGCTGCCAAGAAGGAAACACACTTTTAACCGACGGGACCACAGACCTTCGTCTGTTGTGATGAATGTTCCGACTTGAGAAGTGTCCACTGTATAGCCTCACATCCGCGCTCCTTCGTGACGGTGCCGAGGGACTAACGCAAGTGGCATCACCACAGTTTCGGGGTTTATGTCCCGTTTAATCGCGGAAGGGGTCAGCCTGCTGTAATGCAGAAGCAAAGCAGTGAGATCAAACGAATGTCATGCGTGTGAAGTTCAAATCAAAGGATCAACTGGTAGAGTATGCATGGCAACTAGTGCTCGTAGCTGCATTTACCGAGTAAAAGGAGAGAGGGACATGGACCGACGTGGTAACTCGTACTCCGGGTACCACCTACCCATGTCAACTTGCCTCGCATGACTTAAGACGTCGAAAGCGAAGGTGACAGACATCGATCAAGCATTTCCTTCCACTGCATAGTCGTCACATAGGTGAGGCACAAGTGCTGCATCATGCTTGCCACGCTTGCATCAGGGCAAGCACTGAGCAAGCCCTGCTCAGCGCACGTCATCGCCTAGGTGGAAATGATCGGTTGCTGCACACTGCACGCACGCTCGAGCTCAAGAAGCTGCACCGACCGTCCTCACTTGTCACACTCCTGTCTGTGCTTAGGCCATACCACACTCCATATTGGGCCTGTACAACTTCCCCGATTTAGTTTCATGCGACTGCTCGTCCCGTGCACGCACCACCACTCCCACACCGCACTTCCCTTCACCGACTTGAACGAGGTCAAATCTCATTAGCAGCAAAGTGGTAAACGTGCACACACATACCATGTCACCCTACCCGCCATCCCGTGTCTACTTCTGCCGCTGTTGCTTCCACCGATACACTGCAGGCAGTCCGTTCTCCGCTTTCTTCACCTTCATCTTCTTCCCCTTGGCCTGCACTTTGCGCTCCAGATCCAACTTCGCGCTCATGTGTCCGATCTTTCTGGCACGAGCCAGTCGGTCTCTCAGTTCCCGATACGTGGCGTCCTTCTCCACCTGCATCTTGTACTTGTGCTTCCGGTCCCCTGCCAAGTCTGGCAGCTCCGCGGTCTCTAACTCGCGCCTGCGAATGCGGTTAAACGCTCTGTCCGCCAGCTCTGGCGCCGTGTCAAAGTGCTGCGCGACGTCAAACGTGTCCACCTGCTCTTGCTCGTCCACAAAGACCGTGTGCTTGTTGCGCTTCGGAGCGTCAATAAAGTGCAGTCCGCAGTTGAGCTTCTCCGCTTTGCGCAGGTCCACGGCGCGCTTCATGTGTAAGTAGGCCCAGTCCTGCAACTTGAGCGTGCGCAGCGCCTCCGTGTCCAGCTGCTCCCTGTAGTTGTGCGTCGACACGTGGACGCCGCTCTCTGTCCGGGCGCTCTCCATGCGGTGGCTGAACTCGTCCGGATTGCGCAGCGCCGCCTTGAGCCGCAGCGCCGTGAGCCGCTTTTGCTTCTGGTTGTAGTCCCGCGCGCGCTGCACATAGTCCTTGTGCTTCTCGAGCAGCCCGAGCTTCCGGCGCTCGCGCAGTTGGCCGCGCTCCTTGTGCTCGCGCCGCTTCACTGCGTTTCGCAGCGACGACATGACGGCGGCGGATCGACTGTGGCTAAATGAAGGGCTGAAGGAATGAAGGAATGGCTGAAGGAATGACTGGCCACGACACGACACGTTGGACGCGTTTGGTGTGTGGAATGCGAGATAGAGACCCGAATGCGTCGAAGAGGCGAACCTATCGAAAAGAACCTCACGATCCGCAGCGAATGATCTCTATCTATCTATCTATCTATTAAATCTATCTATCTATCTATCGCTATTTAAAGTCGTCGAATTAGATGACACCGCGGGGATTGACCCTTGGGCAGCGATATATAAGGCTATGTGGGCTGCAGATTCACGCATCCAAGATCAAGCATGTCAGTCTCCTGCGTGCAGCAGTCGCTACCACGGACGATGAAGGACTATCTGTTCTCCGGCACGGCCAAACTACTTGGTGCTTGGGATACCGAAGGTTGATAACAAAGAGAGCATAGTGAATGGATTCAATATTGAAACGCGCGCCAGACGCGGTTTGACTTCCACCAAGAACCTCACCAGTGGCTTGATCAACCGACAAGTGAGCGTGACTCTGTGCTGCGCTGATCTTGACTAAGAACCTTTTTGTGACGGGATGGGCCGTTCGTTTCATGTCATTGCCACCAAGAATGGGTCAATGAGAACCGATCATCTCAATTGATACTATTCTCCACTATTTACATTGTTGAGTGTTACCGTCGAAAATTACAACACTTGGAAGATAATATTCCGTTGATGTTTATGGGAGGACAGCTCAAACAAAACTCGCGAGAGCTTCTTCTATTTGCGATGACATCTACATGGAAGGCATACGTCATCCGCATATCCTTTCCATATTGTGGTTTATCAATACTTGGAGGAGACGTATTCGAGCTTAAAGTAATTGGCGTTCACTCATCGCGTATTGACTTATCGTCATTGCGAAAGCTACGAATGCTGAACAATTTAGCAATAATTGGAAAAAACATCAAGTACGATTTACTCGCCGATGAAGAGTACAAAACATAATAATTGTGCATTACGCAACTAGCAAGAACTAAGACATTTTCGCTGGCATCAAATTGACATCGCTGCTGAGAACTGTTTCCGTCTGCAATAAAGCGCGTAGCAACCAGACAACGATACACCGGACAAATCCTACCGACTCGAGAAGTAGTGATCGTTTCCGTGCAATCATCCATCGCGGAATGGTCGGATTGGCAGAAAAGTAACGTTGTGAGAAATCAAGGTCAGCAGCCAGGTCAGCGATACCCGTCTGACCTGGTTTTCTCTGACACCACCACATCTGCTGAAGACGTCGAGATAGTGATATTTTCTATGCAATCATGGCGAAGAAGGTCGACGTCACGGCAGCTTCCATAATGGACTAGGTCATCGTGCGTCTCACCATCGTTGCACTCTCTCGAGTGCAAACATCTTTTTTACTAGGCGAACCTTCTGACTCATCAGACAGGCAAGTACCTTATAAGCGGTATCGATTCGACAACCCATTACACTTTATCTTTTAATGCCGTTTTAGCGGTAGCCTCCAAATCACAGGCATCACCCGATGTACTCAAATAGATCTTCTTTACCTCGATGCATCCGTTTCACGTGGCTAATTACCACGTGCCATTCTGCATCGATGTTGCAGATCGACCGTTGCTGTCGCATAACTCTTTACGTGGTTTATGATCACGCCAGGTAAATGTTAACCACATATATTGTTGTAGTAGCCGATGATGATGCCAGGTCCATGGGAAGACGCAAGATCATTAGAGAGGAAACAATGCATGTCAGTGGTAGTGGTTAATACGTCAATATATTTCTCAGTTCACAATTATCCTCACAGTACGCAAGTACTACTACATCCAGCAGCGAAGAGTCGGCTGCTGAGTTCAAGAACTCCGGCGCGCACAAAGCTAGAGTGCGGACGCGTTGTAAACAGAGAAAAGGTTATGAGCCCAAGCGGGGAACATGAAGGGGATGACATCTTCTCACCAACGAGAAACCTCACCACCCAGTTTGAAGACATGGGATCGTTTCGGACACCTGATGGAAATGGAGGGCCTCCACTTCCATCTTCGTCATCCGAGAATCAGACGCCGATGACTCCATATGCTCATATGGATATGATGCAACTCATTGCAACCTTGCAACAAGAGGTTCGCGAGTTGAGAGCACAAGCCCAAGCATCGAGGCAAACCGACTCTAATGTGACAATGCACACCGCCTCACCGGCGACATCGTCTACAGCATACCGTCCAGTTGGTACACCCAAGTTGAAGGACTTCAAGGTCATTGAGTTCACCGGAGAAGAACGACACTCAGGACTTGGAGCAGATTGGGACTCGTTCAAGTACCAATTTGATGTGCAAATACATACGCTCGAGACCTTCGATCTCGTAGTCTGGAATGAAGAGCATCGACTGAGCGCTATAGCGATGTGCTTTCGCGGTGCTGCCTTTGGCCATTTCAAGTATCTCGCGGATCGAGGACTTACCGCCAACTACGACAGTGTCTGCAGGTCCATGAAGAACCGATTTTGCTGTAAGCTGAGTCAGTCTCAACTAGGAAAGCTACTTGAAGCGCCCAAGAGAACCAACACAACGTGGACATCTCATATTGAGTACATGAGAGCTGTGGCGAGCCGTATGGATGGAAATCCAAGCAAGATTATCCTTGAATACTTCTGCTCATACTCTTGTCCATCAGAGGAGAGAAGCTTGCTGGCGAAGATTGATCAAGACAGCTTGGAGTACGGGATCGAGCTCGAGAAAGCTGTACGATATCTGACCTCCATCACAGGAAACGGAAAGAATTTCGTCTGTAAGCCAAAAGGGGCGACGAATTTGTACGAGCGTGCTGAAAGAGACAAGCCGAAGTTTGAGAAGAAACAGCGGATGTCAAGACATGAATCTGGTGATGCGTACAGTGCAGGAGGAGCCAAGAAGTATCCTAAGCGAGCCTGTTTCTTCTGTGAGGATGAGGGTCATATTGCTTCAACATGCCCACTCAAGAAGGAGTTTCTGGAAAAGAAGAAAAGGTCAACAGGCTCAGCTAATGTTGTGGAGACAACTCGCGAGATCCATAAGACAGAAGATAATGACTGTCAGTACGCATCATGCTGGGCGGCATTCAGATCCAGCAGGGATGAACGTGAATGGTTGCTGGACTCAGGCGCTAGTCACCACATATGCGGTACTGGATTTGCGTTGAAAAACGAGTACGCATGCAATCTGTCCGTGACTATCGCAGATGGTCGCACCATCAGGTCTTCCACGTGTGGCAACATCGTGATGGAGATCAATGTCAACGGAAATCAAAGCAAGATTCTGTTGCAAGACGTGCACGTAATTCCAGGGCTGCGCAAAAACCTGCTATCGATTGGTCAACTTGCGAAGAAAGGTATTCATACCTCATTTACCGACCAAGGAGCGTCACTGTGGAAGCTTGACGACACGGGAGTCAAAGTTATTGCTGGCTGTGCGACGTGGGACAATGGGCTTTGCTACCTCAATGGGCACGCAGTCGAATCAGCTATTGCGAGTGTCGCAGCGAAACCTGATGACAGCATCATGGAATGGCATGCTCGACTCGGCCATGTCAACGTTGAGGATGTGGCGATGATCGAGAATCATGAATTGGCTGATGGTTTACACATCACTGACAAGAAGAAAAGTGACTGTGCTGCATGTCGCGAGGGGGAAACAAACAAGAGGTGCTAAAGCCCAAACAGACACATCCGAATCAGCACCAACGGACGAGATTGGCGCCGTAATTGGAGTTGACATTAAGACAAACGTCAAGCCTCACGATTACAGAGGCTGCACTCACTCTTTGCATGTCGTTGACTATGCATCTAGCTATGGAGAAGTCTTTCCAATGCGTGTTAAGTCCGACTGGTTTTCGTTGCTGACTGAATTCATTACAAGATTCGAACGACAATATGACGTGCGAGTGAAGGTCATTCGGAGCGACAATGAATTTGACACGAACAAGATAAGGTCGTGGTGTGCACAACGCGGTATCCGACAGCAACTAACGGAACCAGACGAATCGACTTCAAATGGAAAGGTGGAGAGGCGACACAGGACTTTGTTTGACGGTATGCGGGCTATGATGTTTGATGCTGCCAAGGCTCCTCGGTTCCTATGGTCGGAAGCACTACGTCATCATTCATGGCTAAGAAACCGACTCCCGACACGTGCGAATGGTGGAAACATGTCGCC
>CANTFL010001468.1:0-21102 GCA_947650285.1 Hyaloperonospora brassicae
ACACCTAAGCTGCTCACGAGAATATTATCATCGAGCCATAAAAAGCTCCAAGCTTTGATGGTCCCCTCTCTGTGCCCGTCATCACACTTGCCTTATCATCCAATGGAAAGCTTGTCCACGGGATACGTACGCTTGCCAACGCCAGCGCAGTAGCGGCTACACGGTCTGCACATGCGGTTGTCCTCAAGTTCGGTTCGTGACCACGGACTTGTTAGCATCACGTGCGACGAAAGAGAGTGAGACCAATAAAAGCATTCGTGGAGCTACAGAGCAGAGCATAGCAGCACCCATGAAGCAGAGTTATATGCTGCTGGTGGTTGCTCCCCTGTTTATGAGTCTCGTTCCACACTCGGTCTATCTTTTAAGGTAATGCCTTCAGCAGGCGCACAGTATCGATACGACATCATCACGGAGCAACCCTTCAGCAGATTGATAGCAGATACGTTCGTGGCCGGGCGAAGTCCACATCCAATATACATTATTAGGGAGCGATGCGTGAGATGCGTCTTGCGCTATTTCATTTGTACGGGGTAGATGTGCTATGCATTTACTGATGCTTCACGCCATCGTGCCCGAAGCTGTGTCACTCTTATTGTCCACGATGTCCAAATTTCGTTTCGCCCATCACATTGACGAGCACCAATTGAAGTAGTTCTTCAACCTTTGTCAAACCTCCTTGGTGCGATAAAGTACACCCTAAACAAAATCGTGGACAGGGCAAGAAGTGCGTGCTAAACGACCAGCAGTCTTTCAGGCTGACCGCATCCAATGCCGAGAGTATCTGTGCTGTAAATGTGTCAGGGTCGCACGGCTAGGCGCTACGCGTTCATCTTGGCGTCTGAGGAGCTTCAACCTTGGTAGAACAAGCGGTGTAACAGTAAAGAAGCTTCTCTCATCAACATGGATCCTTCCGACGGTAGCAACATATCAAGTCGCGCGTTGCATGCATCGCAACACTCTTGAACACACTCGTATATATCATCACCCAGGGTCGCCATCTAATGTATATGGCTAAACTCCAAGCTCCTGTCCGGTTTTCTTCGGGAGTGGACAGCCGAAAGGCGTAGCCCAACACAGCATTTGTTGATGACTTCCATCTTTCGTCAGCTCACAGAAAGGTGCCCCCACATCGGAAATAACGTGGCCATCGAGGACAATTTTTTCGGCATGTGTGACAGATACTCCACTCGACCTGCCAGGTGTTTTGGTAGGACTAAAAAGCACGGTTGGCACGGTGTGCGTGGTATCGTATTCCCTACGATAAATTCCCCTTTGATCCGTCAACTGTTCAGATGGGCGCTCGTGTTCGCCGCAGAGCGGCAACGGGACCTGGTCACCGCAGTTCACTATCAGGCACCTCCGATAACTACTCGCAAAACACGTAGCGATCGACCGCAACGGAGTCGCGTTACGACCCGCGCCCGTCTAGCTGCAGCCACGCGCCTTGTGGAGCTGCAAATCGTGCGATGGCAACACCCGAGCCGTGTCAAGTCGTCGTTGTGACGCTCCAACCGTGGAAAGGGTCGAGCATCTGGCGTTTATGTGACGTTGAGTGCCACGAAAGACCGTTCGATAACGTGCACCTTACCAGGCTGACGAGGGTCAGCACTCTCAGCAACGAGGTTTCCACGAGATCATGAATTGTTCTTACGCAGCGACGCGATCGATTTTGTCGTCGATACGACCCAGGAGACTTGTGTACTTTGACGAAGGAAGTTCCGTGCAATCAGGGTCGCTGACACCACATTTCAATCATCCATCCATCCTTGATGCGGACTGCGGACGGCAGGGGTACCACAACGTGTCAGCGCTTTGTCAACGAAGCGGCCATCATACCGAGGCGGGGCTGGTGGTCCATGTGGTTGAGCTGCATCAGTCATGCACACCACTAGGTAGCGGAGGTCATCGGCGGAGGCCGTCTGCGACTCGTCGGATCCATTCGTTGGCGCTGGACGTCCTGAATACCGCAACTTATGTGCGCTGAACAGATGCGTACCCACCCTTCCCCGGCTTGTGAGACGACCAAATTGTGCGTCACATCGCGCTTCATTCACTAGCAGCTTTCATCACGCTTCCTTCCGTCACGACATGTCCATCAACTCCACTGTCTTGCAGACAAAGGTCAATCGTGAAGCGGTCCATCCGTATGTGCAGTCGCACACAATCTGGCAACTTTCTTGACTGCTCGAGTCGAAACCATCCGTTGTAGAGCATTTGGAAGTGCAAGCACATCGTACCACCTCATTCTTGAAGACGACGAGCGTCTCTTTCGATCACTTGTCGTGATACGAGAAACGTATCCATGCGTCCATGACAGCTGGCATGATAAAGACAAGCAAGAACACAGCGTCACAACACTTTTTGACCTGTTTGCTCCAGACACCCGTCGATACAAGATGCAGTGGCTTTTTCTCATTCTCCTGACCAGCCTTGCAACTGTGGGTATTGTCGCGAAAGCAACAGGCCAGGAAGTGGAAATCCTAATCGGCGCGGGGTGCGCCTTCTCCAACTACTCGACATTGCCGAAAGCGACTGCAAGCGAGCCTTCCTATCGTCTACAACTTGACCCTGGGCTTGGGAAGGGCATCTACGTGCTGTATTTCGCGCACTTCAATCTCCCTGAATCCGATGTGCTCGTACTGAGAGCTTCCGACGGTACAGAGACCAAACCACCGGTGGCAGTGCTGTCGGGAAAGAACGCAACGGGTGCATTTTATTCGACCGCGATATCTGGAAACGGAGTCGTGCTAGAGCTTTTCAAGACTCCAGTGCCTGGTCAATCTCGCTCGACTTCGTGTCGAGGCTTCACTATTAGTCGGTTTCTTTTTACTCCCCAAGCACTCGTAGATGAGGCTCAACATTTGCAAGTAGCTGTCGAGGTGCCACTAACCAACCTCACCAGCATGACCGACACCGATGACAACGATCATGTCAACAATGAAAGTCTCTGTGGCGCGGATGAATCCGTTGAAGCTGCTTGTGCGCCGAATGCTACCAACAGTGCTGAGGGAGAGATCATGCTGGCCAAGTCACGACCGGTGGCACGACTGTCGATAATCAAGGATAACGGCATGGTAATCGCCTACTGCACGGGCTGGCTACTTGGTTGCGAGGGTCACTTGATCACGAATCAGCACTGCATCAGCAACAACCAAGATGCGCTCAATACGAAGGTCGAGTTTCTTGCTCAGTCGACGAGTTGCGGAGGCGGTGAAGCTTGTGACTCTCGTGGTGCATGTCCGGGACCCATCGGCGTGACGTCTACAACGCTTGTGGCTGCGTCGGAAGAATTGGACTATGCGGTGGTTCGAATCGGTACCAACGACACTGTCACGAATTTGTCTGGATTGTATGAGAAGACGGGTGGATATCTACAGCTACGTGCATCGGGAGCAGTGCTGAAGGAAAGCATTTACATTCCCCAGCATCCTCTCGGCTATGGCAAACGCATTGCATGGCTATATAATGGTCAGCCGGGACGTGTCGAATCGCTCACGGTCACTGAATGCCGCGAAGGCGACGTGGGCTACTACATCGATACCCAAGAAGGAGCGTCAGGCTCACCGATCCTTGCCACGAGGGACCATACTGTCATCGCGATGCACCACTGCGGTGGCTGCTTGAATGGTGCTATCCCAGCGCAATCGATCATCGAGGATCTCGCCGCAAAAGGCGTTTTGCCGAAATGCTCAGTCGCGAAAGCAGGGCAGCCCCATAACGAGTAGTTCATGCGTGTTTCAGAGTAGTTCATGCGTGTTTCCGAAACATTGTTGATGCACGAGCCAGAAACATACGTACATGTAGCTCGTGGAAGAGCAGAAAGGATCGTCGTCAAGTCGGTAGACAAGACAACAAAGTATCGTTCGTATCGACGGTTCCTTTTGCCGCATTTGTCATTCAAGCCTTACGTTGGCTTGTCACCCCCTTATTTCGTGCAAGCATTACACCTCCGCTCGAACAATGTCGTCGTGGTCCCGTCGAGGCTTCTAATGTAGTCCATCGGTCCAGTTCGTGACGGTTGTCCTTGCAGCTCAGCATATCCCCGAATTCGCAACGTCGTTCCCCAGCACGTGCTATCAAGACCACCATGCACCGCATAGACCAGACTTGGTGAGGGTCTCCTCGCGATGACTTTGTATTGCTTTACGAAAAGGTCGTAGAGCCTTCTTGCTTCCGGCAGTGATCCGTGTTCGTTTTGCTTAGCGCTTGTGCAATTACATGGGCGGTGCGGTTGTATCAAATACAGAAACGCTTTTCGATCGGAAAGCAGGCAAGTGGGGGGGCTCTTCATGGTTGTAGAGATGTCCTAAGATGTCAAGCGGAGTGAGCCGTTTCAACGGCATCTCCTTCATCGAGATGCCAGGGTCTCACGAATGATATAGATGCCGTTGTGAATCGTGCGTCGCTCCAACATGATACGCGAGTCCCGCGAAGGTCCACTAGACACAAAGGTTGTATCGCCTAACACGTCCCCCGCACTCTTGCTAACAGTCTGATCTCTTGGTATTGGCCACGGCAATCGGCACAGCCGATCGATGCTTTGTATGCATGTGAAGCAGCACAGCCAACAGCATGTGCAACACTCCAAATATATTGACAATCAGCTTCTTGCACATCCCCCCTCCATTATTACTCAATAGTACTTCTACGGCTAAGCAAGACACCTAAGCTGCTCACGAGAATATTATCATCGAGCCATAAAAGCTCCAAGCTTTGATGGTCCCCTCTCTGTGCCCGTCATCACACTTGCCTTATCATCCAATGGAAAGCTTGTCCACGGGATACGTACGCTTGCCAACGCCAGCGCAGTAGCGGCTACACGGTCTGCACATGCGGTTGTCCTCAAGTCGGTTCGTGACCACGGACTTGTTAGCATCACGTACGACGAAAGAGAGTGAGACCAATAAAAGCATTCGTGGGATACAGAGCAGAGCATAGCACCCATGAAGCAGAGTTATATGCTTGCTAGTTGCTCCTGTTTGCTATGAGTCTCGTTCCACCTCGGTCTATCTTTGAAGTATGCCTTCAGCAGGCGCACATTATCGATACGACATCATCGAGCAACCCTTCAGCAGTTGCTTGAGTACGTTCGTGGCCGGGCGAATTCCACATCCAATATACATTATTAGGGCGATGCGTGAGATGCGTCTTGCGCTATTTCATTTGGACGGGGTAGATGTGCTATGCATTTACGATGCTTCACGCCATCGTGCCCGAAGCTGTGTCACTCCTATTGTCCACGATGTCCAAATTTCGTTTCGCCCATCACATTGACGAGCACCAATTGAAGTAATTCTTCAACCTTTGTCAAACCTCCTTGGTGCGATAGAGTACACCTGCTCGGTTTCCCACATATGCGAACGCCAAGAGGATGGCGATACGTACTTAGTTTGTGTGCAAGAGACTTGTGTCGCCCAAAGTGATTGTGACGTCGTGGGATCGGATCATTTACGCTTGTGTGGGCTAGCGAGGTTGGAAAATTAATGAGGCTGAGCGCATTGAGCTCTGTTCAGTACATAACGCTAGAAGAAATGGTAGTGTTGGTATTTTTGTTCTCCCATATAGCTCTGTAAATAATCTGTGGCCGTGTCGGGAGGGCGAATGGACCCGTATAAGATGGTAGAACTATTGATCTTCATGAAGCAATGTACATTATCGGTACCTGCTACCCCCGGTCCTGTGCGTGGGACCGAGAAACTCTGTTCACAGAACTCGGCCTTGTTCTGACAACGATCCCCGCGCCCCTTCTACCCTTGATTGATTTTACTTGCATTCTTGATCCCCTGATGGATCGCTCCTATCTGACCTTAATACAGGCCCACGATTCCAAGGCCCTACGGTCGTGGCTCTTCGAATGCGCACTGGTGTACGATGCGTGGACGACGGTGCACTTGCAACTCGAAACGAAAAAGAGGTAGGCATCTTTTATTGTCGACATAATACGTATCATAACACTTTCGCTGGGGACAGTAAGCCATCAGCCGACTTGATCGGTGGCAAGTCTTTGGTGAACCTGTTGACCAATCCCATGCAAATACACATCAATTTCTAATCCTCTGGACCATGACGGTGTTGCTGTGCGCATCGCTTCTCCGGAGGCGTTGGTGCGAATTAGGCGTCCTTGCACAATGGATCGACTTTCTCAGTGCGCCACCGAGTCCGCGTCCTAAGTATAATAAAATTCTTTAAGAATGCATGTTTCCCGCTTGATGTCGCTATTACAGGGGTAACTGGGGTTGAGCAGCAGAAGCGTGCTGCAGCATGGTGGTAAGAAGGGACCAATGTCCATCTTCGCGCGAGATACAGAAGAGTAAACGAGCTTTGTGATGCGAGTTGACATCCGGCTATCGACAGCGTCTCCTTTGGTTAGAAAGAAGCTGTACGAAGCAGCGGGAGAACCTTTTTTTATAGTCCAGATGTAACGGGGCAGCCCGTTACATGAAATTGTCACTTTAAGGAAAGTGACAATAAAGAATATGAAGTTGGATATTCTTTGAGCAATATCACCGATAATGGTGATATTGGTGAGGCGACCAATGGGTTCTGTTCATTGGTTGATATCGTGATGATATCAACCCACCAATCGCCGCAAGACGCGCGCAATGAGTGGTGGCGAGACGTCACCATACACCCAGTTATATTAGTATAGTTAAGCTAAGTCAAACAGAGAGACAGTAGTTAAAAGGCTTAATTATATTAATATAACAGTTCTACTTTTACCCTACCTACGCTTCCTCGCGTTCCACGTGTACGTCTGTCGGGGCACCGAAAACCCTTGCGGTAAGTTCACGCAAGGGTGTGCCCGTTACACCAGACAATACATTTCGTTCTCCTAACGAACTGGTACTGCTCTCTTCGTAGCTGGCCACGTCCCTTCCCGGTCGTGGCTATCGTCCCACGGGACGAGTGGTGCTTACCAGCTGCTCTGGTTGCCTTCCAGACCGTACAGCCAAACTCTTAAGATGTTGTTGGGATTTTATGCTTCTTCGAGAGGCCTGAATAGCTGGTGCCGAGGTATCCAAGATGTTATCAGTGCATCCAGTGTTTTGCACACTTTTTAAGGACCTTGGGTTGGTTATAAAGGATCAAACCTGGACAAATTACTTGACAGGAGCGGTGATTTTCCAAAACTCTAGCAAAACATCCTTGCAAGAAACCCTCCTGCCGTATATAAAGAGATTATGATGCCGGTGACGCTGCATTCTGCGGGACGGTGGACTCAATTTGGCATGAAATATTGTATTGCTGTGATCGGTGTCAAGATTTCAAACGCACGTCCCTTCGCCGGTCCCATGCGCATCACCCCTGTCGCTCTGTCCGAGATTTGTTAAGGCGCGTCCACAACAGATTCATAGAAATCACTGTCCTTGCATTGGGCCTTTCGTTTATCCATGGGTTTGTGCTGTAACGAGGTTACACGTCGACTGGTAGTCGACAATAGGTGTGGTGCACACAAGGGATGGGATCCCCTTTCAAGTAATATTCGAACACAAGTATCAATTGTTGAAGACTGATGTCTGTCAACCATTGATTACGAGATCTTTTAATAAGTTTATTTAGGACATTAGCGAGTAGGTTAATTACTTTGTTCCAAGGTGTTCTTTTAGGTTAAAAGAAGAAATAAAATTTAGTTCCCATTTTGATCAACAAAAGACACGTGCCTCTCTGAGGCGTCTTGCGATCGTAAGGAAGTAGCAACGCCTTGTTAAGGCAGCTACTCCTTGTGCACTCAGTGCTGTGATTCTTTTGATTCTTTTGGTCCACCTGGAACAGGGACCGTAAGATCTCTGAGCTTGTTGACTCTTTGAGTAGGGTTCTTTGAACCAAACCTTAGCTCTCGGAGCTGTTGACTCTTTGAGTCGTGTTCGTAGAACCAAAGTTGCTCATTGAGCGTTAAGTCTTCCTCACACTTAAGGAGCTGTGTAGCTCCGCTACACTTGGTAGCACTAGTAGCCAATCTACGCCTGAGTCGGTAACGACTGAACCTCTGTGAGGATGGAGCAATCCACATCCCTTTCTGATGCCCAAAAGGTCGCGCTTGATAAGCTGAATGCGGTCGCATGCCCAGTATATGTGGAGTTTCTAGCTGCACAAGGTCCCGATGTGCTCAATACACGAGTCGAGACCTTCATGCAGTATGAAACGGCCCTTCTAGGGCAGGTTCAAAACCAGGTAGCATCGGCTATGCCGACACGTACGTGGCAATGCCACCAGAAAAGGCTAAGCCTCGTCCCCTTCAGGTGGACGTTAAAAATTACTCCGGGAAGGAGGGGGAAAACCTGACCCTCTGGATCCGTGAGATTGAGATGGCCATGAGCTCTAGCCTTATCTCACTGGAGTACCAGAGGGTCTCGCAGACTATCTCCAAGCTCGATGGAAGATCTAGAGAGTCGGCTCTGACGTGTGGCACGTCGTTCGACTTGGCGGGGTAAGAATGAGCTAACGGACTATGTCCAAGAGTTGAGAGCTCTTATGGCTGCCATGCAGTCTGACCCTCTCCCTGAGACAGTCTGTGTGACTGTCTTCATGGGGTCTTCGTAATGGCGTTGCCAGGACCGAGGTGTTTTGAGTCCACCATCTGATTTTGAGGAAGCTGTTAGTATCGCTCAAAATGCTGAGCACAACTTCAAGTCGGCCAGACTTGGTTGGAATGGGTACAACCCAAGCTTTGCGAGGGCAACCTCTGCGAGCACCTCGGCTTACTGTAAGCCAGAACCGATGGATCTCAGCCATGCTGAAGATGAAGGTGAAGTGGAGCT
Source organism: Hyaloperonospora brassicae (assembly GCA_947650285.1). Taxonomy (NCBI): domain Eukaryota; phylum Oomycota; class Peronosporomycetes; order Peronosporales; family Peronosporaceae; genus Hyaloperonospora; species Hyaloperonospora brassicae. The sequence goes on from CANTFL010001468.1 coordinate 8,760, forward strand.
TCATGCTGCAGAGCAATGACTCGAAGTGAGACGCTGTTATACGTGCGGAAGCACTAAACACTTGCGTCTCACTTATCCTTTGCGCAAACAGCTCCAGACTCCTATGAGTCGAAACCCCGACTCAAACCAGAAATCTGGTATGGCACGAAGAAAATTCGAGACCCAGTAGGTGCGAGGCGCCCTACTGGGGTAGAACTGCATTATGTTATTTCTCTACGAGGTAGAGTGAAACAGGGCTTAGTCCCACCGAGTTTTGTGCCCACCAGCACAGAGCGTGGATACAAGCCTGGCTTGTTAGTCGCTGAGGCGATAGTGAAAGGCTTTGAGAAGCATTGGTCGATCCTAATCGACTCCGGATCATCATGCAATTATGCTCGACGTCGTTCTCTTGACGGAAGTCAGCGATACGCTGAAGCGCTCAAAGCGCATGAGACTGATTCAATCACCGTTCGTTTAGCGACTGGTAGTCGCGTCACGGTGCCTAAAGTTCCGTTGAACTTAGGTGTGAAGTTTTTGGACTTTGACAGCATTGAACACTGTCTTGTCCTCGATTTGGATTCGAGATATGATCTCATCCTGGGTATGGATTGGCTTGAACGTCATAAGCCATGGATTGATTGGAGGTCTAAGACCTTAGGCGCAACGCGCAATGTTCCTAGCGAAGCTTTGGAGATTCATGAACCCACCTTTGCTAGGCAACATAAGCGCTATTGGCGCGAGCCATTGACGGAAGATGTCAATGTGCTGGACATTGGTATGTCAGAGTTAATTAAATCCAATGTCAATGACATCCATATTGAGCGGAGCTCTTTCACCGTATGTGAGGGGAGTTATACTCCGTTTAGTGATACTCGTTGTGATACTGAGTCACTGCGTGCTGCAGGCATGGTTGGCCTAGGGCCGAGACATCAAGAATGTAGTTCCTCTGATGTGAGTGGGGTGGCACATGAAATTCCATTGAGTGAGGGCGGCCGAGGTGGCACCTCACTGAATGTCGGTAATGGCATTGATGGCGAGAAGCCAGAGTGTTCAGGGCTATGCCCGGATGCTGTACGTGAAGTGGTACGTGTAAATCCACTGGGTGAAGTGTTCGAGTTACGTAACACTTCACCAGATGTCGTTCAAGACATGAGCTCTCGTATAGAGCGTGCTAAGATGGATAGCAAACACGGGGACCCTACTGTCCCGGCCTCTAGGAGGCGTAAGGTTTCTTGGAGGAAACAATCCCAGCGTAGGGTGCAACTGTTAAGCGCCCAACGTCTAAGAAGTCACGAAGTGACAATAGTAATAATACACTATATACGCTTGTCAATGGGTTGACTGGCCACGTTAATGGCAATATTAGTCTTGAGACATTTCCATCCTTGGATACTCTCTTTGACCTAGACGAAATGTATGACGGCGAATTTAGCCAAGCCTTACAGGCAGGAGAATTATCCGAGTTATTGGTCATTCAGCCGGATTTTGAGTTGAACTCATCCTCGTTATTGGAAGAGCCTGTCCTTGAGGACACAATGGCGGCATTGAATGCCCGTAGTGTATTTGCGATCTTTAAAGATCCTCTTGATCCTTTCCATACTTTGGTAAAGCAGTTTCAAGACGTGGTGTGTCACGACCCACCGTCTGTCTTACCTCCTGACAGAGGTGTTCGTCATGAAATTGACTTAGTTCTTGGAACTAAATATTGCATAACACGGCAGTGGTCTTTACCGAAGGAACATTGTGACGTCATTGACGACTTCTTTCGTGTAAAGCACGCGGCTGGTATGGTACGTGTTAGCAAATCTCCCTCATTCCATACCTACATTCTGTGTCAGAAAGCCTAGATAAAGTGGCGCATTGTTCATGCTTACAATAATCTTATTGCAACCACCATCCAGGATCAGACACCAATCCCTAAAAAAGGTGATATTCATAACAACATGGTGGGATTTACGATGTACAGTGCACTCGACCTAGTTGATTGATATTACCTGTCGCTCATGCAAGATAGCGATATTCCGCTGACAGCGGTCAGTACTCCGAGCGGTATGCTCTGGGAGTGGCTCGTTATGTCGCAAGGGTATCAAATGACCCAGCTACATTCAATCGTCTCGTGACGCAACTGTTTAGACATCATCGACGATATGCACAGACGTACTTCGATTACATCTTTGTCCATAGTCGTGCTATAAACGGTCGGTCAGATGTGGATAATCATATCGACCATTTACGAGCGGTGCTCGAGTGCATGCGCACAAATAAGTTGTACGCTAACGCGTCTAAGTGCATCTTTGGTGCAGAAGAGATTCCCTTTTTAGGGTGCTTTATTGGTAAGCGAGGCCTTCGAGCGGATCCCGCTAAGGTAAAAGACATAGTTGACTGGCCGGTTCCAAAGAACCAAAAGGACTTACGTAAGTGGCTTGGCCTTGCCAATTACTTACACAAGTACAGTGCGAATTACGCAGACATGGCTCGGCCATTATCCAATCTCTTTAAAAAGGAGTTGGAATGGTGCTGGACTAGCATTGAGCATGATGCTTTTCAATCAGTAAAGGAAAGTCTCCTTCATGCGCCAATCTTGGTTTTGCCTGATCCTGATCGATCTTTCAGTGTCGTCTGTGACGCATCTGACTTTGCCATAGGCAGTGCCCTGTTACAGATAGATTATGATGGACGGGAACGCGTCGTTTCGTTTGAGTCTCGACAGCTGAAGGATGCAGAAAAGAACTACTTAGTTCATTACAAAGAGTTACTTGCAATGAAGTACGCTTTAGTCAAATTCAGAGTTCATCTGCTCGGCTCCAAGCCGTTTGTGATCTATACAGATCATGCGTCACTACGCACTACGACCCAGTCGCCTCACCTCTCTCGGAGAATGGCTCGTTGGCTTTTCTTCTTTACCGAATATAACTTCGAGGTGAAGTAAAAGCCGGGCAAGCAGAATTCTTTGGCTGATGCGTTGTCACGCAGGCCTGACCATGAGCTTGCTCATGTTACGACTCTGTTGTCGTCGGTCACTGACCTAATCCGTACGGCATATGCCAAGGATGATCACTGTGTAGCTCTTCTACGTGCTCTAGGGAGCGAGGAGTTTAAGGACTCGGACATAGAATTTTCGGCACGATTACGTGCGAGGTTACATCGATATTCCATCGATCAAGGCCTGTTGTGATGTAGCACGGATGTGGAGGATACCCCTCGCATCGTTGTCCCTCATGATGAGGAGTTGAAGTATCGGATCCTCTATGAGGCACATGATACTGCGTTGAGTGGTCATCTCGGTCTTGAGAAGACCTACGGCTCAGTTAGCCACTGCTTTTGGTGGCCCAAACTATACAAATGGGTGAGCACATATGTGCGTACGTGAGAAACGTGTCAACGGGTGAAACCCTCACCTCACGTGGCCGCGGCGATGGCTAGTTTGCCTATACCCAAGGGGTGTTGGGAGTATATCAGTATGGACTTCCTGTTCGGATTACCGAACGATTCGTCCAGAGATACGGGTATTGTGGTCTTTGTTGACCGCTTGAGCAAGATGGCTCATTTAGCGGCGGTACCGGATACCATTGATGGTGAAGGTACAGCTACGCTGTTTATTGATCGTGTGTTTCTACAACACGGTTTGCCGTTGGCAATTGTCTCTGATAGAGATCCTCGCTTCACTGGGAAGTTTTGGAAATCCATCTTCAAGGTGCTCGGCCCACGTTTTGGCATGTCCACAGCGGATCATCCGCAGACTGATGGTCAAACCGAGCGAGTGAATCGCATCATCCGTGACATCTTGCGCAGCGTTTGCGCTGAAACGCCGAAACATTGGAGCTCGATGCTCCCTGTCGCTATGTTTGAATTGAATAACGCCGTGCATGCCTCCACCGGTTACACACCGTTTTATGTGAATGGTCTCACACACCCTCACGTTCCGTTTACGCTACCACTGCGTGGTTCAGGGCTTAGTGGGGGAGGAGTTGCCGATCGGCTTACTGACATCAGCCCTGATACTGTTCAAAAACAGGTAAGCGAGTTTCTCGCAACGCGATCAAATGTCCTTCGACATGTGCATGACGCGCTGGCTGATAGCCAAGACAAGCAGAAGGAACAAGCTGATGCTAAAGACAGAGGTGGTGTTGAACGTTATGAGGTCCGAGACCAAGTTCTTCTCAATGCTAAAAACCTACATACAAATGCAGTGTCCGCCGGCTCTAACACAAAGTTGCGTCCGCGCTTCATTGGACCATTTACGCTCGTCGCCAAGAAGGGACTTGCGTATACGCTCAACCTTCCGCGCACACTGCGCACACACCCCCGCGTTCTACGTGGGCTTGATTAAGCCGTATCGGGATCCGTCCCACGTGAACTTGAAGGCGCTTGCGCCGCATAGGTTGGCCTTGCTATCGGTTGTTGAATCCGTATCAGGAGGTCAAGCTGAGCCTCCATCCGGGCTTGGCCCAACTACAACGCCTGGAAACGGGCTTGGCCCAACTCCAACACCTCAACACGGGCTCGCATCGCGTCGAGCGCACTCTGGGTCTTGCCCAATGTCTCACGGAGATCACTCAGCTCGAGAAGCATCTTCTCATGCTCCTCCTTCGGTATACCGATCACCTCCGACGCTGCTCGATTAGCAAGGGAACCGCCAGTTCCATGTGGAGCGACTCCTGAAACGACGTCGTCGTCAGGGTCAATACCAGTCTCTGGTGAAGCGGAGAGGGTACCCGGAGTCGGAGAACTCGTGGGAGTTTGAGATACCCCTTCGGCAGGATTGCCCATACGCCGTTGATGTTTTTGAACATCGTGGCAGGGGTCATCCCCCGACCGAGAGCACTTCTCACCAATAGTGGTGGAGGCAGGTGGGTAGTTGGGTACCGCTTGACCAACACCCACATCAATCGGCACAGCCGGAGTATAGCGTGTGCGATTTCGAAACTGACCTCTGGCCTTAAGCTTGGCGTAATCATACCGAAGCTTTCGTTCGAGGCGAACATCTGCCACATCGGCACTTGCTCTGAGAGCTAACACGCTGCTGAGGTGTCGTTTCCGATGCACCCAGCGAACGAAATCGTTGTCTTCTTCATCCTGAGATTCGCCTGCGAATAAGAGGATGGGTATACCCTTCATCGGTGGAACCGGTGCACCCCGTGCTTGCGTGTCAAGTCGCAACTTGTATTGACTTTGAGTCGTCAAGTGGGGTTGCAGGTACCTCTCACGAAGTGCCTGTCGACTCGCCACCTCATCAGAAGATGTTGGCTCAGCGTCAATGGCCCACGTTGCCAAAGAACGACCTATCGATTGGCGTATACGCTCTTCCACATTGAGTGGTGTGAACAGATAGCCACGACGACCCTCTAGTGTTGCAGCAAGCTGCATACGGCGCTGAGCGCTCTCTTCTCGTTGGATAGCCAAGTGTTGTTGATCATCGAGCGGATTGGTGATGATTGCATCGCCCACTATAAGTGTTTGATGCGGCGCCGACGGCGCGTTGAATTCGACACGCTTGGCAAATGGGTATGGTGCAGTATGAGGCGGTGCCTCTTGCACTGGTGAGTCGGACATTGCCCACTATTCACCATGGATATCGTTATCGCTACATAATCCACCTCCACATCGATTCCAAGGTAGGGCGAGAGAGTCGAGGACTCATGGGGTGGCGATACCATGGTGTTTTGTGTTTTGCCAACCGTAAGGTTGAATCGCACACACACCGTCCTCTTCAACGAAAGAATTCGATTGACGTTTTGTGGAAACGTCAGTCTGGTAGGGGAGGGTGTAAAAGGGTCACACGTCGAATGGTAGTCGACAATAGGTGTGGTGCACACAAGGGATGGGATCCCCTTTCAAGTAATATTCGAACACAAGTATCAATTGTTGAAGACTGATGTCTGTCAACCATTGATTACGAGATCTTTTAATAAGTTTATTTAGGACATTAGCGAGTAGGTTAATTACTTTGTTCCAAGGTGTTCTTTTAGGTTAAAAGAAGAAATAAAATTTAGTTCCCATTTTGATCAACAAAAGACACGTGCCTCTCTGAGGCGTCTTGCGATCGTAAGGAAGTAGCAACGCCTTGTTAAGGCAGCTACTCCTTGTGCACTCAGTGCTGTGATTCTTTTGATTCTTTTGGTCCACCTGGAACAGGGACCGTAAGATCTCTGAGCTTGTTGACTCTTTGAGTAGGGTTCTTTGAACCAAACCTTAGCTCTCGGAGCTGTTGACCCTTTGAGTCGTGTTCGTAGAACCAAAGTTGCTCATTGAGCGTTAAGTCTTCCTCACACTTAAGGAGCTGTGTAGCTCCGCCACACTCTTGTTTAAGTTCTTTATACGAATGTTGCTCGTTGAGCGGTAAGTCCTTCTCTGACTTATAGAGCTGTTTATCTTCCATACATCGTCAATGAAGCTGCGGAGTATATGGCTCGATGCTTATGGAGAGGATGGTGAAATTTTATGTGCCTCGGCCGAGACCTCGATTCAAGCGGTGAGGTCAATCTCTTTCAAATGGTCGGCTCTTCGCGGACCTCTATGTAATGAGATGCTTGATTAATCATCGCTATACAGATTGACATGGCTGCAAAGTTCGACCGGGATGGCCTTTAAAGTCGATTTCCTAGCGGCTATAGCGGTCAATGTCTAACGCTAGATGACGTGCATCGATGGCAGGTGGTTGAATTGGGTACGATGACCTTCTTACTTTGTGGGCTAGTCAATCATTCTGCTCACACTCGACGTCAAGCGAAGCAATTTTGTATGACTTTACAATTCAATTCTTCTTAACTTCTCTTCGCGACCCGCCGTGGCGACGTTTTAGAGACGGCCAGTCCAGAGGTTCATTGAAGCTACAACTGTCGCCTTGAGCAGGGCAACTTTATCGTCCATGTGGAGGGCACTACTACTCGATAAGCTCTCCTTGTTTAATCGATGGCGGATTGTGACCGGGCTGCAGCACTTAAACTACACAGGCAAAGGTTTAATTTATTGCACACTCTGATTTGGCTCGACTCATTAGCTTTAAGAAACGGTGGTAGATGGAGGAACCAAGTCAGTGGTATAGCGCTTTGTTACGAATTGCACGCCATACGCAAGGTGTTGTGGATAGAAATAGGGCTATTGCAGGACTCGTGGTAGATTTCCGATCCAATTGCGACGCAGTGTCCGTACTCTGCTGGCAGGACATCCGGATGGGCCACGGCTTTCATGGTAAAGTCGTCGACGGATCAACAGTAACAAGCTAGACGACCTGTACGTAGATCGCGGCGATCGGTCTTGTCCGCATCTTACGTGTGAAACCTCCATATCGGCTTCTATTTAACACGTTATCTGGGATAGATTCGTTATAGCTAGTGCGTGGCAGGACCTTCTAGCGCGATGAAGCACTAGGAGACAATAGGGACGACGGTCATCAGCTGACAGCCTTCAGTATTAATCTTCCGGATACGCATAGTCAGGCGTGGGCCAGCATCCGAACTGCTCCGGATCACATTAACGACAAGCACACGTGTCAGGACAATAATATGATGCAGCCAAACAACTTTAATGACTAATGACCCTTCCTACGATACACGCTATATAGCGTAGCTACACAGCTCCTTAAGTGTGAGGAAGACTTAACGCTCAATGAGCAACTTTGGTTCTACGAACACGACTCAAAGAGTCAACAGCTCCGAGAGCTAAGGTTTGGTTCAAAGAACCCTACTCAAAGAGTCAACAAGCTCAGAGATCTTACGGTCCCTGTTCCAGGTGGACCAAAAGAATCAAAAGAATCACAGCACTGAGTGCACAAGGAGTAGCTGCCTTAACAAGGCGTTGCTACTTCCTTACGATCGCAAGACGCCTCAGAGAGGCACGTGTCTTTTGTTGATCAAAATGGGAACTAAATTTTATTTCTTCTTTTAACCTAAAAGAACACCTTGGAACAAAGTAATTAACCTACTCGCTAATGTCCTAAATAAACTTATTAAAAGATCTCGTAATCAATGGTTGACAGACATCAGTCTTCAACAATTGATACTTGTGTTCGAATATTACTTGAAAGGGGATCCCATCCCTTGTGTGCACCACACCTATTGTCGACTACCAGTCGACGTGTGACCCTTTTTACACCCTCCCCTACCAGACTGACGTTTCCACAAAACGTCAATCGAATTCTTTCGTTGAAGAGGACGGTGTGTGTGCGATTCAACCTTACGGTTGGCAAAACACAAAACACCATGGTATCGCCACCCCATGAGTCCTCGACTCTCTCGCCCTACCTTGGAATCGATGTGGAGGTGGATTATGTAGCGATAACGATATCCATGGTGAATAGTGGGCAATGTCCGACTCACCAGTGCAAGAGGCACCGCCTCATACTGCACCATACCCATTTGCCAAGCGTGTCGAATTCAACGCGCCGTCGGCGCCGCATCAAACACTTATAGTGGGCGATGCAATCATCACCAATCCGCTCGATGATCAACAACACTTGGCTATCCAACGAGAAGAGAGCGCTCAGCGCCGTATGCAGCTTGCTGCAACACTAGAGGGTCGTCGTGGCTATCTGTTCACACCACTCAATGTGGAAGAGCGTATACGCCAATCGATAGGTCGTTCTTTGGCAACGTGGGCCATTGACGCTGAGCCAACATCTTCTGATGAGGTGGCGAGTCGACAGGCACTTCGTGAGAGGTACCTGCAACCCCACTTGACGACTCAAAGTCAATACAAGTTGCGACTTGACACGCAAGCACGGGGTGCACCGGTTCCACCGATGAAGGGTATACCCATCCTCTTATTCGCAGGCGAATCTCAGGATGAAGAAGACAACGATTTCGTTCGCTGGGTGCATCGGAAACGACACCTCAGCAGCGTGTTAGCTCTCAGAGCAAGTGCCGATGTGGCAGATGTTCGCCTCGAACGAAAGCTTCGGTATGATTACGCCAAGCTTAAGGCCAGAGGTCAGTTTCGAAATCGCACACGCTATACTCCGGCTGTGCCGATTGATGTGGGTGTTGGTCAAGCGGTACCCAACTACCCACCTGCCTCCACCACTATTGGTGAGAAGTGCTCTCGGTCGGGGATGACCCCTGCCACGATGTTCAAAAACATCAACGGCGTATGGGCAATCCTGCCGAAGGGGTATCTCAAACTCCCACGAGTTCTCCGACTCCGGGTACCCTCTCCGCTTCACCAGAGACTGGTATTGACCCTGACGACGACGTCGTTTCAGGAGTCGCTCCACATGGAACTGGCGGTTCCCTTGCTAATCGAGCAGCGTCGGAGGTGATCGGTATACCGAAGGAGGAGCATGAGAAGATGCTTCTCGAGCTGAGTGATCTCCGTGAGACATTGGGCAAGACCCAGAGTGCGCTCGACGCGATGCGAGCCCGTGTTGAGGTGTTGGAGTTGGGCCAAGCCCGTTTCCAGGCGTTGTAGTTGGGCCAAGCCCGGATGGAGGCTCAGCTTGACCTCCTGATACGGATTCAACAACCGATAGCAAGGCCAACCTATGCGGCGCAAGCGCCTTCAAGTTCACGTGGGACGGATCCCGATACGGCTTAATCAAGCCCACGTAGAACGCGGGGTGTGTGCGCAGTGTGCGCGGAAGGTTGAGCGTATACGCAAGTCCCTTCTTGGCGACGAGCGTAAATGGTCCAATGAAGCGCGGACGCAACTTTGTGTTAGAGCCGGCGGACACTGCATTTGTATGTAGGTTTTTAGCATTGAGAAGAACTTGGTCTCGGACCTCATAACGTTCAACACCACCTCTGTCTTTAGCATCAGCTTGTTCCTTCTGCTTGTCTTGGCTATCAGCCAGCGCGTCATGCACATGTCGAAGGACATTTGATCGCGTTGCGAGAAACTCGCTTACCTGTTTTGAACGGTATCAGGGCTGATGTCAGTAAGCCGATCGGCAACTCCTCCCCCACTAAGCCCTGAACCACGCAGTGGTAGCGTAAACGGAACGTGAGGGTGTGTGAGACCATTCACATAAAACGGTGTGTAACCGGTGGAGGTATGCACGGCGTTATTCAATTCAAACATAGCGACAGGGAGCATCGAGCTCCAATGTTTCGGCGTTTCAGCGCAAACCTTGCGCAAGATGTCACGGATGATGCGATTCACTCGCTCGGTTTGACCATCAGTCTGCGGATGATCCGCTGTGGACATGCCAAAACGTGGGCCGAGCACCTTGAAGATGGATTTCCAAAACTTCCCAGTGAAGCGAGGATCTCTATCAGAGACAATTGCCAACGGCAAACCGTGTTGTAGAAACTACACGATCAATAAACAGCGTAGCTGTACCTTCACCATCAATGGTATCCGGTACCGCCGCTAAATGAGCCATCTTGCTCAAGCGGTCAACAAAGACCACAATACCCGTATCTCTGGACGAATCGTTCGGTAATCCGAACAGGAAGTCCATACTGATATACTCCCAACCCGCGGGTATAGCGCAAACCCCAGCCATCGCCGCGGCCACGTGAGGTGAGGGTTTCACCCGTTGACACGTTTCTCACGTACGCACATATGTGCTCACCCATTTGTATAGTTTGGGCCACCAAAAGCAGTGGCTAACTGAGCCGTAGGTCTTCTCCAAGACCGAGATGACCACTCAACGCAGTATCATGTGCCTCATAGAGGATCCGATACTTCAACTCCTCATCATGAGGGACAACGATGCGAGGGGTGTCCTCCACATCCGTGCTACATCACAACAGGCCTTGACGATGGAATATCGATGTAACCTCGCATGTAATCGTGCCGAAAATTCTATGTCCGAGTCCTTAAACTCCTCGCTCCCTAGAGCACGTAGAAGAGCTACACAGTGATCATCCTTGAGCTATGCCGTACGGATTAGGTCAGTGACCGACGACAACAGAGTCGTACATGAGCAAGCTCATGGTCAGGCCTGCGTGACAACGCATCAGCCAAAGAATTCTGCTTGCCCGGCTTTTACTTCACCTCGAAGTTATATTCGGTAAAGAAGAAAAGCCAACGAGCCATTCTCCGAGAGAGGTGAGGCGACTTGGTCGTAGTGCGTAGTGACGCATGATCTGTATAGATAACAAACGGCTTGGAGCCGAGCAGATGAACTCAGAATTTGACTAAAGCGTACTTCATTGCAAGTAACTCTTTGTAATGAACTAAAGTAGTTCTTTCTGCATCCTTCAGCTGTCGAGACTCAAACGAAACGACGCGTTCCCGTCCATCATAATCTATCTGTAACAGGGCACTGCCTATGGCAAAGTCAGATGCGTCACAGACGACACTGAAAGATCGATCAGGATCAGGCAAAACCAAGATTGGCGCATGAAGGAGACTTTCCTTTACTGATTGAAAAGCATCATGCTCAATGCTAGTCCAGCACCATTCCAACTCCTTTTAAAGAGATTGGATAATGGCCGAGCCATGTCTGCGTAATTCGCACTGTACTTGTGTAAGTAATTGGCAAGGCCAAGCCACTTGCGTAAGTCCTTTTTGTTCTTTGGAACCGGCCAGTCAACTATGTCTTTTACCTTAGCGGGATCCGCTCGAAGGCCCTCGCTACCAATAAAGCACCCTAAAAAGGGAATCTCTTCTGCACCAAGAGATGCACTTAGACGCGTTAGCGTACAACTTATTTGTGCGCATGCACTCGAGCACCGCTCGTAAATGGTCGATATGATTATCCACATCTGACCGACCGTTTATAGCACGACTATGGACAAAGATGTAATCGAAGTACGTCTGTGCATATCGTCGATGATGTCTAAACAGTTGCGTCACGAGACGATTGAATGTAGCCGGGTCATTTGATACCCTTGCGACATAACGAGCCACTCCCAGAGCATACCGCTCGGAGTACTGACCGCTGTCAGCGGAATATCGCTATCTTGCATGAGCGACAGGTAATATCAATCAACTAGGTCGAGTGCACTGTACATCGTAAATCCCACCATGTTGTTATGAATATCACGCTTTTAGGGATTGGTGTCTGATCCTGGATGGTGGTTGAAATAAGATTATTGTAAGCATGAACAATGCGCCACTCTATCTAGGCATTCTGACACAGAATGGTAGGTATGGAATGAGGGAGATTTGCTAACACGTACCATACCAGCCGCGTGCTTTACACGAAAGAAGTCGTCAATGACGTCACAATCGTTCCTTCGGTAAAGACCACTGCCGTGTTATGCAATATTTAGTTCCAAGAACTAAGTCAATTTCATGCGAAACCTCTATCGGGAGGGTAATACATTTGGTGGGACATGACGCGCCGCGTCTTGAAACTGCTTTACCAAAGGATGGAAAGGATCAAGAGGAATTGTTATAAAGATCGCAGATACACTACGGGAATTCAATGCCGCCATTGTTCCCGGCTCTCAATACAACGAGGATGAGTTCAACTCAA